>OX377618.1:46546567-46910962 GCA_947397865.1 Polietes domitor | reverse complement strand
ATATGTTAAATTACCGATTAAATTGACTCAGAAAGTGATTCTAAGTCGATCGGTATACTTAACAATGGGTCTATCTCGCTTCCTTTTGGGTGTTACAAACAAATGCACAAAGCCATAATACTCTCGTGGAGTACATAAAAACAAATGGTTTTATATTGATCGTGATCAGTAATATATACGTACCAATTTTGAGCCTTCTAACTCTAAAAACCCGCTTGTCATGCCCACTCCGCCCACAAAACGAAAATCCAAATTTCGGCATTAAATTGATTGACAGACTTACACTAAGGTTTTTTAATATTAACATGAACAATATGGATTAAGGGCAATGACGGCTGCAAATGTTGGCAAGATGGTTTTAGAACAGTTTCCAACAGATTGAAAAAAAAACATTTTTTCGAAGAAAAATGCCGAAAAAAATCAGAGAAACATATGTTGCTAACATTCTATCAAGGAAAACAAAGTCTATATGTAAAAGATCTATGGATAAATGTCAAATGAGATAACAAAATAAGTTGTAATAGCTGGCATCTTAACAAAAAAAAACAAGTCCTATTTAGTAGTTTTATCGCTATTAAAAAAAAAAAGATTAAAAAAATACGTCTACAAAGAGTATCATAACTTGTACATTTATCCATAGATCTTTTACATACATGTTATCTTCGTTAGAAAGTTAGCTATTAAAAAATAATAAAAAAATAATGTTAACTCCAAGAAAAAGAATCCAGAAAAAATACATACATTCATTAATTTTATTACATTACACCTAGTTATTTTTATGCAGGGATGCTTGCTTCCAATGACAGGCATTTACTGGCAGCCATACGAATAATTTGACAAATAACTACACTTAATTATTAGTGCGAAGCTACAAATTGTCAATATCTATTTATTAATACCGTTATTAATAAGTCGTTAGGGCTGGTTGTCTTTAAGACTGGATAACTGCTAAATAGAATGTAAAACTTTCACTCAAAATAAAAAACATATATTTTTTAAATTTCCGCCAACAGCTATATCAAACAATTGCATTCTATTAAATATAGATGCAAAATGGTCTTGAGCCAGGGCAATGTCCCAGTTCGAAATAATTTTATGTTAAAAATTTTGGACTTAGCCTGGATAATTTTCCAGTTTGAATCAAATTTGTGGTTATCGAGGCTAAGTCAAAACAAAATATTATTTTTTTTTAATTTGTTTTGATACAATTATATTTATATTGTAGTTGGCGACAATGTGAAAAACTATTTTTTTATTTTGAGCGAAAAATTAAATTTGTATTAACGTTTTTGTTATCGCAGCTTGTTATCCCAGCTAAAAGAAAAACAGTCCCATCATTTATTAATCATAAATAACGATGATGATAATGAGATGTCATTACCTGGTATTGTAGATGGTAATGAGTTGTTGTTACTTGGTATTGCAAATTTAAGTCGTCTGGCTTCAATTCTGGCACAAGTGGAATTTTGTACACTTTAATGACGAGATAATTATGTAAAATACGCCAAGTTTTCGAATACGACAAGCCAAGCTACTGAGAATGACGACGAATCGATGCGCCACTCTTCTCACAGAACACTGTTTTTCGTAATACAACTGTTGTTGACGCTGTTGTGGTGTGAGTCTTGCCAAACGATACTGAATTAAAACAAGAAAGGAAAGGCCGACTAAATGATACAATCCACTTTATATTCACCATAGATGTTCCTAGTTTAAATATAAGATGTTTTGCCAAATTTGAAGACAATCTGATAAAGTATGTGGTTTCTAGAGCGGAAAAACTCAAATTGAGAGCGATATTTGTACGGGAGCTATATATAAATCTGAACCGATCTAACACATGTTCACCACAGGCATTTCTAGTTGAAATATAAGATGTTTTGTCAATTTTGAAGAAAATCTGTTAAAATATTGGTGTATAGAGCGGAAAACATCAATTCGGGATTGGAATTCGTATGGGGCTATATCTAAATCTGAACCGATTTGCTTCAAATTAAATAGCGTTCGTCCTTTCGTCCGAAAAACTTCGTTGTGCAAAGTTTCATATGGTTCTATCTATAATTGTGACCTGTACTCCGATTACAAAAATAGATGAACAGACAGACAGACGGACATTGCTAAATTGATTAAAAAAGTGATTCCAAGTCGATTGCTATAATTAACATTGGGTCTATCTCGGGTGTTACAAACAAATGCACAAAGACATAATACTCTCGAGGAGAGTATAATGACAAAACAGTTTGATATGAGTCATGCGTGATCTGTCTAAAAAAGCCTATTGAAAATCAAACCTCACGATGAAACGCCCTATAGTTTGTCTGGCAAAATTATTGTTTACATGCAACATACAAATATTTCTATCCAAATATAAAAATGCTTATTTGCGATATAAATATATCTTCATGTAAGTTTACCGACCTGTTTCCGGCAATTAGTTTTCTGGGTGTGAGACTGCAGAGTTTTTATATGAAGTGAAGACTCTTTTTCGCTTTTAATAATACATTTTATTTAAAAAGAAAAAATCTACGACAACTACTTAATAATATATTCGAATGTCATTAACTTCATCTGCTCTATCTTCTGTACATTGTCGAATGACAATGTTGACTTAATTCGTTTAGTGAAACTTTGTGCAATAAAAATAAACACAAACTCCAAAACGTTAATTCCACATTCTATTATGTGCACTTTTAAAACCTTTGAAACATATGAGTGCTCTTATTAATGTATACGGTTAGCATGGCAAGCTGGGCAAAAGTTTTAAATGAACTTTGAAATTATTTCAAATGTACATATAAAGTGGCGTTGGAAAAGATTCAATATGTTGGTAACACAAAAAAATACACTGCAATTCGAATTGAGTTTAAAACATTGACAACTTGCTCATCAATTGTTGGAATATGAAAAAGATTAGTTCTTCTTAATAAATATCTCATAGGGTACATGCCGCTGCGATCGAAATCAGCTGATGTTTAATTTTCGTTTTTGTTGTAAATCTGGTTCGAGATCGTTTGTTTATGTTTTCTCAGACAGAAAACAAACTGTTTTATAAAAAGTGTGTGACATTTATTTGGTTCGGTTGTTAGCAGGGCAGACGATCGTTTCAAGGGACGCCACTCCCTCTTATCAATGTCCAGTGCAATGCAACAACTACTCCGCTGATTATAGTTTCTGTATAATCAATTGAATGATAACTGCTTCGAACTTATATATACACCGGAAAATCCCAACGTAGTTTAAATCTATTCCACTCGTATCTATCTAACAATATCTATAACCCCCTAACCATACTACATAAAATATATTGAATACACAAATTATTCTTCCATCTTTTTCTTTTTTATGTACATTGCAGTTTTGCAGATAAATCATCAATGGAAGCAGCCACCAAGGCTGATTCGGATGAACATTATGAACTCTACAGTCAACTAGCAGCGCACACTACTAATCTCCAGCAACTACCTCAGTCAGATAAACGTTTGCAAAAGCTCAAAAAACTCAAGATACGAGAAATACAATCCCTGGCATTGGAGGGTGGCGATACGGGACGAGGTTATTGCTCATGTGACGAACAGTGGACTGGTTCGACATCATCATCAACATCGCCCACCTACTCAACGTCACCACTACCTACGACTGCAGCAGCGCCAGCAGCCACACCTGCTCCACCACCATCAATATCATCATCATTCCAAACACAAACACCAGCGTCACCAACATCCACAGCAACATTACAGCCAACCAACGTCATCAACAACAGTGAAGCGTACGAAAAGACTTCCGAAACGGGAAGTGTAACCAATGATGCGACCGGCGGAAGCGAATACAACAGGACAAACAAACAGCCAGCAATGACAACATCGAGCCTACTACCAAAACATCATCATCCACTACCGGCGTCCAATGATTACGGGCCGAAAGCCCTTATAACGGCTGTGGATAATATTAATGAAAGCAACCTTGTTACGTTGTCGGCTAAAGCGACCGCTGTTGTTGGCCCAGGTAACATAAAAACCACCATAACGTTAAGGCGTAATCCCATAGCAACGACACGGCTAAAACAACAGCATCATGTACGTTTTTCCGATGAGAAAAATTTCTCTGATTAAACTCCTCGCTGTGTATGAATATCGGATAAAATGCGAGGGTAATGTGATGAGAGTGGTAAATCTGTTGTGGTCCAGCAAAAAGAGCGCATAATCATCATTCACGATTAATGGCCTTTCCAGACTGCCGACGAGATAGAGCATAACTCGAATTCGTATGGGATATGAGGCTTGAAATTGGCCTTGCAGCCCTTTACAGCTGAACTTCCAGATCCGATACAATCTTGACATGTGTAAATCGACCTTGAGCTGAAATCGCTTGATTTCGCATTCAGTCTGAAAAGCCTATTAGATCAATTTCAGCTCGATTTCTAAGGCATTCTAAATAGGCTGTGCGAGAAATCGATCAGCATTACTTTTGACGGGGGTAAGAGTTGTTTCCAACATCACAGGAGTTAGCGAACGTTAAAGACTCGCGCACACCAAAACTTTTTATTGTCGACACTGCCTATTATGTAACATGCAGTTTGTTGTCAGTTGTTCAAGAAAAAACACAATGTTGTAGCAGTCTTACAGAGTGACCCATCCAAAATCCCTCCGGTTTGTTATCTTACCACTATATTCACCAAAGATTCCAATAGTTTGCATGACTTGTCCAGGCTAATATGACAAGGTTCGTTAGATTTTCTTGAACTAGGTCTACTCAACGCATGTCGGAGCGATGAAATATGCTGAACTGGACAAATTACTTTCGAACGTCTGTTCGATCAACAGTACAGTCGATGCTTAACTGTTCGTTAAAACTATCAACTTGATTTGGCTTTCAATAAAGATGAAATCACACGATTTTCCGATCTTAACTATAAGTCTCGTGTCAGCTGCAAACACCTTTGCACATGTATGGAATGGCGAAAGCGTTAGTTGTTGATTGATTCTTCTTAATTCTTGGTAAAGAGTAATTATCTAGCCGTACATAGGTGCATTGATCCGGTCTAAACTGATTCAATTAATTTTCTACAGTACGGACCTTAGTATGCGATATTTGCCTCTGTAGTTGACGCTTACAGGTCTATTTCTCTGTGTTCTGAGCATAGTATACTCAGGGGGCAAATCACGGGATTCGATATCGAGAATTTACGATCCAATTCAATTTTTAATTTTGTTGAATGAATTGGAAATTTCCAACAAAAACAAATAGAATGAGAGATTAAGATTATTGGAAATAATCTCATTAGAATTTGGATAATTTTTGTTGAAATTTATGCCCTTTTTACAATAAATGATAGTGCTTTTCGATCGTAACATTCTCGCCTCCGAAAGCCATGATTAGGCCCCAGGTCTCATTCATCGGGAAGAGTCGATACACACATCTTATAAACTCGTTGCTCCGACCTTAAACCACACTGTCGATAACTCATTAGCTCCCGGTCCATTCTGATACCGCGGGCTTTTACACCCCTCATCGGAAACAACTTGTGCGACTAGCTTAGCTGCAGCTAGCATGTCGACAGGGGTAGGTGCAAACAAGTTCCAGCACCCCTATGTCCCTGCAACCAAATAATGTGAATATCGAACTGCTTGGTCAACTACTGGATAGATCCGTGCCACTCTTGGACTGTTCTTGAACCAAGTCCATGGATGTGTCCACCCTATGTGACATTGACGAGAAATCCTCATATGACATGTGTCCTTATCGGTGGAAATATTAAGATTTGATTAGGATTCTGGTCGCTGGCTCATCATTCGGTGTGAACCTAGAGGTATTTTCGTGTTCAGGTTCCTTATTTGTCCTGTTTTCACTCTCAGCAGAGGTGGTTTTACGCATGTAAACGCCGGCCATAACGTTCTAAAGGGTGAGCCCGAGACACTTGTTAGTCTCTACTCCTATCCAGGTGGAACGTTAGCTAATCTTGATAATTCGTGTCGACTTGAAGTGAGAGATATCTAAGTTTGGTCTAGTTTAACCGATCAGATCGATCATATATAGGCTCCATAAAATCGTCCATATTATCGAGCGCCTAAGTAGACATTGACGTAGCGTTGTAGACTAACGTTGTGATTTAATTGTTTCTGTCATTTTAGAATTTTCGGCGGTACAACACGACATCCATTAAACACTCGTTTCATGTTCACAACAATTTTATGGATGATTCTAACGACGAATTGTTATCTAGGTGGATAATACGATTTTTTTAACCAACTGATCACATCGCCCTCGTACGCAAACCAGTGCTACCACACTAAGTATGCATTACAAATACCCCGGTCTTTGTTTTCCGACAACATGTAAAAATTCATGCACAAACATTGGCCAAAACTTTAATTAGCATTCATTTTTTATCACTGACTCCGCCATTCAGCCCGAATGATGAAAATCACCACTAACAACACTTTAATGACATATAATTATCTAGTTGCGAACACTGAGAACAAAACAACCAACAACGGAAACATTTTAGCGGCAAACGAAAGTGTATTAACACGCAAATCTGATTACAATAATTGAAAGAGAAAAATTAACTTAAATTATTTTCTTTTTGGAAAAAACACACACACCGAAACGCGAAGAACACAACAAACCAAGATTTAGCATTAAGAGCGTCTTTGGGAAAGCCGTGATAAGTTTGTTTTTGATAAATATTTAACCTGTCTACCAAAAATCCAAACAATAACGAAAAACTAATGCTCAGATCAAGACAATATAAATAAACGATTTGTGCTCCTAAATCAGGTGCAGGTGGTAGTTATCAAAAACAGACCTTTTGCGGAAACGGAAAGGGAAATTCTATATTGAACTCAAAAAACTTAACGGTTTAACCGACTTCTTGACTTAAGAGCCGCCTCCAATCACCATCTTTGCGAGTATGTGCGGTCGATCCCAAGATCAGCCTGTCCCGTGAAGATGAGGCTGTGGTGTCTTAAGAAACAAAACAAAAAGAAAACAAACTCTTAGACTGCACCTATTCAACTAATACTAAATAATAATAATAAAATATATTTCCAATTTTTTATATATGGATGTGTAAATAATAATAATAATAGTGTTAGTAAGGAATCTAGTTGTAATCCAATCAGTGTATTCGTTAAGTTGTGATTTTTTTAAATTGCCTACATTAAGTGATTGTCAATGTATAAATTTGATACTAGCCAACTAAGTCAAGAATACTCTTAAAAGTTGTTTTTAAACTAGCGAATATTTATATAAGTAAATGCATATGTAATTAATTTAAGTTATTATAGCATTATATAGTGTCTGAAATTGATAAAAAAAGAAAAGAAAACAAAAAGGATCTTCACTTCAGGTTATGAGAAATTTAAAAGACAGTTGCTAAATATTCATGTAATATCTGCTCGCATGCACCGAAGAACTGATCGGCCTCGGTGTGATAAAACATTTAGGGCTAGTGCACACCAATGTGTTCTTTATTTAATTTTGCGTTTTACTGTCGGCACTGCTTATAAATATAAGTAACTATTGTACGGCCGTACAACAAATATCTGATTTTTCATGCGGTTTAACTTTTCTCGCTATATTGCATTTGTTTTTGTTTTTGTTTTGTCTGTCTTTGGGGTGTAAACTGTTAAACGTTATCAGCTGTTTGTTGTTCGGCCATGTTTATGGGAAAATTGATCACGCCCATTCAGCAGCACTGAAAATAAAAAGCGTTCTTGTGATCGATCCTTAAAATCAAAAAGAATGATATGTCGATACAATGGTTTGCACATTAATTTATACACATGTTAATATAGGGGTGTTTACACTTTAAGATTTATTGTAAGTAGATAATAGGGCTGTTTTTCTCTAAACCGGTACAACAAGCTGCGATGACAAAAAATTTAATTTTGTGCTCAAAATAAAAATTTATTTTTTTTTGCATTGTCGCCAACTACAATATAAATATTTGTATCAAAACAAATTTCAAAAGCCTCGATAACCTTACTTTTGACTTACACTGATATTACTTTTGGCGACAATTAAAAAAAAGTTTTTTTTTTATTTTAAGTGAAATGTTAACATTTTATTTCGATTTTTGATATCGCAGCTTAGTTATCCAGCCTTAAAGAAAAACAGCCATAATGTTCGTCAACTTAGTAAATTTATAATTTTTCGATGGAAAACAATTTTTTTCTGCAACTCAAGACTTAGTTTTACTGAATGTTAAAATGCTTTTACTTGAAAAGTCTTCAAAGAACTTGTATCGGTTCCCAAGATGTACAATAATTATTAATGTGAGAACAGCACTAATGTCAATTCACTGTATTAACAGTGAATCTTTATTATTAAAGCCATGAAGACAAAATCATTTTTTTTACAATTATGTATTAATACGATATTACCAATTTATTTCTCCTCTTCGCTTCAATATGAAATTTGCAATTGTAAAATCATTTCAAGAGAGAGCTACTTTCAATTTGGAGGTCTATTAGTCATATGTCCCTGGAGTGAAGACACTCTTTGTTCAAACACAACATACTTACTTTGATATTAAAACAATCATCATGTATTTCATTGTAATTACATATTTATATAAACTACATACTTACACACATACGATATACTAAGAGGCCAAGAATCTTGAAATTTTAGAAGAAGAAAGGTCAGAAATTCGTAAAATCGCCCAAGAATATTTTAATAATTCGTGAGATTAAATTTTCTTTGTAATCCAGTGAATGTTGTACATAAATGTTTCCATAAAGTTGGAAAATTTTGTTAAATAACTTTAGATTAAGGGTAAATAAAAAATAGTACATCTATGTATATTTATATAAAATTAGAAAATGAATATTAAACAGAAAACAGAACTCTCACTAACCAAATTATTATTATAAGAATAAATCGATGAAAACCCCAAAATACTTAGCTTATAAAAAAAGATTGTTTCAAAAACAAATGAAAACATAAACGTAAAACCCATGTTGAAAGAAAATAATTTTCAAATATTTTCTAAAACAAATACATACGAGTAATTGAATAAAAGTTAGATAAATATGTATTACAAAAAGGGACGAACAGCAAAGTGAACAGTATTTCATTTGTGCAGTTTAATTTTGTTGTTTGTATTATTTGTTTTAATGATTTCCATGTATTTATGAAAACAGAAGTTCTTGTTGTCCTTTTTTTTATCCAACAATTGTTGAAATGCTCAATTGTGTTTTTACACATTATACATAAATAAACAAACCCTTACTTACATACACATATAATTGTATTATTTAAATAGTTTTTTTTTTGTTCTATGATAAAGTAATGAAACATGAAAATAGTCATAAATACATATAATTAGCATACATACGGACATAATACATACATACATATATATAGGAAAATAAGTTCTAATAACAAAGTTATAGTTAATAATAATAATGAAGATGAAAATGAAAATGTGAAAACAAAAGGAATAAATAGAGAAATGAAAATGAATACAAATATAAAAAATCATAAACATACAGTTGTTTTATTTTCAAAGCCAATGCAATAGAGTGGATCACGAACAGAGTCCAAATTCAGATGCTTTGAATCCAAATTCAGAATCCGAAATGATTTGGCTTTCAAATCGTTATATTTATATATTTGTTGAATGATTTCATTTATAGATTAAATAAATATTTAATTGTTGAAGCTCGATGGAGGTATGCTAAACTAATATCATTATACAACAAACATTTTGCAGAAGGGCTATGCATAAAATTTTCTGGTGTATTTTGGCTTTCTAAACTCGAAAACTATAGCGAAAACTCTGTTATGGATAACATTTTTTTAATTTTTTACTAAAATTCCAATTTTTACCAAATACACCTTTAATATTGGTGCTCTAAGTTTGGAACAAAGAGTCCAATAACACCCGCATTTAAGTTTAATTTAAAATTCACATAGAAACAATGGAAGAAGTAAATATTCTATGATTTTGATGATAGTTTCTCTTTCCGTCGTGTGGATGCATTTGATATACTATGAAAACTCTCAACAGCGGATAGTCACGTTCAGCCCAAAGGGAGGTGTCCATTTATGGGAGGTAAAACAAAAAAAAATATATTTTATGTTCGTGTCCACATAAGAAAGTGTCTGCTTAATGGAGGTTCATTATAATTACTTAAAATTAAATATGATTTTTGAAAAAGGTGGCCGCTTGAAGGAGAGTTTACGCTTTCACTGTTTTGGATGCTTTGAATAAACTAAGATCCAGATCTGTATGTGTTTATGACATATCTGTACTTTTTACTAAATTGGTCTTTCCTTATGTTTCTACATTCAAAAGACACAGAAGTAAGATAACATCAACTTTCTACCCCATTCCAAATCAGTTCGGTAAAAAGTGAAATCAGGAAGGATTTTTGTATAGGCCATGAAACATTTTTAACTACTCTCATAATATATGTTTCAACGTAAAATATAAGCAGATAAACATTTTACGGAGGCTATATCCAAATCTGAGCCGATCTTTCCCGCTTTCGCCACAGTTGTT
The DNA here is from genome assembly GCA_947397865.1 of Polietes domitor. Classification (NCBI taxonomy): domain Eukaryota; kingdom Metazoa; phylum Arthropoda; class Insecta; order Diptera; family Muscidae; genus Polietes; species Polietes domitor. The sequence goes on along the minus strand of OX377618.1, from coordinate 46,900,452 downwards.
TCTAGTTGGATGATAAGATGTTGGCTTCTAGAGCGGAAAAATTGATATCTTACTCGCTTTCAGCATATATGTTTTTAATTCGATTATAAGGTGTTGCGCACCTAGTTTAATATGTGGTTTCTAGAGAGGAAAAAGTCAAATCGGGAGCGACATTTGTGTGGGGGCTATATCTGAATCTGAAGCGATTTGCTTAATACATAAAACTTACTTGTACCAATTTTTGTTAAGATCAGACAATAATTACGACCTGTACCTTGATTATAACAATAGATGGACAGAAGTGATTCTAAGCCAATCTGTATAATAAACGATGGTCTAACTCATTTCCTTTTGGATGTAACAAACAAATGCACAAAGACCCCTAGTGGAGGATATAAATATCAGTTGGAATTCAAAAAATATCAATTGAAATTCAAAACTCGTTGTTTGTAAATCAAAAGATACCATTTTAAATTCAAAAGACATAATTTGAAATGCAAAGCTCATCATTAGAAATTAAAATTAAATGGAATAATTTTTGAATTTCAATCGACATTTTTTGAATTTCAAATGGAATCTTTGAATTTCAATTCATATTTTTTATTTAAATTTCAAATGGAATTTTTGACTTTCAATTGATATTTTTTTAATTACAATTGAAAATGGTGTAATTTATTGCTTCTCCAACTTACTGACTCTGTTCATGATAATGTCAATAAGGATAAATTAAGTGTTTTAGTCTCTCCTGACTTATATAAGGCTTTCAATTCTATTAATTTCGCAAAAACGATTAATAAGTGGTGGAACGAGTGTGACACTTTTCTTTAAATATGTTTAATTATCTCCCATATTAATTGACTGGGATTTTTGCTATAATGCGTCACAGGTGTGACCTTAGCTTTGAAGAAAATCTTGAGGTTTTACTTATTTTCTTGAATTCTGTAATGTTCTTCCATTGCATGATTTAATTAATAATTTTTACTAATCAAAAAAGTAGTTCATACGCCTTCTTCTAAAGTATACATTACCGACATCCCTTTATGAATATAGGATATTTAAGACACAATCATATATCTGGTAAAGGAAATTATCAGACCTATTGATCTCATTATTTTTTAAATATAAACAAAAATATGTATTATGAGAAGTATAAACATTACGAATGTTTATCGGTGCTTTCTTAAATTATAAATTTTGTCGAAAAAAGGGTCACTTTACGTGGAATCACCCTAAGATAATAAATGATTATATGTTTCTAATATTGCTTATAAACTTATATTATCATACATAAGTGAAAGGGCTCAGGTTGTGCTTGTTAATGGAATTGGTCAATTCCTATTTTTTCAGGAGTTCCCTTTCCTATACTTTACATAAATAATCTATGGCTGTATTGATGTTTTAGTGGCAGACGTCTAATCAGAAGGTCTTTGAGAATAGAATAAATAATTGTTTGGATAGGTTTGGATGTCTTTGTGGATTTGTTTGTAACACCCAAAAGGAAGGGAGATAGACCCATTGTTAATTATACCGATCTACTTAGAATCACTTTTTGAATCGATTTAGCAATGCCCGTCTGTCTGTCTGTCCATCTATTCTTGTAATCACGATACAGGTCGCAATTGTAACCAGAACCAATTGAAACTTTGCACAACGAAGTTTTTCGGTACAAGGACGAACACTATTTAATTTGAAGAAAATCGATTCAGATTTAGATATAGCCGCCATATGAATTTCATTCCCTGTGGTGAAAATGTTTTAGATCGCTTCAGATTAATATATAGCTCCCATACAATATCCGCTCTAGAAACCACATATTGCATCAGATTGTCTTAAGATTTGGCAAAACATCTTATATTTAAACTAGGAACACCTATGGTGAAAATAGATCAGATTGGTTCAGATTTAAATATAGCTACCAGACAAATTTCACTCCCGCTTTCACTTGTTCCATTCTATAAACCACATTCTTCAAATCTTTCAAAATATCTTATATTTCAACTAGAAACACCCATGGTGAAAATGGGTCAGATCTGTTCAGATTTACATAGCTCTCATACACCACGAATTTTCACCGAATTTCTTCAAAGTGTGAAAGTTAGTCACTTTATTCCATGTTTGGATATAGCCCCGATACAAATATTCTTTTCGATTTGACACATTGGACCAGGTCATATTAGCCTATGATTAGGAAAACTACAAAAATTCTTCCCGTTTTCACTTGTTTACCGAATTGAATTGTAATAGGATAGAAAGTGGAGTGTATCATATAGTCGGCCCGCCCGACTTTAGCCTTTCCTTACTTGTTTTTACCTACAAATCGTTTTTTTTGTTGATCCTAATTCCCCTTTGGGGGATGATGAAGTTGAACTGGAAATAATGAAATTCACAGTAACAAGAAACTCGTCTAAAATTCTTTGATTTAAACATTACATGCAAGTAGCACAACACGTTGGGTGGGATGCATGGCATTGGTATGAAAGTGATTTTACCACGGCAAAGACATAAAACAATAGACAGCACGGAATGCGAAAAAAGCACACGTAGATGACACAAAATTCGTAAGCAGTTATCATCTCACAATCTTTGATGACTGAATGTTCCAAATTTCCACTTAAAAATCTAGAACCATAAACGGTGATGCTCCCGTCAAAGCGCCCACGTAAACCTAAAAGAACCATAATGACGAACATATGACAAAATGAAAATATATGGAATAGATGTCATCTATTTTATCAAAGATAGTGAACGCTTATGCCATCTACATTTAATTTTTTCTAATGCCATGGTTTATGGTTCTAGGTCTTTGTTTCCAATAATACATTGGCGACATCTATTGCATATTTGTCTCATTTTCCCATATGCTGGATTTAAGTCTTTGATACCGGCTATAGACGGTTTTATCAACGGTCTTTTTATTGTGTATCCATGCAGTAAAGTAAAGTAAATACACTAGAAAAGTGACAAAGATAACAACAACGATGAATAAAATGACTATCTCAAAATCCGAAGCATGAGGATTTTTAGAGAACATTCCAGCAAATTTTTCAAATGCAAAGAACCAGTTGTGGAACAACTTCTTTGAAAATCTGTTGGTTTTGGGACAATTTTTAGGTTCAAATCCAAATTTGCGGCCTGTTGATATATAAATATATTTTTGGGTCTAACCTAAATCCGCGCGGATTGCCGCTGCGGACACTTTTGATTACATGTATTCCTAAATCCGCATGAGGAGACCGTGTTTCGTGTTTGAGTACTCCAATCTAGGGCAGCAATGTTTGGCCCGTTGTTGTTGTAATAGCTATGAATACGCTTGTGTTGTCCGGCGGCTAGACCATCCTGACCTCAGATATGCCAGAACCGATCTAGTTCGTCGCGGCAGTTCCTCGTCTTCTGATGATAATAAATTTGTGCCTACGTTCGGAAATGACCTTTGGCTCCTCATGTTAGACAGGTACTCGACTCCAGAAGCAGCGTCAACGTAAAGATTCCATCTGGACCCAGTGCTATAGATGATTCAGCGCTACGTTGATTGGTGCAATATTATCAACAGTAAATTGTGGTGATGTGTTCTCGATTCGGAGACCATGTATATGGCACATTGTCCTCCTTCTCGTCTTATCACTTTCGGGGTGCTCAATAAACTGCTGGTTAAAATAACTAGCGTACATCTTAGGATCAGTTGTGTTCTCGATTCGGAGACCATGTATATGGCACATTGTCCTCCTTCTCGTCTTATCACTTTCGGGGTGCTCAATAAACTGCTGGTTAAAATAACTAGCGTACATCTTAGGATCAGTTAGAGTCCTGCCACCAAAAGTGACAGCGATCTGATCATCGCGCTTAGTTGGATTCGAAAGTGATTTAACTGTTGCCCACAATTCGGAAATTAAGTTGCACTGCTTCAGATGTTCTATCCATTCATTACGCTTGTATTCGCTGACTATTAATACAATCTCAAGATTCAGAGCCCGGATTCAGGAAACTCCAGAATTAGCCATGCGAATGACGTCTGCGAGTACCGCCGTCTCTACTGGGAAGTTTGGCCTTACATTGGGTATTCGACCAGCAGAAATATGACAAGCGGCCTTACATCGAATGGAATGGGAAGATTTTTTCTCTTAACCAACCCCTATAAAAGCAGCGTACTGCGTTGGCGGAATTAAGACGCGGTATTGGATGGAGGAAAGAGTGAGTAGTGTTTGTTGACTTTTGTTTTAAACTTCTGAATATCATAATTAGCTGGGAAGATATCTGCCGGAAGTCGATTCCATATACGGATAGTGCGGGCGAAGAACGAATTCACTTCGTAATGTGTGGGGCGGTCGGTTGTCTAATCGACAACAAATGGGTGAGAGTTCCTAGAAAGTCGCGTATCTCTACCGAACGTTCTAACGGGCGGTATAAGATCACGAATATCCGAAGAACAAACACCATGAAAGTACCGATGCAACCCACATTACGATGTTCAAGGGAAACAATAGAATTGGAAACCGACGACTCCGTTGGATCAGTGAATCGCTTGTGACACAACAAGGAGCACTGGGTCTTACAAGTATTAAAATCTACTCTATTCACATGACCCCATTCGGAAATGGCCAGTAAATCCTGGCTGAGTGACTCATCCATCAATCACCTTTTGACCTCAATTTCTTGACGGCTTGGTGTATGAAAGTATGGCGTTCAGAGACGATGAAGTCAGATGATCGGCCGATGGAGATTATTATGGGGAGGTGGTCTGATCCCAATGAAGTGACAAATTGCCAGGTAATGGCTGTGGGATGCCGTGTGGGCGTCCTCATTCGTAGAGTTGTCAATATGTTCTGCCAAAGCCTTTCCCCTGGAGTTGTCACCTAGGAGAGAATTCCATTGCTCATGATGCGCATTAGTCTCCCAGAGCAACCCAGTTATAACCTTGAAGCAGCATGCAGATATCAGGGCGATATTGCGCGGCACAGTTGGCTACCGGCGGATAGTACACGTTGTACAGCTCCACCTCGGCAGTCCCAGGTTTGACTCTTAATCTTATCTCGGGGACCATTGCAATTAAATTATAGAAAGGATACACTATACGGAATTACTGTGCTGGAACTTGCTGAGGGGCACATTTCGGGAGAGTACCATACTAAATTGGCACATCATGCGTCAGCGTAGTCATCGCAATACTACCTGATGTGGGCGAGACCATAGAAATTCCGGAAATGCTCCCACTCCAGATATCTATTGCACCTTACTGATGTTGAACGGAGGTGTATTCGGTTCTGACGATCGAAGATACGGGATTCAAAGCAATCACTCCGGGTAATGTTGCTCCCACTTTGAAAAAACGTTCAAACTCGAAACATATGTTGATATTAGTATCCAATTGTTTCAATTACATTCAGGAAGACGTGAGCCAATGTGAATTTCTTATGGGGTAGCAAAATACTAACCTTTAACAATAAATTGAGTACTAAAAAATCCATTAGTCAATTTCGCCAACCAGCACAACAATTAACAGTGTTGTATTTGGTCGACATGGTTGTATTTTGTGAAAAAATAAAAGTCAAAGTAGTATTGGTTTATAAAAATACTTGTTGAATATTTTTTATTGATTAATACGGAAATAATAGAAACAATGTAACAAAATTAGAAAGTGTAAAATCTTGATAACAAATACATTTTTGCTCTTATTATTTACACTGAAATAAATTAGAAAGAAAATGTTGGGGAAATATTTGCCAACATAGTGTGAATTATTACAATTTATTCATTTTAAGTATAACAATTTAAGACGCTTTGTTTTTACAAAGAATTGACAATGTTATGATGTGTAAGCTTAATGGGTTTTACTCTCGCGTATTACAAAGAAAAACATAAATAATTGGCCTCAGTTTTGTATGAAGAATTTAAAGGAATCAAACCCTCCTCTTCCTTTGTTATTGTTGAGCGATAGGCGTAGCCGTATTGACATTCGCTGCTGAAACCACACCGCTCTTGTTCAACTCTTCTGCCGATATAAACTCAATGGCGGCCGAATTGATGCAATAACGCTTCCGGGTGGGTTTGGGACCATCCTCGAACACATGACCCATGTGGGCGTTGCAGCGGGCGCAGCGTACTTCTGTGCGTATGCGTTCTGGATGTTTAATTAGTAGTAAAATATTACCCCCTTTTAGTATTAATTTTGCATAGATTTTTGGGTTTTTGTTTTGCGAGTACAATTAATTGTTGGATTTTTAACAACAGTGGGTTTTTACAAAATTGTTTTGCACAGTGGTGAGTTTTTGTTTTTGGACAAATAATATTGTATTTTCAGCATGATAATCGTTTTGATTATGTATTATTAGTTCAAGAAATATTGTTGGGAGAAGATTTTTATTAATAAAAAAGAACAAATTGCAAAATGATTGTAGAAAACAGATAAAAAACGAAACACAAATTAAGGTTTAACAAAAAAAAGAAGTAGTGAAGGGAACAACAAGGTGGGTGAGAGGGGGTTATGGGAATGGGTTTGAAAAAAGTTAGTTTAAACATAAAACAATAAATAAAAATAGCAATGAAATAAATGAAACAGTTCAGTTGTAGCAATATAAACATTTGCCATGAATTGCGTAGAAGAAGATTATGAAAACAGCCAACCCAAGTGAAATGAGGAGAGAGCAAGATAAAATAATAACGAAGCGAAATGATGAGGGAAAAATGCAATTGGTAATATGAATGATGAAAAATTATGATTTATTCCATTCGATACGGAATAGTGATGTTGATGATTAAGATATATTAATACAGAAAGAAAATCATCGTATATATAATTATATAATTGATAAATATTAGATTTTTGGGTTCAACAACATTATAAAAGCCGTTATTTCAAAAAATTAGTTGTTTGGTTTTTGTGTTTTATTATTCAAAGCCAAAATGGAATGCGATGATTGAACATTTGGTTTTAATTTCATTGAGATTATGTTGCAGATGTTTGGTTTTATGTATGTAGCATGTTTTTTGTTTGTAATATATTTTTGTAGATGTTTTGATTTGAGTGTGAGTGGTTATACCCCCCAATAACAGGCACATTTATATAAAAAGCAAGAAAAAAGAAATAGAAATATACAAAAAATAATTCATTATTTATATTGTTTGAACGTTTTGATTTCCTATAAACTAATAAAAATAAATATTTTAACAGAAATATTTGTTAAAATAACACAAAATATTTTTATTTTCGGTTCGGTTTGAAACTTCAAAAAGACTTCAACATAAGTAATCGAAAGAACTCTTTGTCTAAAAGCTTAATAAAAGTTTCAAACCCCGAAAATGTCATACATATATATATATATATATAAATAGTTAATGTAAGCTAAGCATTATAGTTTATTGAAGAAAAAATATAACACAACACCAAAGCAAATTAAAACAAAACATAATAACATGAAATACAGATTAGTTTGACTGATATGTGTCTATTGAGACGTTTTTCCTTTTGTTTACACTTTATAAACTACTATACGTTTCTTTTTTTAACGACAAACGTCATGTATGGGTAACAAAGTGGATACAAAGAGATGAACGACGCGGTATTTATAAATTAAATTTGAAAATCTTTCACTCAAGGAAACTTATTTAGACAGAGCCAGAAGAATGCATGAATGAGAGTTATCATAGATTGCGAAGCCTACTACTACTACATTGGGATATGTTATAATATCTGAATGCAAGAGCTCTATGGAACGGTATAGTGTCGGGAAGAAAAGACCATCTCCCGCGCGGCAAGGTACCTGTGCACTTATATACAAATTGTACAGAAAACGAACATTTATTCATGAAAAGTTGTAAAATATATAAGACTTATAGAGTATAAGAATATAAACTATAAAAATTGTATTGCATATGCACATTGTCTTATGTTTTATTGAGGTCTTAACATAACAATAAGATTCAAGAGTGTAGGTTATCAATTTCGATAAAAAGTTGAAATTGTCTAAGGGAAATGTCATGCATATGATACAATTTGTTCAATCATACCGTTTGACTCCTATCTGTTTGATCACTTGCAAGTGTGAAGTCTCCTTTTTACGCAACAAATTCAGTTTTAATTGAGGCATTGTAAAAATTAGATATTCAGGGACGTTATAAATCTGATTTTTATCGAAATCGGAATTAAAATCTATAAAAAATAGGGGCTGTTGCAGAATCGAAGTCGAAATTGCACATTTGTTGGAATTGAGAACCAATTCCGATATGAATTGTTGGTATGGAATAGTATTGTGTTTTTCTTATGACACTCCTGATTGATTTTCTAAGAACAACAATCATTAGGATTATTAAAAGGCTGATTTATTTTTATACTCGATAGAAATTTGAATGGATAGTAGTAGTCAAAAATTCTAAAAGAGGAATTGGCGATTGAAACTACTGTCACAAGTGGAAGATTGGTTTGTTGTTGGTTTATTTTTTCAAAATTGAAAAAAATGGTAAAATCCAAAATTTTAAATACAAAGATGTAGAAAAATAAATTATGAATCAAATATAAAATAGATAAATAATCAATCAATCCACAAAAATTGAGTATTTTTAGGGCAGTAGCATGACTTCAATACTCAATTAAAGAAGAAGCCGTAGCAATGCGAATTCACTCTGAGGAGTGGACGATTGGGTTTTACGAAACAATACCTTTTGGGGATTGATATGATTCAATATCCGTTTATATTTGATTCAAAATTTATTTATCCACCTCTTTATATATATATTTTGGATATTTTCCATTCACATTTAAGTTTTTTATGTCTACAACCCAATCTTCTACTCCTGAGTTTTATTCCAATTCGCACATGTGACATCTTCCTCTTAATAAGATGTTAGTATTAGAATCATTTGATATTTCTTCCTAAAGGATGATCAGAAAACTATTTCAAACTAAATTGTAAGACTATGGAATTAATTAAACATTCGAAATCTACGTTGCTACGTCACTTATGAGTTCTTCTAACCCAAAATGGCTTGTATATATACCAGTATATAAACTACCAAACTAAATCTAGTCTTTATATGGAAGAAATTGTAGTCTTTATTATTATCAGAAGCTGTTTTTATTAAATAACTATGATGTGTATTTTTATATTGTTTTCCAAAATGTTATTGTTATTTTTAGTCTTGCTATTGTATATGAATCTCTTTACCCATTATGACGGTATATAAAACGAATATCTTTATGCTGAGCATGACACCACCGGAAAAAAGCGTTTATGATTTTCCAATGTAGAATGGGTGGATGAATGGATAGATGGATGATAATGAAACAACAAAATCATAGAAGGAATAAATTATGAAACGAAACAAATGTGTTTTCTTTTATTGAATCAATCGAATGCGAAAAAAGCTCTATACGGTTTTCATTTTTAAACAATTTCAACATATCCAACTACAAATTTTATCAAACAAATATACATCATCATCATGTCACAGAGATCAGAATGCAAACAAAATTTTCCATATATATTTATTTTTTGGACTGTTGATTTGTATTAGAGGCATTTGATTTTAAAGTAGATCCAGCCTGGTTGTTGGTGGTTGTATTGATGGCGGTGGCGGTGGTGGTGGTGTTGGTAGCTGAGTTGGCTGACGACGACTTTGTGGCTGAAGACGACGCCGATGAGTTGGTTGGTGGCCTAAAGGGCACAAAGTCAATAGAAGCGGAATTGATGCAATAACGGAGATATTTTGGGGCGGGACCATCATCAAATACATGACCCATATGAGCACTGCATTTGGAACAACGCACTTCGGTGCGCACCATGCCTAGCATTTTTGAAATGACTACTATTGTTTTAAAACCATATTTTTCAAACAAAATCAATATCAAAATTAAATGAAATCCAAAAAATACGAAACAAATAGAACGGTTCGAAAGGAAAGAGTAACGGAAACAAAAAGTTTTGTACGTTTGTTTTTTGGATACAAGAAAGTAAGAAAAGTAAAGAAGAAAAGGTTTTTGATCAATATTAGATTCTGGTCAAGAAATTTGAAAGAATTTTACTATTTGTTTTTATTTTTCGCTATATTTTCATCAACAAACAACATGTTAGTAACACATACACATTTAAGTAGGTTAGGTTAACGAACACAACAGGAACAATTTACATTTCCATCTAAGTATCATCAAAACTCCAAACTAAGGCTAAGAGTTGGGTAACAAAGACTTGGAAAACGCTTTTTTATTCATTCATTCAACATCTAGGTATAGTTTATCTAATGAAGCTTAAGCTGGGACACAAAAAAACTCTTAATAGACAAAATATCTTTGAACTGAGGATACGAAACGAAATAGTAAGTACATAAATACATTTTGCAAATAATTGTTTCTTTTTTAACAGTTTTTCGAAAAACCACAAAATTAAAAGAACAGGCAAAACAAAATTGAAAATGTTCATTACATATTGGAATTTGTAATGAAATAACACAACAACAGAAAGCTTAACAAAACAAAAAAGGAAAATATCAAACCTTATGGAAATTTTCGAATAAATAATATATATACAAACTCAGGAAACTCAATTGTGGACATTGGCATTGCCCGCTACATACCTGGTATACTGGCATCCCGATGAAGGGTAATTTTGCCTTTATCTAAAACATCATTGAAAGCAGGCCAGCCACAACCAGAATCGTATTTTGTATCCGAACTGAACAAATCCTGATGGCACACTATGCACTGGTACACTCCCTTTTCGTAGTGTTTGTTGTAGCAACCTGTAGGGGAAAACAGAGAGGTGAGCATTAAAACTATGTTTGAGACTTGACTTTTTCATTTGTGTTTCGGAAATCCAATCGCATCAGGAAAACTGATGCAGCTCGGAGAGATAATATATGCAATAAGAAATAAAAAGTATGTCCTATACATAAAAATGATTTTTTAGTAAAATTCCAATTTTCGTTTTGTACAATCATTTCGACAGTGTAAGTCCTTTAAAATAAGAGCTATATATCATCTGGATATCACCTTCGGTTATAAATAAGCAGTCCCAAAAAAAATTAAAAAAAAAATTGACAAGGTCTATTTGGAGAAGTATGTGACGTATTCACGTATGGTGGCATTATAGGCATTGTTTTCTTCTTTAGGATGCTAGCTACAAGACATGGAACAAAATATTTCTTCCATTTTTATCGGGTTTTCGTGCCAACAAAAAATAATTTCTTTCGAACAAAAACCACAATTGTATGGCGACTTTTCCTAAACCTTCACAGGACTAGTTGATTCCAAGTTGTACAATAATTTATGTGTGAACCGCTTTATACACAGTCCATCGACAAAATGTTTGTTGCATAGTGTAACAAGCCATGGCAAATCCATTTGACATTAATTTTTTATGGATTATATATTTATCAGAAAAAAAATAAACTTACCCGTAAATGGTCTTTCAGTAGCAGCCTCTTGTGTAACTTGATATTGCATAGGTGTCAGACGTTTTCTAAGTTCCTCCTTATCTACTGGAATTCTTTCTGTTTTATTTTCCATATTGTTGTGAGAATCTATAAAAATGAATAGTAAAAATATATTGTAAAAATGTATCTGTGCGTTTTAGACAAATGACTGTAATGGACTGTTTAAAATAAACAAATATTTCACAAATACTTAAACTTTAACGCCTTTTCCCCTTCCATATCGCTCAGTCACTCCAGTCCCAGTAGTCCGGCATGTAGGCAAACAATATGAAAATTTCCCACTTAACCACATTACGATTAGATTTAATTTATATTCTTAATCATGCGCCCAGATAAGAGTTCGTCTAAACAAGGTAATGTCGAGCCACGCCGCAAAGCGCATGCCGTTGTGGAAAATGTTTGCCAATTTTGCAAATTGTATCCACAATCGCACGAAACGATCAACATCATCTCATCATAATTTCAGTACATTTTTCCATTTACGCTGGCACATAATGAAACAATTATCTTAAAGTGTAAATACGAAATCATATTTAATTTGTGGTTAAAGTCAATTGCCTTTGGTGAAATATTTTCCAAAAAAATTGCGTTTTCCCATTCACACACACCCGCAAACGTACACACGTTATGCGAAAAAAATCACTGAAGTGTGGCCTCAATTTATTATACCCATTGTGTTCGTCTGAAGATAACAAAAAATTGTATATTAACTACAATATTTGCGAGTAGCAGACAGCTCTAGTTAATTGAATTTGAAAACTGATTGGCAATTTATCAATCCACACAATTTCCAAACCTTAATTAATTGATTGAAACGAGTAAATGTCCAACGCTTCAGACGATCTTACAGGGTACATACTATGTGAGCTTGTTGTTGTTTTGATGTTCGAAAAGAATCGAAAAAAAGACAGATAGAAGTGGCAGAGTTCAGGTCAGAGTTTAAAATTTGTATCTATGTATTTAAATTTAAAATGTTTATGGCATTTTACGCTTTATCACTGAAAAATCTATTAAATTAAAAAAAATGTGTGAATCGCTACTTAAAATGACTTTTGTCTTCAATTATATTCCAGCCAGAATGTAAGGAGACCTGATCGTAGCTTTTCCATATTGGAAAACAAATGGAAACTACATAATTTCGAATTGAAATGGGAAAATTCCAATAAGAATTGAGAATTTGCGAAAATTCCTATTGAAATTCTGATTTTCCATTTGATTTTGAGAAATTTTTAACTGAAATTGAGAACATTTACATTTCAATCGTTACTCATTTAATAAGGGAAGACCTATACCAGCATTTCGCTTTTCTATTGTCAATATTTCTCACGGTTTCCTGCATTTCCCATGCAATCAATACTCATCATACATAATAAGCATTGATTTCGTCATTTTCCATTGAAAAACAAAATAATTATATTCTATAATGATTTTGGAATCAATAAGTTTGTATGTATGCACCGTTAAACAATACACGATTCAAATTCAAAAGTCTGTGGCACAACGACAACAGCACCCTACCAACAATTGGGTGGGTGGAGCAACAAAAACAATAATAACACCAACATTTCGAAATAAAAATATAAACAAAAAACTTGAAACAAATAAACGGAGCTATAAATAGCTTTTGAGGGCAATTAAAAAAAGAAAAAACCTAAATTTATTGAAAACTTACATACCTGACGAGAAATATCGATATTGTTGTTGTACTATGAAAGCAGCCACAACTGCCGTTTGATGATGGTACAGAGGAAGTGGTGGGGCCGAGGCGACAGAAAGAACGAATGCAGCAATGCGACGTTTGCCAAGAGGAAATGATATTTGATTTACGCCAGCCGCATTACGCTTTAGTATGTAGCGAAAAAGTGAAAGCATTTTCCAGATGTAATATTTATATCTAGCCCAATGTGTCTAAATCTTAAGTATGTAGGTGCTTGTTCCAACAGCGATGAAAACCGCAATCTTTGATATTCAATTACAAGATGTAATAACTAGACTTTTATGTGGAAACAATGATGATTATCCAACAATCTCGTTACAACAGACGCAATATAGAGACAAACCAAAGCAAACGACGACAAATGGATTGTTATTGTAAAAAACAAAACACAAAACGACTGGGAAGGAACGTAAATGCAAAACGGAACTGACGAGGAAAAAGCGGTGAAACGTGTGTTCAAGAGACACTAACAACTGCACTCTTTTGAGTTTTGGGAGGATGTCATTCGAAATAAGACTGTCAAAAACGAAGAGAAAGGCCAAGATAAATAAATTTTCTCGCAAGACGGACTTTTTTTCTTAGCCAGAATAACTAACTTCATACCAATGAAGAATATTTTAAATAAAAATATGTTATTGGCTAGACACAGCAACAAAAGAGAAAGCTGTGGAAGCCTACATTTCCAATTGCAGTGTATTAATGTCTGCAAGTACTGACGGATACAAGTACGTCCATACATATATTTTGGCTATTTTTAAACACATTCATTCATTTTCCTTATGAATTATTTATTTTGAAAATCTCATGCTAGCAACAAATGTAATTTATGGTCAGAACTTTTTTATAACAAACACACAAACATGCATGTATGGCTGGCTGGTTCCATACACATCTATACATATATACGACGCAGTTGTTGGCAGTTCAAACTGTCCTTGATATTGGATGGCACCCATATTTTTGTATTACAACATTGATTTTAATTTTATTTTCATTTTATCGAATGTCCTTAGTTAACCAAACTTCATGATTAGTTGCTCTCGTTAGATTTTAGTGCAAATATTTTAAATATATTTATGATGGATGGCTTCTGCATATTACAAACAAAATAATATGAAAACTCACTTATTTCTCCTTGTATTCACAACTCTTCTCACTTGGCACACACAACACCAATAATTTAATATTTTGGTTATTTATTTGGTTAAATAAGGCAATAATTTCCAACTTTAGTTCTTTCTCTGTAAACTTTTCACGTTTGCTTGAGCCGCTCGAATAATATAAAAAGAGAAAATAAGGTGTGTGTGTTGTTATATTGGTTGTTGGGGGTTTTTGGTGGGGGCTAGGTAAAAAAATTAGACAGGGTTACCAATGCCAGTTAAATTAAACAGCTGTTGTTTGTAATGTTAACATATTGCCAGGCTTTTTTAGATTCTCGAAATATTTGCAAAAAATGTGTTATGCTAAATACGAGAGCATACGAGGTTAGGGCGTACCAAATATTTGTACAAACGTCTGTTGTGCAAAATACGAGATAATACGAGGTTACGGCGTACCAAATATTTGTACAAACGTCTGTTTTATTTCTATTTTTCGCACATACCCATGAGAATGAATTTATAATATTTCCTTTTCACGCATATACGACGTTAACTATAAATACAAAAAAATCTAAAAATTTAGCTAAAATCAAAAAATCTGATTTTTATTCAAAATTGTGCACAATAACACAAAAGCGCACACAAAAATTCATAATATTGGACCAACAGCCATATTTCGCAAATATTTGTTACGTCTAATTTGTACAAAACGGCGTTTTGTGATAATATTTTGTGTGTTCTTCTTTTATTGACGTTGAGAAAATTTTCTTTTTTTTTCTTTTTACTAGATTCACATTCCAATTGGATGGTGACTTTTTAATTTGTTATTTGTTTTTAAGGCGTATTTATACTGGTGACAGCACTAGAACAATAACAAATTCGGCAACAACAAAATACAAGTAATTTTTTGAATGGTGAGCCATAATGTCAAAGCAAAATATATGGGATTTGACAGTTTCGGTTACTTTCGAACGGGAATAATTTCAGTCAGCTGGGATCCTGCTACACCTATATGTTTTTAAATTAGTTTTAAATCACTGACAACATATAATATTCAATGAAAAAGCATATATTTCGGTCATTTAACTAATAGCCTTCTTTAAGTGACATAAGGTCGATTTTCACACATTTTCACACATTTGTATGGAATCTGACAGTTGTAAATCGACCTTATGTCATTTAAACTAGATTTTGCATGCAGTATGACAAGTCTATAAATTAAGTATTCAAAATGCCCAAAAATGGACACGCGAAATCTATCTAAAATGACATAAAAGCCTTGCCACACTGCATGGGAAATCTAGCTGAAATGACATAAGGTCGATTTTCAAATGTCATATTTGTATGGGATCTAACATTTGTAAATCGACCTTATGTCATTTCATCTAGATTTCCCACGCAGTGTGACAAGGCAATAAGGCCGATTTGCAAATGTGAAATATGTTTGTCATTTCATCTAGATTTCGCCTTACAGTAAATGCCTAGAGCAAGCCTTTTTATATTGTATGTTGTTTTCTCACATATCTGCTGTAGCTGTAGCTTATATTCACAAATCATCGTGTATTAGAATAAGACAGTAATAGTTCTAAGTGTACATGTAAACATTGCTAATTACATTATCATGTTATCAAAAAAAGTCTCAATAATTTTTTTAATTATTAATTCAATTTATTCGTTAGATATATTTACAATGAAATGTAAATGACTTTATTGTGGGCGTTATTTTGCTTAATAGATTTCGCATACAGTTTTACTTTCCTTCTATAGAAGGCTACCAACCGAAGGCAAAAGTCATTCAAACGAATTTTACAGTACAATGAGACTATCCAATAAAAAATTGTAAATCAGCTGATCGCTTTACCTTGTTTATTGTACCACACACTTTGATACACAACTGTATGTGTCAAATGAAAAAAGCTGAATATTAGAAAGAAACTTAAACTATTTTTTAACTTTTTCAATAAAAATAAACTTATTCTAATTCGATGGATCCCAATTTAAGAAATGTAGGTGTTTTTCTACATCTAGAACCAATTTTTCATTAATTTCTTCAATGATAGCTCAAGGATTTCCTAACATTGTACAATAAGATTACGGAAATATGCTTCAGTCGATGTGTTGATAACTTTAATGAACGCGATTTGGCGAAGCATGAGGTGATAATTCATGTAACAATTATAAAATTATAAATGTAATTGGTTTTAATTTCATTACAGGATGCCTGTGTGAATCGCTGTGTTAACAAATTTGCTTTATTCAATCAAAGTATGATGAAAGTTTATGTTGAAGTACAATCGGAAATAAATCAAAAACGGATGCAAGAATTGGAAGATGGGCAAAAGTTAATACAGCAAAATCAACAGCAGCAGCCAAGTGCGGGGGACATAACACCTAAATTAGTATCATAAAATAAGTAATTCCACTGGTTGGGATTCACTTTCAGTTTGTTTTGTTATTTCTGACATCTCAACATTACTTAAGATTTGTTTTCATTAAATTTATTTTAAGAACTTGGTATCATGGATCAGATATGTATTGTAGCCCTAATCGGCTTACCGGCTGCAGGCAAAACTACATTCAGTAAATTGTTTTTAGAAATTGAAGCAGCGCCCTTTAATATTTTACACATATGTTATGATGACTTTTTTAATTCAACTACTCCAGGAACATACAAAGCACAACGAGAATATATTTTAACATATTTGGTATCTGTCATTAAATCTTTGAAAAAATCTAAGGAATTAAGCTTGCAGCCATGTTCCTACAAAGATTACGGTCACGGCCGTATCATGGTTGTCTGCGATGATAATAATTATTTCAACAGCATGCGGTATAAACTATATCAAATTGCTCGCGAGTTCTCTGCGTCGTATGGCCAAATATTTATTGATTGTAGTGTCGAACTGGCCCTTCAACGTAATAGTTTACGGTCTGCTAATAGAGTGCCTGAGGACGTATTTCACAAAATGTGTTTAGACTTGGAAACTCCACAGATAGCCTCCCACTACTGGGAATTTAATTCCTTTACTTTGCATACAGATAACATAAATAAACAGTACTTGAAAAATTCCATAGTTCCATTTATATCCAAGCTATTTGATAGTCCCTTAAAACCTTTGGAATTTGAAATGACCAAAGATTTAAATAAATCATCTCAGGCACACGACTTAGATTTGCTAATGAGAAAACGGATTGGACTGTTCATGAATTCGAATATTATTCTGATTAAAACACAGACAATGGCCAAAGTTTTAAACGACAGAAGAAAAGATATACTTAAAGAATTTCAAAACATGCAAAACCACAAAGAAACCGATATTGATCGTTCTTTTCGAATATTTGAAGAATACTTGGAGAGTATTAGGCAAGAGTTTCAGATGTGAAAAATAGGATTTTTTTACAATTACACTAAAAGTCCACTCATCTCTAGGAAAACAACAGTCATTTTATTTATGTATTTATAATTTTATTTGGAGTACATATAAACTACATATTAATAAAAGTATATATCCTAAATTCATGTAGATTCATATTCTTTTTATTTAAATAATAAAATATGTAATACATTTTTCATTGTGGTTGGTTTTCCTTTACGTCTAGTCTATTTTCTAATGTTTGAAATTCTAAAATTGAGAGCAGCTACAAAATACAACAACTTTGGGTACATGTTTTTCTTTAAGTATGTATGTATTTGATTTCAAACTATTTGAGTTGCATTTCGTAAGATATATATGTATGTTTAGAAAATGGAGTATGCATGTTTTGGGAGTATTTATGAGATTATTGTGGAAAATTGTTTACTTCACAAACAGTAAATATAATTAACTATAAAAAGTTGTCTTGTTTCTGGTAATACTATATATTATTTAAGATCTGATTGATTTCCTTAAACGATTATGAAAAAATTCTAAATTCTCTCATCAGTAATCGTTCGTTCTTTTCTGTGTTAGAAATCATTCTTATCAATTTAAAATGGCAATGTTCTTTTTTGTAGGTTTTACATTAATTATAGAAAAAACACTTATTTCTTATTATTGCGCTTTAGGTAAGTAAAAAAGGGGGAAACGTTTGTCGCTTCATGGTGCATTACCTTAAGAAACGAAATATTAATTTCTGTGTTTAAATTTTACGTTTGGAGAAGAACAAATGCATTCGTTTCTTCTTTGGCAATGTGTAAAAACTAAAAAATTTGCACTTTTATAAAATTGTGTATATAATAATAAAATTTAGTCTTTTGCTTGGAATTTTTAATCCAAAATCAATTGTAATGAACTAGGAAACAATATTTGCACCAAATACATTACCCGAACTTTGAAAAAGGAAATCAGTATTATGTTGTAGATAAAAAGGGGCTTCAACGAAGATTAAAACTCAGTTGATGCCAGTTGTTTTTGTATGACATTTAGATGAAACTTGACAAGATCTACATCTTATTCAATGAACCTCGAATAACGGCAAAAATATGTAATAATAAATAAATTTTTGATGTACCACGAGGAAAAAAAATGGGATGATTTCTTTCAATCAGTGAGAAAAAAACATGTTTACCATTTTACCAGTTTTTGGAGCACAAATTAACCTATTTTTTCGAGTAGCACAATGTATCGTAGCCCTGTTCTCATCGTTTAGCAAGTTTGGTACATGTCGGAAATTGAGCAGGATCCGTTTAAAAGTGTGAATATTGGGAGAACGTCGTTTTAGAAGTATTTGTTTTTGTTTAAAACACATCACTTGATCGGCAACTGGAGTTATTACTACTGATTTCACGCTGACCATCGCGATTTTTGAAGATCTATTTGTCCTTCCAAAGTTTTGGCCAAATATATAACAAACAGTTGTATTAGAGCTATACCCAAGGCTATGCCTGCAATTGCGTATAGATTCCTCTCAGCCCATACACGGACAATTTCAATGCAGCCACTGGTCCAAATACGCTTACTAGCAGCGGCAACTGAATGAGCTTGGACATCGTAACCACACATAATATTAACTAGGCCGGAGCTAATATCGGTTGCATTAATACAACAACTATAAGGAACTCCACATTTTTCCACGGAGGGGGAAGAACAATTAAAGTATTCATTTTTGCCTATAACATAGAAAAGAAAAATGAAAAACGTATAGATCTTATCATATCAGTGATACTTACTCCAATCCTGATATCCAGAGTTGCTTAGACCGCAACATTTGAACTCCTGTTGTGCAAAATCAATAAAATTCTGAAGATCTGGGTCATCGCGATAAGAATGTATGATCTTATCTGTAAATGTATCTTCCAAGAACGTGTTCATATTTTGCGGGAACACAAATCCCATTATTGCTATGGCCATTTCCATCAGGAAGAACAAAAGCAGGCACATTGAGTAGAATTTGAGCAAACAAGTATTCTCTCGTAAAGCACCCAAGCAGCCAGCGAAACTGACAACGAATACCACCACACCAGCTATCATCATAACCAGTGAAATGTTTAATATAACATCATAGAAGCTTTCGAGGCGCAACGACCCTGTCGACTCCCATTTATCCTTGAAGGCATACAGGCCAATAGCAAGCAATAGTCCACCGAAGAGCCAGAATATGAAATTCAGCATAAATATCATGTATTTAACACATGAACTCACATAGGTGAAATTATTTGAAATTCTAGGATGCATGTCGCGTACTTCTATTCCACAATACCCACTTCCAACGTGATGTCTATAATTGCTCATGTGTATGAGTTTTATCCTTGTTTCGGAACAACTTAACTATTCATCTAGAATTAAGTTAACCCAAATAGTTGGTGTTGGTCGGGTCTCGTTTTCTAATATCGTGGTGGCTCTGGTATGACTAGAGAAATTGAGCTGCTTTGTTGTACGCCTTCCTTTTTTTCTACTCAAGAAACAATAATTTTTGTAGTTCTCACTTGAACTTATAAATTTCACATTATTTCCATTTATAGTTAAAGTTTATGCATATTTTGGAAACATTATTTGATTATACATTTATATCCAAGTTGTATGAGATTATATTTCAACGCGAAAAATTAATTCAGTCACTATTTTTTTGTTTTCTTCTTTCATGAAAGATGTCAAATGGTAAATCGATCTGGCACTCAATTGGTAAATTTAAAGTTGCCAATAGACAAAGGCAAAAGTAAGAGCTCTGTCAAGGCGCTTTCAAACTATCCTATCGAGTCCAACGATTAGTTAAGGTGTGATCAGACTATCCTATTGGGTCTTGCGATCTGTCATTAATTGTGTGTATAAAATAAATAAAATAATAAAAAAAGTCGGGGACATTTCTATTTGGCACACGGCCATAATACATAATAAATTATCTGTGTAGAGTTATATCGAAAATTCTGTATAGCGTTTTCAGACTGTGAAATCGAGACTAGCTCGATTGTTAACCCGTGTGTCTAACTGAAACTTTTTTTCTCACCATACAGATTGAATGTGGTGAGTTTGTAGATAGAATTTTAACTAGCCCCGTAGCTACTACTAATTATGACAGCTGAAATGAAGCTAAAGTTGCCAACAACAAGACAAATTTATCGTCTATGTCTGTCATTATTTTACAATTTTATTAGACACAGCAAAGCCAAAATTGTACACACGGCCTTATAGCCTTTTAAGACTGTATGCGAAATCAATATATATGACAAGGTCGATTTTCAAATTTAAATTTGTATGAGATCTGACATTTGTAAATCGATTAATTTTTCTCATACAGTATGAAAACATACTTTTCATACGAACACTACATGCGACTCCATGCGAAATCAAGCAATTTCACCTCAAGGTCGATTTAAAAATGTCAAATTTGTATGGGTATTTATAAATTGACGTTTTTCATTTTAGCTTGATTTCGCATGTGGACGATATTATTCTGTGCTTTAAAAAATACATGTAAAAAAATTTCGGTTTGAACATTATACTGCTATCAAATATGCAACCAAAATCTTGCTTGCAAGAAGATTTCGATGAGGCACGAAGAGCGAACATAGAACAAAGAAGAAGATTGTAGCCAATAAATCGAGCGTAATACTCGCAGTGGCGAAGAAGTCCTTAATTTTTGCGACTCACTTTTCATCTGGTAAATTGACTCCTGTCCAGGAAATTTTCTGTGCAATATTAAATAAAAATTCTTTTCTTCTTCACTCGAATCAGAATTTGAACCAGAAATAAATATTAAAGATGTGCGTTTTGTTTTGTCTAAATTAGCGATAAACAGTCGTCGTCGTTTCAAAAGTTCAAAGATAGAATTGACGACAGATGAATAAATTGTTTCACACATGACGTTGTTAATCTCACATGCCACTACGAAAAAATATACCTGAAATTTTCTTATGGTCCAAAAATATTTTTGTGTTAAGAATCCCAACAAACAGCATATTTACTACAATTACTTGATACCAGAGTGGGTAAGACAAATACTACAGTACATCCTTTGTGAAACACCTATTTTTTAATCCTTTTCGTATCGGCCGAACATGCGAATTTAGTTTGGATCCTTTAAATTCGCTATTTTGTCCTCAACGATGGGCCCCATAATAAAAGCAAAGGAGCGGACATTTATGTCTTGAATATTAACAGTCTTTGGATTCTTCTAAATGCACACATATACACTCACTGATATGGAATACAAAAATCATAAAGATAAATAATATTATGAGATTGATATCTCAATGCAACCCTGACTGCGTAGTAACTGCAATCTCTAGTGGGGGAAGTTCAGGGTCCATCGATGAGGACACACTGCTTGAGTTCCCCAAGACGATATGTACTGTGCATTTGCTATGACAGCAACGTGAAAGAAGTCAAATAAAAATAATCAATAATCTCAGTGTTTGTGGTACTGATAACACTGTCGTACTGAGCGAACACGGACCCGCTTGTAAATGCGTACAGCAATTGCAGCATTCTATTTAGTATTAACTTAACTTAGCTGGATAACTGACGGACAACGGCTGGTTAGCTGATCAAGTCAACATGAATATTTTACTGCGCTTACTTGTTTTCTGCTGCGATCCTTTGGGTCTGTGGAGGCGTTTTCTTGTCCGTCCAGCTGTCAATATGGGCATGAATGTCTACGATCGTTTTAAGGTCAAGGCAGACGAGAAAGTTGATTCAGCACGTGAATTGGTGCTACGTCTGGGTTTGGTGGCGTTTGTTGTTGCACTGATAATATGGGCAGCAGTGTTTATGTACGCCACATTTCATTATGCCTATATGCCGGCCATTTCACATACTAGACCAGTCCATATGCAATTTAAGTAAGTTTCATACATACATATATGGTTACATAGAACACAAATAAACTTTCTTTCTTACAGAACGTGTCTTGACACCAGCACACCCTGCACTTTCCCACATGCTCATATCTCTTTGACCAAAAAGCAGCAATTGCTTATGGTAGGTCAAGCGTATCGAGTTATTGTCCAAATCGATATGCCCGAGTCGCCACAAAATTTAGATCTGGGAATGTTTATGGTGTGTGGTGAAATGCGTGACAATGAATCGATGTTAAGAGGCCATTCCTGTCGCTCGGCTATGATGCGTTATCGATCTCCTCTGATTCGAACAATTTCCACGTGGGCACTGAGTCCATTTTTTGTTTTAGGCATTAAAGAGGAATTCCAAAAGGTATCGGTTGAGATATTTTCCAATTATTTGGAACAGAAACATCATCCCATCACCGATGTCTATGTGGAAGTCCAATCGCAGAAGATTCAATTCTATACTGTTTCTTTGCATATAGTGGCGGATTTCACGGGTATGCGTTACATTATGCACAATTGGCCGGTAATGTCGGCTATAGTAGGTAGGTATCATTGTATGGATTTTGGCATAAAATTTGTGTTATAATCGAGTTTTCATTATTTTTTTACAGCCATAAGCACAAATCTCTTTTTCATTCTGGTGATATTTTTGCTCAGTTGGTACCATTGGTCCAATGCCACATGGATGGTCAATTTGCAAAAGAAATACAATCATTTCACACACACTGTACAGCGTTCTGCGAGCCGGGCTTTGCGGACACGCAAAAATTCAACTAGCAGTCTGCAAGACGACGAGGATCTAAGTTTTCTTAATGACGAGAAATCTAAAGATTCTGAAGATATTGATGACATCAGCAGTGGAAGAGATGATAAGGAAGATTTTCGCAAACAGCAACAAATTCGACAAAGAAAACTAGAGGACAAGACTTCTAGCTTTTAAGTGGAATTATTTACAATTCTTCCATTTATTTTGTTTATACTTGTATATATTGATATAGTTTTATATTTTTTACTAATAAATTACTGCAATTATTTGTATTTAAAAATTAATGTAGTGATCATTATCATATCATATTTTCGAATTTCTTTCAAAAATTTTAAAAGTACGGATCATGTTCACTTGCTGAAAGCTGTGTTAAATCTCACAGCGACTATAATCTAGATACTTTTCAAAAAGTTTCCATTTGCTTTAGCTAATGCTACGTTCGACATTCTAATTAGATTCTGACTAATATACTTGTAGAATGGAACTACAATCTATTTTAACAATCGAAGCTTTTGGTATTTTTATGAAAATTATCGCTAACAATACCCAGTCACAAACTGCGAAAGATAAGCCCGGAATATATGTTCGTTTTTTATTTGTATACAAATTCAATGGAAATACATTTGTTCTTAGATTTTCTGGTTTATGCTGAGAAATTCACAACACTACGTATGCTTTTGCCCTCATGCATTAAATCAAAAGCTTCGTTGATCTTTTCCAAGTCCATTGTATGGGTGATGAACTCATCGACCAACAACTCCTTCCTCATGTACTCATCGACCAATTTGGGCACATCGGAACCACTTTTCCAGCCACCGAAAGCTGTACCTTTCCATGTGCGTCCTACTACCAGTTGGAATGGTCTGGTAGAGATTTCTTGGCCGGCAGCTGCCACCCCAATAATTACGGATGTGCCCCAACCTTTGTGTGTGGATTCCAAAGCTGCACGCATAGTGTTCACATTGCCAATGCATTCAAAAGTGTAATCAAAACCGCCATCCATTAAATCGATTAGATAGTTTTGTATAGGTCCTTTGCTTTCTACATCCTTGGGATTAATGAAATCGGTAAATCCGAACTTCTTGCCCAATTCGAATTTTGAAGGATTGATGTCGATGCCATAAATCTTGGAGGCACCAGCTTTCTTGCAACCCAAGGCTGTGGCCAAACCCACTGCACCCAAACCCCAAATAGCGCAAGTACTACCAGGCTCGACCTGAAACATCTCGAAATATTAACATGCTCTTTGTGTCTTAGAAATTAAAGTCTGTACCTTAGCCGTGTTGAGAGCAGCA
This sequence comes from Polietes domitor, assembly GCA_947397865.1. Lineage (NCBI taxonomy): Eukaryota > Metazoa > Arthropoda > Insecta > Diptera > Muscidae > Polietes > Polietes domitor. The sequence goes on along the minus strand of OX377618.1, from coordinate 46,875,914 downwards.
CCGTAGCCTGTCGGTATACCACAACCTAGCAGACATACCTTGTCCAAAGGTGCCTTTTCATCTACCTGTTGTATATATATTTTATTTAACGCATTGCTGAAAAGTGCAAGTCATTAATGTTCGGCTTACCTTACACAACGATATATCAGCCACAACAGTATATTCAGAGAATGTTGAGGTGCCCATGAAATGGAAAAGCTTTTGACCTTTGCACGAGAACCGTGAAGTCCCATCGGGCATCACACCCTGTCCTTGGGTAGTACGAACTTTTTGACACAAATTCGTCTTATTGCTCTTGCAGAATTTACATTCATCACATTGAGGGATATAAGTTGGAATGACATGGTCACCGGGCTTAAACTTGGTGACACCTTCGCCCACACTTTCAACGACGCCTGCGCCCTCGTGGCCAAGAACAACTGGAAAGATGCCCTCAGGATCCAATCCACCCAAAGTGTATGCATCTGTGTGACAAACACCGCTAGCTATAATCTTAATGCGCACTTCATTAGCTTTGGGTGCTGCCACTTCTATTTCTTCGATAACCAACGGCTTCTTGGCTTCCCAAGCTACTGCTGCACGGCATTTAATAACCTAAAAATTACCAAAATGACACATTGTAATAGAATAGTTACTTATCCTTTACATTAATTAAATTTTCAAACTCACTTGTCCCTCGGTTGACATTTAGAAACCAGATTTTATAATAAAACCTTAACGAAAAATCAGAGATCTAAGCTCTTCGAATCAACGAGTAGTAATTTAGTTCTGATTCGTTGCCGGTATTTTTTATACATATGATGAGCGAATCATGCCATATTGACAAAATTTAATTTGAAGATAACAAGATCCGGAGTTTATCGCGTTGAAACAGGGTTACCAAATTGTACAGTGAACAAAAAAGTTTACATGTCTCAAAGTGAAAAAATTTAATGCTATTTTAAGAATGCACACAGTTCGCCAACAAAAACTAAAAATAACATTTATTCTAAAATTGTGTTCACACATAAAATTATCCAAGACAAATTGCAATTTGGGTTCATTTAATATTCGACTATATTAATGTGGATAGCGTTTGATTATTGTATATTCGATCTACACATAGTTCAAAATGTTATGTATTGGACTTTTGAACTACTTACCAAAGGGACAGCGATCACCAGCGGACCTCTGGAAGGGTGAAGCAGAGCAATTGTGTAACTATTTATTATATAATGTGGATAGCGTTTGATTATTGTATATTCGATCTAAACATAGTTCAAAATGTTATGTATTGGACTTTTGAACTACTTCCCAAAGGGACTACGATCACCAGCGGGCCTCCGGAAGGGTGATGCAGAGCAATTGTGTAACTATTCCCTCAAAATGCCTCAATGTATCAAGATGATGACTCCAGAACAAACTCGAGCAACAACAAGATAAGAGCAACGCGAAAGGTCGGTATAATTTGTTGTGACAATAAAATTATATCGAAATATATAAAGCGACCTCTTGCGTTGCGTTCTGTCTGGCAAGGGGAAATGTTTGTGGGTAGTATGATGAAAAACATTAAAATAGGACGATATCGCTTGTAGCTCTTTGATTATTCTCCCTTATTGTGAATATAATTTACCTGGAAATGAAAAGAGTGACACATATTCTCAGGTTTTATTCATATTACCATTTCACGCCTGTAGAATAGAAAATTCCCCTTTTATTCGCGATGAGGGTATTTGGCTACTTAAAGCATTTCGATTGTCATAACTTAATAAAGGGTGTTTTTTATTGGGGTATAGAACTTTAAGTTGGCATCACTTATTTAACTGGCGGCCATTTTGTCAGCTGTCAAGTGATTAATATTTGGTTTGCCATTTCATCATGAACAGGTTGACAAAAGAACAACGCTTGCAAATCGTGCAAATTTATTTCGAAAGTAATGGTTCAGTTCGCGAAGTTAACCGCAAGCTCCGTCCATTTTATGGTCGACATAATCGTCCATCAGAGCAATTAATTCGGTTAACCATGGATCGTTTTCGCACTACGTTTACTCTATGTGATAATACGCATCCGCAGAGACGTCGAACAGTGCGCACCGAAGAAACAATGGCCGCTGTAGAGCAAAGTGTTGAAGAGGACCCGAATGAATCGATTCGCCACCGTGCACAGCAATTGGAGCTTTGTCCATCAACTTTATGGAAATTGGACCTGTAGAATTGGTTATATTCGAGCCAGCCGCGGCGGCCACATGCCCGAAATCATATTTAAACATTAATGGCATAAAATTATCCTTCCAATAAAGCCAAATTGATGGACATTAAAACGATTTTCTTGTGTTTTATTTCAATTCGAAGTTCTATACCTCAATAAAAAACACCCTTTATAAAAAATTATTTCAAAACCCTTAAAATTCAATGGAATATATGTGAAAGGAAAATCCAAACTTTCAAAATAACAAATCAAAACACAATTTTTAAAGGATATGTAAAATCGCTATAGCTATGCGAAGGTTAAGGACTTTGTCCGTTTATAAGTGGAATGAAATACGAATAAAAGGGGAATATTTTTGAAAAATGACCATTGGAGTTTTAAGGGAACCACTCATTCGAGGGGAAATTTCTATGTTATTTGATAAATGACCACAATTTTAGCTATTCGCCAAAAGAGCAACAATTCAAGTTTGAAGATTTGTTATGTTTAAGCAAAAATTCGAGTTTGAAAATTAGTTCCATTTTTTCTTTTTATTTCTTTGTACGATTAGCCGACATTTTAATGAGCAAAGACTATTTATTTACGTACAATTTACCGAATACGCTTATTTAAAAATAATCGTTCCTAAATGTTGTTCGCCAAGGTATTCTATATCTTCATCATTAATGATTTATTTTTATCATTGTAGATGTAAGTATTATAAATCCACTGAAGTTTTTTTGTTTTGAACCGCCACTGCCTTTCTCAGCTTCCAGTTTACAAATCATGCTGTAATACCGTTGGAGAAAAATGTTTATATAAGAATAAAAAACTGAGATAAAATGAATTTTACAATTCCGGGGGAACTCTAGTACATCTAAAACTAAATACTAAAAACATAATGTTAGGGGAGGGACAAAAAGTGAGAGAAGAAAATTTCTTATAGAGATTTAAGCAGGCGGTATTCCAGTAGGCCCTGGCCCCACTGTGACGGGTGGAATGTTTGGTGTTGTCTGTGGTGGGCCAGTAACATTTGTGGATATGGGTCCACCAGGTGGATTTGTTGGAGCAAGAGTTTGGCCTGTAGTAGGCGCTGCAATTGGCGTTTCGGAAACTACTGCGGGAACTGACGGTGGCGGAGCTGTAGCTGGAGTAGTGTCTATGAAATATAAATGAATCAATAAAATATTCTCTATAAAATAATAAATTAGTTTTACCCATTGGTGTAGCAATTGGAGCTGCAGGCGGAGCCCCAACTATTGGGCCAACAGCAGGATTTGGATTTGTTCCTGTAACACCTACGTGCGGTGTGGGAGCAGCACTTGGTGCACCCGGTATAATAACAGGACCCAATGGAGCAGCACTCGCTGTTGCTGATGTACTCGGCATTGGTTGAGTCTGCGCTAACGGTGCTGCAGTGGATGCGCTGCCTCCAGGAGGAACTGTAGATCCCGCAGCAGATGCTGGTGCTGATCCTCCTTGCCATTGTTGTTCTTGCTGCAGACGGTGGTGCGCCTGTTGTCGAGCTCTAAATTCAGCAGCTTTCAATTGCTCAAGATGGAATTGTTGGCGCTCCGTAATAAGCTGTTGTCGTTGATATTCCAGTCCTTCGCGTTCCCTTTCCATTGTAGTCTCAAGCTCCTCGAAATGTCGCAATTTTATTTCAAGTTTTTTCATTTGCGTCTCAACCAATAACGCTACAAGAGATTTTATTTTTCGTTCCTCTAAAGCAGCCAAATGTTTGGCTTTTACAGCAGCAGAAGCCAAAGCAGCAGCTGCTGCCGTTTGAACATTTGTCTCATTGAAAACATGTTTAGTGGTATCCACATCCTTCGATGTTGAGTTATCTCCAGATGTACCATCTCCACTGGTTTCTTCAGTTTTTATGTCTTTGATCTCAATGCCGGAACCATCTAGAAAACATAAAATAAAATCCAAAATTGAAAGATTGCAGATGAGATTAAGATTCACATTTGTATATTACTATCTTCTTTTTTATCGCTATCACTCTCAGTTTTGTCTTTTTCTTCTTTTTTATCTTTTTCATTACTATTATCATCTGTGGTTTTTGTTGTGTCTTTGTCTGCATGCAGGAGAAGGAGTATATTATCAGCATTAAGGATAGCAACGAAAAATAAACAAAATAAAATAAAAAAGGGATTTAAGGATTGGATAAATGAAAGGGTTCAATAAATTTAATTAGAAACAAAAGAAAATCAAGAAATAATTTGTTTGCTGATGAAAACATACCGTCTTTTTTGGAAATATCTTTCATTTCTTCATCAGCAGAAGCTGTAGGTGCTGGCCCAGTTGCTGTTGTATTGGTATCTTCGTCTTCTTTGTCAATGCCAGTTCCAGCAATACCACTGTTTGCCAGACCAAAAGATGGATTAAATTTGCCACCAGCTGAGGCTTTTTCAACATTTTTCATATGATTATCCATAATTGTCGCTGGAACTTCGTCTTTTATTGCGGCGAATTCTTCCATTGCAGCTTTAGCTGCTGCTGCTGCAACTCGAGGATCGACGACTGATGCCAAAAACGCGACTGTAGACATAATGGGATTACCCGACTTGCTAAAAGGTATAGGTTGGCATCCCAGAGGACCTAAAAATCCACCATCATCTTCTAAGTATGGATCTTCAATGGGCAAGCGGAGAAAATGCAAAATACATTCATCCTGAGTACGCGTACCAACATGTTCGCACACTTTATTCCAATCATCCTTATGCAATTCCAATCCTTCCAGTAATAATAAAGTTTCCTGATCTGTCCATTCTCTGGACAAACTAGCCGCTGTGCGATTTTTCATAGCCGAAGGTTTCTTAGCATACTGATCTAATTTCAAGCCAAATTGGCCAGATGCACTTGATCCATTCTCTACCGGCTCAGTTTTTATACCAACCGGTGGTGGTTTGTCCAATGAATCCTCTTTAATTTCTTTGCTGGGTGCACCTCCTGAAGGTTTCTTATCTAGATCCAAGAGCGTTTTTGCAGCAGAAGGCTGCTGAGTTTTCTGTGGATTCAAAGACTGTATTCCCGAAGGAGTATCCGAGAGAATATGAAAATGAGATGTCGGTGGAGGGCCCATAGGTGTGGGACGTAATTCTGCATCGATTTGATAATTTATCAAGCCCCACTGTTCGAGAAAAGCATGAACACGCATTATAGCACAGACATCGCCTGCCAGATTGCGTCTGCATGCTGTGCTGGTTAGATACTCGGTTGGATTAAGACGATAAGTGTCAATCATAAAATTTCTATAAGCCATATATATCTCAGGAGTCTTTGATTTATTCTTGGAATTGAAGAACTCCGGCATAGCACGTTTTTCTATGACATGAATAGAATTGTAATCGAACCACGCCGAATACGAGGGTACAATAATGTGATGAGTTTGTTCTGTGACATTATCCTCCATATCTTCTTTGGCGGAAGAAGAAAACTCCTGTGTGTTGCTGTTGTCACTAGTCTTACCAGTTTGCGAGTTTTCGCCATCGCAGGCGGACAACGCCTGAGTACCACTGCCACCTGTCATTTCATCGTCCAAATCAGTTAAAGTACCACCTTTTAAGATGAAAAATAATAATATAAAAAATAATATAAATAGAGGCAGTTGTAGAGTAGTACCTTTAATTGGCATCATGTCATTGTCAGCACGAGATTTACTGCCTGGAGCAGGACTTGCGGTTGATTGTAATGATGTAGTCTTAATGACCTCCTGAAGATTCGTTTCAGCCGGTGGATCATCCATATCACGGGTTAAATCTTCATCTTCTTCATCGTTGCGTGACTTTTTGTGTAAAACAGCAGGAGAACGTTTGCGTTTTCCAGACTTTGAAGAGCCAGGAGAAGGAGAACGTCTTCGTTTTTGTTTAGCAGCGGCTGGTGTAGAACTTCCAGCTTTCTTTTTTTCATCCACTCCACCAGACATAATATCATCTATTGACAGACGTTGCTTGTGGGTTTTCTTTTTACCCATTTCATCTACTTCATAGTCTTCTTCGGCCATCCATTCGTTGTACTGCTCTAAATCAATAATCCACGATGCCGACACGCGCCAACGTTCTGCAGGAGATTCTGGATTCTCAAGTACACTATCCGGTAAATCCAATGTATTTAGGGTCCATGTATCGTATGACTCAGGGAAATAATACCAATGCATCATCACGTTATTACCACGTTTAAATATTGGACGAGCATATTCATCCGGGTGAGGATCAACTTCAGGATAAATAATGTGTGTAGCATCCTCCTCGTCCGATACAATTTCTACTCGTCGTGTTGCCAAAATCTCCCGTAGACGTGTAACCAACTGTTTATCTACTTCAGATCTTATAAATATGTACGGAATACGATAGAGGTCGGCTTCAACGAGGGCTTGCTCTATGTCGATCAACAATTGTATATTGGGATCTTTCCGAGTGGGATTCTTTCCCACAGAAAAATCGAATTTTTTACCCCTCTGTTCAGCACGGAAACGAAACATTGTAGAAAATATGATACATAGGCCACCGCCTGGCTTGAAATCCAAGAAGCAGCGCATCTAGATACAATATATTAAAAAAACACATCGTTTGCGATTTATGTGCTTATTAAGATCACCACAATGGAGTACTTACCGGTATACGCGTCGCAGGCGGCTCTGGTGAATTTTTACCAAGTTTTGCTTCCACATATTGCAAGAATTGTATGAGTAACTGGGACAAAGATTCTTTGGTGATGGGTTCATTGCTGCTGGCCAGATACTAGACGAAACAAAATCCAAATAAAATCATTTTACTAAATTCCGTAAGCGCCATTTTTATTCAATCTCATCAATCAGTCTGCAATTTCATGTTTTTGTTGTCGCCTATACTTACTTTCTTACAATTTTTCTGCAACCACTGTCGTATCGACTCAAAGCCCTGTAATGACTCGGGTGAATTAAAAAATTCTATATTAGGACTGCCATCCTTTTTGGGACCCAAGGTACACATGTTTGATGATTACAAATTATTAACTATTTTATTTTCACACAAAATTTCTTTTTCTCTACCACGAACCACGAACAACAAAAACGACGCACGAATAATTGTCAGAATAGAGTATTGCCAGATATAAATAATGCAAAATAGGGCACAGCATAAAGAATATACCTAATAAAGAGCGAAAACGTAATTTTTTGAATAAAAGAAGCGTTGTCAAACTGCATGCGAAATCTTTGGTGGTTTTATATACTTTGCACAACATTCTAGAATAGTGGTCAATATAAAACACAATGTTACACGTTGGCGGCGGCGAAACAAAAAATCGCAAGCGACGAAACCAAACAAGAGAGAGCATCTAAAATTGATACATTTTCTATTTTCATGAATTTTCGTATTTCAATTTAAAACATTTTATTATTTGAAATGTGCGGATGAACAAAAAAATTATACAAAGTATTACATTCTTTTCAATAAATTTGTCCTCCATCATAATTTAATACTTTAATTTACTATCAGAAAAATAAGAAAGTCCTAATGGGCTTTAAAGTATATGTTATATGTTTAATAAAATAAAACTATTTTATTTTTTGGTGTTCTTTTTCCTCTTCTGGATGCTATCATTCAGAGGAAAAGGGTTACTTCGTTCATTTTTCAGTTTGTCGTTTTGACGAATATTTTATTATATAAGTGAATGTCAGATCCCATACAAATTGGACATTTGAAAATCGACCTTATAGCCTTGTCACACTGTATGCGAAATCTAGACGAAATGACATAAGGTCGATTTACAAATTTCAGATCCCATACAAATTTGACATTTAAATCATTTAAACTTGTAAATCAACCTTATGTCATTTTATCTAGATTTCACATACAGTGTGACAAGGCTATTATGTTAATTCAAGCTGAAATCTTAGCTCATTTTTATTTTCCTCCACGGCGTGTAAGCTGTTCTACTCATATTTACATGGCCGTATCAGTTCGTATCTTTTAATGACAATGTTTCTAATATACTCAGCATTAGCAGCGGAGTGTCACAGGGCTCTGTGTTGGGTCCTCTCCTTTTTATTTTGTATGTTAATGACATAACCGTTAGCATTGATAATATATGTTGCTTTCCTTTTTTATATGCTGATGATATACATCTCTTTTTTAGGTCAGATGCTACCAATACATTGGTTGCAGATATAAATTTTACACTGGGAGCTGTGAGCCGGTGGTTAGATAACAATAACTTTAGTGTAAATGTTTCGAAAACCAAAGCATTACTTTTTGGGCCATTGCGCCACAGTGCCTCTAGTTTATTAATTTATATGAATGGTATTAGAATTGGGTTTGTCGATGAGATGAAGTGTCTCGGCGTAATTCCTGATCCCAAACTGGATTTTAGTAGTCATTTTGAGTCATTATTTCCAAAAATTTTATTTACACTGCGAAAGCTATACTGCACTGATTTTTATTTGCCTCAATTTATAAGGAAGAGGCTTGCTTTTGCATTAATGATGTCTAACATTTCTTATTGCATAGAAGTAGTATCTGGCACTACTTCTGATTGCATTGGTAGGCTTCAAAGACTCTTTAATTTGGTAGTTCGATTTGTTTTTAGGTTGAATTGTCATGATCATATTTCGGAACATGCAATTCAGTTTTTGGTCATGCCGTTCAACATATTTGTTAAACAACGTATTCTCATTTACTTTTACAAAATTATTATCTCTGGTTCTCCAGAGTTTCTTTATCATAAGTTTATATTTTCTAGGTCAACTCGTAACCCACAACTTATTCTGCCTCGTTTTTCGTCTTCAGTTTTTGGTCGGTCGTTCGTTGTTCGTGTATCCAGAATTTGGAACCAGCTCCCTCCCTATTCATTTGCGTAGCTTTTCATTCCCTCCTCATGTCTTCATACAGAGATATTTAGAGTATGTTCTTCATCATTCCTAGTTCATTTATATATGCATAAGTAGTATATTAATCATGTTGTTTGTGTGCATTGTTGATATCTTTGTTGTTGGCTGGGGAGCCATTCATTACTTTTTTCTCTATATATTTATTTTCTTTCTAAGTTATTTTTGTACTTTTATAATATAGTTTTAAAATAGTTTTACTTTTTGTTATTTATTTTTGAATTGTTGTATTTAGTGTGCAATATAAACAATTGGCCTTATTGGCTTTTGTATTGTGATGTTGAAATAAATGAAATGAAATCGTCCGAGCGGATTTAGGTTGGGACCTTATATGTCGTATTGTCGAAAATAAAAATATTTAGTGTAAGCGAACCTTAATACTTTTTTGACAATTTTTCCATTCATCGTTCGTAAGTACCACAAGGAACAACTATGTGTTCTGTTTTGTATGGGTTGCCGGGGCGCAGCGTCAAGACTCTCGTTCGGTGTGGCAACGACAATAATTGACATAAATGGACTGACAATCGACAATCGACTGTCAGTATAAATTTGAAGAAGAAACGCGATGGCTGATTTTGCTTTCCCTGGGAAATTTGAAAATTCTAAAATAATTAAGAAAATCCGAAGCGAGTTAAATCGGCGTGCTAAGCCTTATGTGAAATTGAAAGAAGTCCAATAAAAATTGTGTACATCCGCGCGACAACACGCATAGCACAATACCACTTCGCTATGGGTTTGGCAAATTTAACGCAAAAGTGATTGTGGAAAAATCAATTCGTTGGCAAATTTGTGTGAGAATAAAAGTACAACAACAACAACATACCCAATTTCCACACACTTTCAGTGTTTTTCGTTAACAAAGGCAGAAGAATTTATAAAATATAGCAAAAGAATATGCGGGATATCGATACTTTCTTATGAAATAACGTAATAAAAAGTTTTTGAACGCAAGTGACTGAAGAAAAGTAAAACTACAAATAAAAAATCTATTAAAACAGTTGCATTCTTTTGTACATAAAAGCACACCAATACACTCACACAGCAAATCTTACACACACTCATAAATATAACTGTGCATCGGCAGCGCCGTTGAGCTTATTTTCTTCATTTGGCGTGCCACAAAAGCAAAGGAAAATAATAGAAGAAGAGGAAATAAGGAAGGTAAGCAAATGAACGACAGTAAAGAAGTAACTTCTTTATTATTATTAGTTAATAATGGAAAAATTCATACTATTTAAAAAAATCCATAGCATTCTATTTGAGTCGTTGAATTGGGAGAAATAACAAATCGTAATCTGTAGCCAGTTTGCCTTTGACATTGTTGCCAGATTTTGGCTATATTCGCCTGTTCTAACAACACTTTCACACCGTTGACGATACGAGTCGATTTCAAGTGTCAATTTTGTATGGGTTTTTGTAATATTATAGCCGGCGTAATTGAGCTAGTCTCGAATTTGTATGAGATTTGACATTTCGATTTCGTATTCGAAATCCAGTGTACATCAGTGTGAGTGTGAGTCAGCCTATAATAAGGATGTTTTTCTTTAAGCCGGAATAACAAAAACGTTAATAAAAAGTTAATTTTTTACTCAAAATAAAAAATTATATTTTCACATTGTCGACAACTACAATATAAATATTTGTATCAAACCAAATAGTTTGTGTTGACTTTTTGGACTTAGCCTCGATAACCATAAATTTGACTTACACTGGATAATTAATTATACAGGCTATGTCCAATATTTTTTTCAAAATTTGTTTTCATACACACATATATATTTTTTCAAAATTTTTCAAAATTTGTTTTCATACACACATTGATATTGCTCTTGGATCATTTTAAGAAATAAATTTTTATTTTGAGTAAAATTTTAACTTTATATTTAGGTTTTTCTTATCGCAACTTAGTTATCCAGTCTTAAAGAAAAACAGTCTTAATAAAAAATAGTACAGAATTTGTAGGGGAAACACCAACATTTTGTTGCGCAAATTGGGCTTAATTTGGCACCAATACAAACTTCCCGAGTTCCCATCACCGTTATGAAAATGTATTTTGTCTAAAATTACACTATATTTGGAAACCAACTTCCGTTTCATTGCAATACGCTAGTTTAAACTGTTTTCGCGTTGAAGATGTTTGAAAGTACCAATATGAAGTATATTTGATGAAATGCCAACTATTTCATTATTTTAGGATGGTGGCAGCTCTGGTCATCTGGATCGCTTCTTCCATATTTGCATCGTATTGAGGCCATGCATTTTTACTGATAAGAACTTGCTGGTTGCTGACGAATCAATTTTGTTCGTATGTTTTCTCCACATGTTAATTGTAGTTATGATTACGATTGTGATGATTAGTACATAGTACCATATTCCTGATAATCGGTCGGGGACTGTGTACATGCTTATGTGTGAAGCTAATGATGGCGATATTAGTTCATATATATATGTTCGTCCGTATTTGTAAGTGTTCCACACTACTACAACAATTAATGCATTTAAAAAATTTTTGTTGCCGACTTTGGACGCTATGATATAATGGGATTTTAATGCGTTCGAAAATAAGAATTGTATTTTTTAAGAAAACACACTTTAAATTATTGTCGCAATATTAAAAATAAGCGATCGTAGATTATCCAAGCTATTCCAGTGTTTTTTTAATTGTTTGCTGCATTTGTGACCAGTTTTTCAGACAATGATTAACTTTAAGAAAGCAAATGGGTAAATCCTGAGTGGCGGACGTTAAATTTGCTCATATTAACCCCCTTGGCGTTCTGAATGTGATATTTTTATATAAACTTCAGCAAAGACAGTTCTTTGAGAGTACTTCGAAGTGGCATTTAACTAGTTACTTTACCATTTTTGGGAAAACAATATTCAAGCCGAAAGTGCCGTGACGTTACAAAAAATCATCATTGTTAGCAAATTTTGCACAGTAACCAGGAAAAACGAAATAAATAAAAGATAGATGATTATTTGAAGATTTTAAATTTGCTCTACTGAGGATTATGAAGTTCATTAAATGGTTCATTAAAAAATTTTAATTTCGTTTATGAAAGACGTTACGTGACGGATATTACACTTTTTCATACCATCATTTTTATGTAAATAAAACTACAATACCTATTCTCTTCAACATACTTTGGAAAATATTATTTTTTGTATAGCAAACAATTGTCTATTATAATTTCTAATAGAAAGGAAATCACATATGGTGTTTTTACCAGTTTTATTTATGAACATCTATACCTAATGTTATTGACATGTCTATAACTAATTGATTTTTATATTTCGGTATATAATGATGTATGAATGAATTTTATCAATTTTAAAATTCTGGTGTTGGTATACAAATTTTAGGATTTACCAATTTCACCCAAATATGGGACGCTAGAACACGGCAGGTAAAAGTCATCTTTCTCCCTATTCTTTGTAGAAAACAATGACTAAAAGTCTATGGCCATGTATCTCAAAACTATCGAATCTACATTAGTGTGACATAATATTATATGGAAAGGCACAGTGTAGACGAACCTCTTGGAAATACACATTTCAAATTTTTATAACGAGATCTGTCTCTAAAAATTGGAATAATTTGTTTATTATAATCCACAATATACATATACTATGAATGTACATATACATATTGATTGATAGCTCGTCTAATTAATTTTAATTTTAGTGGCTTTGTACCAAAGTGTTTTTATATCAGGTGAAAGCAGGAGCGGAGCCCAGCTGACTGGTTTTTTTTATTCAATAGTAACTGAAACTGTCAAATCCCATATATTTTGCTTTGCCGGTATGGCTAGAGTGATCAAAATCCCGATTTTTCTGCAATGTCGGGTTTTCGAAAACCGTGATTTCAAAAAAACCGGGTTGCCCGTTTTTATTTTTATAAAAAAACCGGTCGGACCGTGTTTTTTTTTGAAACAGTAAAAAATGGGGAAATTATTCATTCCACAAGATACATACTCCTTTTTGGGAATAGGTCAATTCTGATGTCATAATCACATCCACTGAAATCTTTCGAAAATGACTCCAAACATTCCTGTAGGATCATTTGGAGATTTTTTAATTATATATCAACCCATTACTTTTCGTCCTGCATCTATTACTCCCAAAGTATCTGTTTAGAACAGGTGTGAACACCGTAAACACCAATTACTCCATACTGCGATTCAGATATCTTGTAGAGAGTAAAACAAGATAAAATATATAAAAATAAGAAAATAAATCTTAAGTTTGACATGAAGCTCAAAGATTAGGCGTATATATGATTCTTTGAAATACAAGGACCTTTCACTTTTTTCTTATAATCGCAAAGTTCATCAGCCTCATAACCACCTTAAATTAATTCTGGTTTATTTAATGATGATCTGCAAAATATTTCGTCCTTTGGTCAATCCTGTGAGCTAAACGTTAATTACATATATTCTTATGTGTAATGGCTGGTCGACATCCGCAGCGGCAAATGATCAACGTCGTCGATTTTTCTTCTGCCCATAAGAAATTCATGTGAAATCTAGGACGAACATCGCCATTTTAGACTCACAGTATTGCTGTGTTCGTACTTTTTTATCGATTTAAAAAACCCGACGGTTGACCCGGTTTTCGGTCTCGGGTTTGATCACTCTAGGTATGGTTCACCATTCAAAAAATTACTTGTATTTTGTTGTTGCCGAATTTGTTTTTGCTCTGCTGCTATCACCTATATAAATATGCTTGGCTTTGTACTGACATACAAGAGAATATATTTTTTATTTTTGGGAATATAAATGTCCATCTTGACCACTCTATACAAACTTAAGGTAAAATGAAAACACTTCTATATAATAGGCCATCTTGCTAATCAAAAAAAAAAAGAACCGTGAGATTTGGTAAAAGACAGAAATGGCAATCTTCTCACAAACATTGAAGATCAATCAAAATTTGAAACGAAGATAACCGCGTAACTTTGTGTATGGAATCAACCAATACAAGGTAGGAGTCTACCTTCGAAGAAATATAGTTTACTATTTTAAACCATTATCGCACTAGAAATTAAAGTAATATGTTATGATAGATTAACCCACCCAAAGAAAACTGGATTTCAGTGGTTTGGTATTAAACAGGTGTTTTCATACGGCAACAAAGAGCGGTATTGGGTTAAGTTGAAATATTCTTGTAGAAGCCCTATGTAACCGAGTGGAATAAATGCAGAAAAAAGAGAATGTTTGGAATATTCATTCGGTTATGCTCAAAAATATATTTTGCCAGTCGAACTACTGTCGAGGGATTCTTGACGAAATTCTCATAAATTATCGACGGTTCTTTGAATGGCATAGCAGTACGCATGCCGTAAAACATTTTCGATTGTTGGTACGCAAAAAACATTGCGCAAAGCATTTTGGATGAAATTTCGACAAGCTTGACAGAGAACAAAAAATAATAGTCATCGATTTAAAAAATGTAAACGTAAAAAAATGATTAGAATCCGTGAAAACGGTGAATCTAGAGCGTAACCTAATTGACCGTATAAATACACGCATGACTTGCATCCCGATTGTGAAACCATTACTGTTCATGAAAGGGGTAAGCCTTCAAATACAATATCAGAAGTAAATCCACTCTATAATAGCACGAAACCTTTTAGCTTGCTAATAACTTATTAAAACTCTACGAAATTCGAGGATACTCCTTGGAAATGCCAAAAGTCGATAAGGTAAAGACGAAATCACTTATAACTTCATGGCGGCTATAACGATGAAAGTTTCAAGTCACGAATTTAAGCCAATACAAACCCAAATAAATTAATATTGCTTACAACGAAGTATTTTCCAGCAATTGTTTGTATTTTGCTATTGGTACCTACGACTTAAGAGAACACAACGAAAGAACTAAAAAAGAGTAAAAATTGTATTTATTGAAACCCTATTGATCAGTAAAACGAAGGCTATCCTGGCACAACTATGATCTTTATGGGTAAACCTACCGGTCTAGATTCGACGACTCACACAAGAGTTCAGTTCTTTCTAATGTAGCATGCGAACGAAATAAAACGTTCGACATCGTTAAACAGAGCATAATACTTTTAGGAAATAAATGGGACAAAAAGTGATAGAAATGGTACATTAAACGCATTGCGTAAACACGAAAAACAAAGGAATTTTTATAAATTCGTACATTATATGGAAAAAGTGGGATTTAATTGCTACCAACCAAGTGGCTGCAGCTACAATCATAAAATGCATCTGACTGTGTATACGCGAAAATAAAGACATTTTTCAAAATGTGTGCCTTAGAGGCATTATACATTCCTTTTTTATGCATTATTCAAATTCGTATTTTTAGGGACAGGGATAAAAGTGGTACAAAGCAAACGACAGTAGCTTGAATCAAAAGATAATTGATTTTCCCAATTCTAACTTTTAGGATAGAAATGGTTGCAACCATATGGATGTAGCTGGAATTGTGACTGTTGGAATTACAAATGTCTGAAAAAGGTTCATAGGAAAACAATTTCCTCCTTAATTAAGCAAATTTGTATACAGGCAAATCCTGGTATAACTCAAGCTTAAAAAAAAAACAAACAATAGTAACTAAACTAATATTTTCTTCATAATATAATGAAGATCGACGTAATCTATCAGCAATACAGTTTTTGAACCCTACACCTTTCCGTGGAAGAAAAAATCAAGTTAGGACAACCTTTAAGTATGCCGATTTTAGTATCAGGTGATCTGTCTATCTATCTTTGCGATTGTGATCAAAGTACAGGATGCAATTCTGGCTTCCGATGGCACTGAGATTTGGGAAAGAAGCTATAGAATACGGAGAAAATGAAATGAAACGTACATAGAAATGTACATCATACATAGAATCTTGATCTAATGATCATTTGAAGTGTGTGACACCTAAAGTGAGAAGAAGTCAAATGGTTGGTCATACATATTTTACGGGATTCGATATAATTTGAATATGATGCATATTATGGATGTATGAAATTAATTTTATGCCAACAAATACGACATTGATAGGTAGAATAGAAGGTTTGTCTAGCTAGCTACCTAATCCTAGTACGGTTTAGGTTTGAAAACCTAAAATCCTAAAAGCAAATATTGGTATTGGCAAACGAAAGTATATATATACGATTAAACACGTTTTTGTGTCTTCAATGCAGTCGTTCATAACTTAACTATAAATAAATTGATTAAGCAACAAGAATATATTCTAAATATGTACCTTTTCCATTCTTTCCATTCCAAAATCAACTCTAACCATAAGACGCCATAAACATATCACATTATAACAACCTGCTGTTGCTGCTGCTACTTGATTGATAGCAATGACATCAAGGTGAGTGATACACACGCAGTAGTCGTGGAAATGCAGCTGTATAAATACGAATTGCCAACAGCTCCGCTCACACATACGTACCAACCTACTAATCTTTCTGCCTTTTTTCCTCCGTTTTCGTAGACTCGATCGTCTTTTCATTTTATTGGAATCGGGTTCATCGTCCGTGACGCGAAGGGCTGCCGCCAAGCAAATCGGTGAAATACAAAAGCTATATCCCCAAGAATTACATGCCCTGCTCAATCGCCTCATTGGCTATTTGCACAGCTCCTCATGGGATACGCGTATTGCGGCCGCACAAGCGGTAGAGGCTATTCTAAACAATGTCCCCGAATGGAAGCCGGAGTTGTATGTGCATATCGCTGGCGGTGTTACCATAAAAAAAGAGATTAAAAGGGAAGAAGCAACCGGAGATGAAGAGAGCAGTTGTCAGTCGAATGCCTCATCGGCAACAACAGCAACTTCAGCATCGGCCAACAGCGATTATTATAAGGAACGTTATCTGTCATTTGCCGAATTCAATTTGGAACAAGTGCTCAAGAAGGGAGCACGTCTTATCGGTTCGGAAGGAAAAGAATTTGATTTTAATGATGAAGCCACAACACGTGGTGATGCTGCAGGCATTGGGAGTGATAATGCCGCTGAACGTTTAAGTCGTCAAAGGGCTTTGCTAAATGAGAAGTTAGGATTAACACAAGCTTCCAAGTTGGGCGTGAATTTGACCGAATTAATTTCCGACGAAGATATGATGCGTAGTGCCAGCAACTACAATGTCAATGAGGAGAAAGTCCCCGTAGAAGACATACTCAACATCAAGCCGAATGTAAATTTACTGCCATCCAATGGCCAGCAGTTGAGTTGTCGCGAAATGAATCGGGCCAAAAGGAAAGCTCGTCAAAATGCGGTTTTGTCTACAACTGCAAGTGTAGTGTCGGTGTCGACACAGGCCTCCTCATCCTCGAATGGTTCTTCGGAAGAGCCTGAAAAGAAAAAACTCAAGACGGGAGATAGTCACAGACAGGATATATTTTATAGCTTAAATGGTAAGAATTGCAAATTTCCAAAAAAAGAAGAAAAAAAAAACAATTTTATATAGCAAATACATACTACGTACAGACCCAGTTCCCGATCCCACCGGTACATGGATAGATGCTATCCATTGGCCATTGGAGAATTTTTGTGCCCGCCTTTATGTAGACTTATTTAATGCCAAATGGGAAGTTCGCCATGGTGCAGCTACAGGTTTGCGTGAACTTATCAATAAGCAGGCTGCTGGTGCAGGCAAAAGTTTGAACATGAATCGGGAAGAGGTTTGTTGGTCTTTAACGATTTAATTTCATAAATATAGCAACTAAAATTATATTTGTTTCTTCTTTCGTCAGATGCAACACTACCACAATTTGTGGCTGGAAGATGCCGCTCTGCGTTTGCTTTGCGTGCTCTGCTTGGATCGTTTTGGCGATTTTATTTCTGATCAGGTAGTAGCCCCAGTGCGTGAGACTTGTGCTCAAGTTTTGGGGACAATTGTCAAAGAAATGGAAGCCAATAAGGTTCATGAAATTGTATATATATTACGAACGCTACTCAAACAAAGCGAGTGGGAAGTGCGTCATGGAGGTTTACTCGGTATGAAATATGTATTTGTGGTGCGAGAAGATTTGCTGCAGATTTATCTACCTCAGACTATAAATGACATCTTGCTGGGACTGTTCGATAGCGTCGACGATGTGGGAGCCGTAGCTGCTTCTACACTTATACCGGTAGCCATATGGCTGCCTAAGCTTTTAAACGCCACTCAGGTATCTTCCATAGTAAAGATGTTATGGGATCTCTTGTTGGATCAAGATGAACTAACATCAGCAAGTAATAATTTTATGGGTCTTCTAGCTGCCATATTGTGTCTTCCGAATGCTTCCACTTGGATTCAGTACGTTTCAACTTACTACATACTCTCTCACATTCACTAACTAGTATTTTTTTCTTTTTTCATCGCTTCAGAATGGAACCTATGTCTACATTGATACCTCGCTTGTGGCCATTCCTTTCGCATAGCACTAGTTCCGTGCGGAAGTCTACGTTAGTAACTCTACAAACACTAACCAAAAATACCTTAAACGAAAAGTCTGCTGTGGTAAGCGTTGAAGCTTCAGTTATAAAATCTTCCAACTCCTCGCCTTCCGCTACTGACATGAACTTTAGTTTTGATTCCAAAAGTCTAAGGCTTAATTTTGGTGTCAAAGACTGGCAGTGGAAACTTTTGCAAGAAGCCTTACGCCACGTTTTTCAACGAATTCTAGTCGAGCCTTTGGCAGAAATCCAAGAAATGGCCAAATTAGTTTGGTTAAATTTAATTGTAAATGCCGACTTGGGCGCATTGCTGCATGCAGCATGTCCGTTTGTGTCGTCGTGGATATGCTTGGCCATGCAACCGCCTCGTTTGGCATTTGATCCATCTATACTTATACATGCCTCATCCAATGCGGGAGCTATGCCAACCGTAGGCCCCAACTCTGACACGCCCACAACTCCACAACGTAGACGTCATCATAGATTAGCCGATGATTTGGGCGGATCGAATCCTTCGGGTAACCAAAAACTGTATTTGGGCGGGACTGAGTCCACACCCATTGAAGTTAGAGAAAAGAACTATGTGCGTGCGCGCATAACGGCCGCACGCGTTCTTGGTTCATTGTCACATTACTTGGTGCAACCGGCACCAGGAGTAGTTTATACATCTGAGACTGAAAGTCCTATGGACTGTTATGCCAAAGTTTTATTAGGCCATTTGAATTCACGGTCTGCGGTTCAACGTTTGGTTTGCGGTTTAATAATAGCGTTTTGGGCTAAGAGTGATCCAACTGTTTGTCCGGGTCCAGTAAAACTACAAGAGAAATTACGCTATTGTGTCATGGAATATGTATATTATGATGAAGTAGCTGTTTCCCTCACAAGGCAAGTATTTGTTATAGAAATCATTTTGAAAACCGTTCTAATTTTCCTCCCCTACCTCACCAGACTGCATCAAGAGACTCAAGATTTTATAGCTACGTTAAAGCAATATAAAATTCCTATACATGATTTTGGCCAAGCCAAAGTTTTGACTCTGGATCAAATTGAAGCGGTGGCGACAACTCTTTCTGCAGACCTGCGAAAGCATGCCTTGAAACCAAAAATTCTTGAAATGTTAGAAGACCGCCGCAAGGGCCTGCAAAGCGCTTATCAACAAACTTCAACCGAACAAGCTAATTACAATATCAGCACTCAAGCCTCATTAGCAGGAGCGATTGTATATCTGAAATGTTTGCCGGAGAAATTAAATCCTGTCGTGAAGCCCCTAATGGAGTCTATAAAACGCGAAGAGAGTTTGTTATTGCAAGAATTGTCGTGTGAATTTTTGGTGGAGTTTATGGATCAAGTTTGTGATCGAGAACCTAGTCCGAATAATAAATTATTAAATAATCTCTGTGCTCTACTGAAAAGTGATGCCGAATTTACACCTAAAATCGTATGTTTTGCAATCTTTTTTAGTTGATAAACATATTCCATTTATGACAGTATTTTTTCTTCCGCTTGATGTCCAGATCAACGCCTCAATTACGTTATATCAGACACCGGTTATGAATTCAACCGCTGCATGTGATTCGTGTGTTTACTATGGCATTTTAACATTGAGTTTACAGCAAAACACTACCGTTAACAGTAGATCGTCTTCCACCGTCACTGGAGGCGGTACAGCACCAAGTACTTCCAGGGGTCCAGGTAGACCTCCCCTAAGTGAAACATTGGCGGCTGCAGCGGTAGTCGAAGCCGGTACGAAGACCTTAGCAAATGAGTTGGAACTTAAACGAAATCGTATACAGCGCATTGGTTCTTCCTGTGCCATCACAAAACTCTGTCGGCATTTTGGCAACAAGTTAATGGAGAAAGTGCCGATTTTTGAGCAATTAATATTCACCAAAATCAAACAGTTTATGACGGCCTATCCCAAAATGGAAATATTGAATAATATTAACATCGATGCGGGCCAAACGAGTGATTTGATGACATCTCTACAGCTCCTAGAAATAGCTGCCCCACATGTCCACAGTGATTTGCATGAAAAACTATTTCAGCTGCTACCATCGTTGGGAAATCTCATAGCTCATCCTTTTAAAGCCGTAAGTAAAATCAGGCAATATTTTTATTATAATTATGTCCTACAGTTCATGTAATAAACAAAGGGCCACCCGTAATAATGCGTCGAACAAATAATCTATTATCTAAAAAGTAAAAAAAATTCCATCTTCTCTGACGGGTAAAACTGAAATTTTATATTTGAATCGTTCTTTCTAATCAATCTCATATTTTTGGACAGTTTGTGCCATGTTTATATTGCATATAATAAAGAAAAGTATGCAACAATATCCGAATATATATTCAAGCAAAACAAAATACTTCTTAAGGAACTTTCCATAAACGAAATCGTTTTTCTTGTAGTCTAATTATAACTCGATTTTGCACCTACGCATAAATCTGATTAACCCTAGAGAGCACTACTATGGAGAGTAGAAAATTTATGTATATAGGAGCATCATCAATATAAAAGCGATGATAAGCGAAATATTTATAAAAATCATTCAATTGTTAAAGTTACTATCAAGTTATTTGAAATGTTGGACTGTAGTAAATCGAATCAGTTGTACTTGTAGAATAAACACATTGGTAACATCGAGGTAAAAATAAGGATACACACGTCGTTCTGAATCAAGAACGCTGAAAACTGCAACAAAATTCAATGGGCTCTGTATAAACGTCCTGCTACTTAGACCAGCCGACGATATTTACGTCTATGCACGCAATTACCTCTAGAAAATTATATGTTTAAGTGGCATATCCATGTGTGTGAGTACAGACAACAGATGAACGCTGCCGTGGTTGATGATATAAAAGGAGGGCATAATAGAGACCTTGAGGAGTATATCGTTACCAAAATATAAACAAGACTCAAGTAACATTTTCTAGCAAATCGAGATTTTTGGTTATTTTAACAAAACAGAACAACTTCGTCATAATAAACAAAAATATTGATTTGCAAAAAAATTTTATTTGAGTCTTTTTTTATATTTTAGTAACGATTTATTCAATCCTTCTACCTTGTGATGTAATAACAAGTATATTCCAATATATAATATAATATCATTTAAATAATGGAATAAATCCCCTTGGATATACTGTAAGTCGAGGAACATAAAAATGTCGAATATAATAAAACTTACATTGATACTGTGAACACCAACATTCTTTGACTTTGTTGGTGAGGTTAGTCCGGTGCGGTTTTGCGGACCTAAAATGAAAGCTTGGTTTGTTTTATGACTATATTGCGGCTATATATTTTATCTTCGCGTTGCTAGTACGAATTTACATAACCTCTAAAAATATTTTTTTTTAATTGCCACAATAACCAGTCAC
Source organism: Polietes domitor (assembly GCA_947397865.1). Classification (NCBI taxonomy): domain Eukaryota; kingdom Metazoa; phylum Arthropoda; class Insecta; order Diptera; family Muscidae; genus Polietes; species Polietes domitor. The sequence continues at coordinate 46,854,091 of OX377618.1, read as the reverse complement.
TTTAAAAAATCGAACCTCCACTCTCTATAACATAAGTTTTCGGATGAGAAGTGTTATTTATCGATATTCCTTTATTCGTATTTTATCATATAGGTCCGTCACATGGCTGCCCGATGTGTGGCCACATTGGCTAATTTGGATCCCTGCCGAATAATGGATTTTGTCGTTAATCACATTATGATTCTGTTGCCTAAGGTAGAAATTCCCATCGAACGTCAAGGTGCCATCGAAACCATTGAACGGGTTGTGGAGAAGTTGCAAATCAAAATCGTTCCATATATTGTTCTGTTAGTAGTACCCCTCTTAGGTGCCATGAGTGATACGGATGAAAGTGTGCGCCTTCTGTCCACTCATTGCTTTGCTACCCTTATTCAACTAATGCCTCTGGATGCTGTGTCCCAGGGTAATGGCGTTAAGCACGAAATCAAGTCGGCTGATTTACAAGCTCGTAAAACCAGGGATCGTGAATTTTTGGATTATCTGTTTGCACCCAAAACAATACCTGATTATAAAGTACCTGTACCGATTACAGTGGAACTGCGTTCTTACCAACAAGCGGGTATAAATTGGCTTTGGTTTCTTAACAAGTACAATCTGCATGGTATACTTTGTGACGACATGGGTCTGGGAAAAACTTTACAGACCATTTGTATACTGGCCGGCGACCATTATCAGCGTCACGTGGATCAAGTATCTGCTTTGCCAAGTTTGGTGATCTGTCCTCCCACCTTAACCGGCCATTGGGTATATGAAGTGGAAAAGTTTTTAAAAGATCCAAAAATCATCACTCCTCTACACTATGTTGGTTTGCCGATTTGCCGTGAAAAGCTGCGTTGCCTCATCGGTACTAAAAACAATTTGGTCATCGCTTCCTATGATACCGTACGCAAAGACATTGATTTCTTTAGTACCATACACTGGAATTATTGCGTTTTGGATGAGGGTCACATTATTAAAAATGGCAAGACAAAAAGTTCAAAAGCCATTAAAATGCTTAAAGCAAACCATCGTCTTATACTGTCGGGTACACCTATTCAAAATAATGTCTTGGAATTGTGGTCTTTATTCGATTTCCTCATGCCTGGGTTCTTAGGTACAGAAAAACAGTTTGTCGCTCGTTATTCCAGGCCCATATTTGCTTCACGAGACTCCAAAAGCTCACCGAAGGAACAGGAGGCGGGTGTTTTGGCCATGGAGGCATTACATCGTCAGGTGTTACCGTTCCTGTTGCGCCGTGTAAAAGAAGACGTTTTGAAAGATCTGCCACCAAAGATAACACAAGATTTGCTGTGTGAACTGAGCCCTCTACAAGAGAGACTCTATGAAGATTTCAGCCGCACTCATCTTAATTCAGAGATTAAAGACTGTCTCGAAAACGGTGGCGATTTTAATGCGAAAACCCACATATTCCATGCTTTGCGCTATTTGCAAAATGTGTGTAATCACCCTAAACTAGTCTTGACACCAAAGCATCCGGAATTTGGACGGATCTCACAGGAATTACTACAACAACAAAGTTCGCTGAGCGATATTGAACATTCAGCAAAATTGCCTGCTTTAAAGTGAGCATTTAACTATTCACATAGACTTTCCCAATGATATTAATTTCTAACAATTTTTTTACCATAGACAACTTTTACTTGACTGTGGCATTGGTGTGCAGACAGAGTCTGTATCTCAACATCGTGCTTTGATTTTCTGCCAGCTCAAAGCCATGTTGGATATTGTAGAAAGGGATCTGTTGAAGAGACACTTGCCCACCGTCACATACTTAAGGTTGGATGGCAGTGTTCCTGCATCTATGCGCCAGGATATTGTTAATAATTTCAATACAGATCCCAGTATTGATGTGCTGTTGTTGACTACCCAGGCGAGTTATTAATGGCGCCTCATTGTCAATGTATATTTTATTTGAACTCTCCATTTCAGGTTGGTGGTTTGGGTTTAAATCTCACAGGCGCCGATACCGTCATTTTTGTGGAACATGATTGGAATCCCATGAAAGATTTACAGGCCATGGATCGTGCCCATCGTATTGGCCAAAAGAAAGTTGTCAATGTGTATCGCCTGATTACGCGTAAATCCCTGGAGGAGAAAATCATGTGTTTGCAAAAGTTTAAACTTCTTACTGCCAATACCGTCGTTAGTTCTGAGAATGCGAGTATGGATACCATGGCTACGGGACAAATATTCGATTTGTTCAATTTAAATGAACGCAACAAAACAAATGACAGTGATAAAACCCACGCTTCAACATCTTCCGGTTCCGGGCAGTTTTCCATGAATGCCATCATAGAAAATTTGCCGGAATTGTGGTCAGAACAACAATACGACGAGGAATATGATATGTCGAATTTTGTACAAGCACTAAAGAAATAACAACGTTTTTTCTGAAAAGGCCGACTAGTTGATAGAGTCCCCCGTTTTTATTGAGGATCTATTTATTTTTTTTATTTTTTCACCAGTTATTGTTTTGTAATATATCTACATATATAATTATTATAGGCTTAAATAGACTTATATTCAATCCTTATTTAAGAATTGCTTTATTTTACGCTATTTACAGTCGTCAGCCAAATAAAGAAATTTCGTAACAAACTCAATCTAAACTTTTTCCTTTAGCGGCTTTCGAGGGTTATTTTGCGTCGCAAATCACATTAATATTTGACGTTCGCATTGGTGAAAGATAAAACGCCCAATGGTATGTAGAAAATCAAACGAAGAATTGGGACTACAAAATCTAAAACCGAACATTAAGTTTGATAATGGCTACGTCTTGGCTAGGGGGACAAACAGCCTCGAAAAATTGGTATTTTTGACGGAATTATAAATGAAGAAGGTTATCTGAGGATATTAAGAGAAAATTGAAGTCAAACGCGGAAAACTAGGTGTTCATCAGTGCAGCTTCAAATTTTATCAGGGCAATAATCCGAAACACAAATCACGTTTAATCCTGGAGCAGCATCTTTATAACTGTCCAAAAGTGCTCCATCCTCATCCCCAATCCCAAGACATGAACATGGGATGAATTGGACCACTGCATTCGCCGCCACGACAATTATATGAAGAATGCGATCAAATACGAATTTCTTGTACCAGAAATAGAAAATACTAAATTTTCACAAAATCACGTTTTTTAATTATCAATTTTAAAGAAAAACCGAATATTAACGACGCTATGATTTTTGATGTAAACGAAGTAATACGTTGTTTTTTATTATTTGTATTCAGTTAATGATTTTTTTCGTGGATTTTGAAGCTCTTCTAATGGTGATTTAATATTATAAAATAAAGTTTTATGTTTAAATAACGTACATGGATTAATGGGCGATATTTCACCAATGCTTATGTCGAATATTAATGAGACTCACTGTATAACAAATGTCATCTATTTTTGTTTGCGGCGTAGTAAAAATAGTATCACAGACAAATTAATTAATTGATCAATAACATTTGAGTGTGGGCTAGAAATATTTTCACTTGTCAAATCGGTTGATAAGATCAAAATTAAAAAAACGTCGGCAATTCCATAAACTAATCAACACCTTTATGAATGATAACTAGTACAAACTGTACTGTCAAACCTGTACACGTTGGAGCTCAAGGGACGGACCGTTTATTCCCACTTCGAAGGTTTCCCACTAATTCAGTCTCCCATTTATCCAGATAAATTGTCTGCTGTGCCACTTAAATAAGTAAATCATTTTGAGACATGTCTAAAGATATAGCTAGTAACATGTAAATATGTAGACTTTCCTTTAATAGCGTTTCCGCATGTTGGAACACTTTTACTTTGACAAACTGTAGAGGTCAGTAATGAAAGCGAATTCGCCGCTGAAAGAGTTTTTTTTTGGTGAAATGTGCAAAGACCATCAAAAATGTCCCACTTACTAATTAAAAAAGACAAAAATTCAAACTCTTATTTTATATATCCATAGTTTAGTCCTTCTATTTCTATATGTTGCTGATAAGGTGACTTTTTTATGTATTTACTCGATGAGTACAAAATTATTTCTTTTACCAGGTCGCTGTCTACCCGAAGTCACCCTTACCTCAATCTCCGTACATAGTCTCACTGGTTAGGACCCATGAGACCTAGTGGGCCCTACCGCAGAAATTAAGTTCCTCAAAACTTCGAATCTGTATGATATTTCGTCAAAATCTGTCAAGCCGTTTAGGAGTACCATAATTATTTCCCATTTTTTTCTCAAATCCCACGCTGTCCGACTGTCCAGCTCTCAAAAATCAACGGCACCGGGCCAACGGGAGCAATTAGTTCTCGACATTACCGATAAAGCGTTGTTGAACCCCTGGGATTTGTATGTACAAGGGAGAGATAAAAGAGAAAAGAGGAAGAAAATATAATAAAGAGTGAGAAAATTAAAGATGACTTCTAAGCATCCATATCCAGTTTGAGGAATCGGGCTGCCTCGATTGGATTAGTCCACAGTGACTCCGGCGTCAGATCCGTCGGTCTTGCAGGGCAAGCGAGGGGCATTCGTCCGCTATGGTTGGGTTCAGGATCGAGAGGCAGCTATTTAGGTATCTAGAGATACCAGGTCGGAGCTGAGATAGAGTCGATCTGGTCTCTCTAGGTAACAGTCTTTCCTCACTGTGTATGGGAGGTGGTCTACCACCGAGCACTATGCTGTTCGGTGCCGAGGTCATGGCCGCCTGGACTGCCTCTGTATGTGCCCGTCCCAGAGCGTCCCTGATCCCCTCATGACTGTTGTCCTGCATTAGATGTTGGACGTTTCCTATGTATTTCCTAAAATGGTGCCTGATGGGTCTGTCCCGTTCTGTTTGTTCCCTGGCTATAGAGTTGTGGTTTGGGTGTTCTATATTTCCACATTTAATTAGGTGCTGCTTAGTAAGGAGAGAGCAGTGATCCCTTACCGGTAGCATCAGTGACTCACTATGGAGGTGTCCTTCGAGTGTTGTTGAGCGACATCCCGTGTCAATACTTAATGCAGTGTTCTGCACTGTTTGGAGGTTCCGCCAATGGGTGTCACTGATGCTAGAAGCCCAGGCTGGGGCGGCGTAGTCCACGAGGGGCGACCTATGGCCTTGTCTACTTGTCTTTCCCCCATGTACTACCAGCCAGGGCCTTTATGATTTTATTTCTGCTCCCGACCTTTGAGGCAGTCAATTCAGCATGTCTGCAGAAAACAAACAGATTGTCGAAAGTGATACCTAGGATCTTGGGGTATTTGATCGTTGGAATGCTCTGCCCCCTGATGTAGATGTCTAGGTTCATATTTACTTCCTTAGTCCAAGTTGTTACAAGTGTGGCCGATGATTTTGGGGCAGACAGCTTCAGGTTTCTTCCCCCAAAGAAATCCCTAAGCTCTGGGAGGTATTGGTTGATGCTACTCTCTAGGGTCACTATGTCTCCCTGTCGACAGGATGGTACAGTCGTCCGCATACGATATCAATGTCACATCTGGGGGGGCGCATTGGACACATAGAAGTTAAACAGCAGAGGCGATAGGACTCCACCCTGGGGAACGCCCTGTTTATTCCTTATTCTTAAGGGTGAGGTAGGCAGAGTTAGAAACTCTGAATTCAACGTATGATTGTCATGTAGGCTACCATCCATCTTTTGAGGTTGCCAGGCAGGGTGGTCTCCATGACGTCTTTCAGAGGGATGTGTGTGTGTGTACAGAGGTTCTGTCAAAACTGTATTTTATACCGAATGGGAATTTTGTATCGTGAATTACTCATTCTTGTCCAAATCAAGAAAAAGATTAATCATTATGAAAAGGAGTGATTAAGTTCAAATAGGAAAACTGTACGATGATCGATATGGTTGATTATTTGACACCATCAAAGTCCATCATAGGACACCTATATGTATATAAAGTGTATCACTGTTGTCATATGCATATTCCACTTGAGGGAATTCTTTTGTTATTGCAAAGAATATGCAGCATTTTTCAATTTTTGTTGCTGATAACTTAATCACTTGGAGTGCCACTGTCAGCGACAAGATAAAGGAATGGATTGGGGTATAAAAGAAATGAAAATTCCAACCAGAGTAGCATTCGCATTGGAAGCAAAAGGAAGATAGCCAACATGAAGGTATTCACATTAATTGTAGTTGGAGTTTGCTTAGCTCTTGTGGATTATTCATCTGGCCATGGCATGATGCTAAGTCCACCAGGAAGATCTTCACGTTGGCGTTACAATTCCACAGCTCCGACTAATTACAATGACAACGAACTGTTCTGTGGTGGATATAATGTACGGTATACAGCTGGATTATTATTGTATTAATCTAACTCATACGGAATTTTCATTCAAACAGGTCCAATGGAATTCCAATGGCGGCAAATGTGGCTTGTGCGGTGATAACTATGTCGATCCTACTCCACGCCCTAATGAATTGGGAGGCATATATGGCGGAACTGGTGTTATTGTACAAACATTTGAGGATACCTCAACCGCTGTTATCGGATTTAAGATCACCGCCAATCATTTGGGCTATGTCTCTTACAGTCTCTGTGATTTGGATGAATTCAAAGTTGAATCCGAAGAATGTTATTCAAAGTACGTTTTGAAATTCACCGATGGCAGCGACAAATATTATATCGGCACCACCAAGGGTTGGATTGATACGACAGTAGTTTTGCCATCCGGTCTAGGCTGTGAACACTGTGTATTGCGTTGGACCTACACTGCTGGTAATAACTGGGGTATGTGTGATAATGGTACCAGTGCAGAGGGCTGCGGACCTCAAGAAACTTTCAAATCCTGTGCTGATATTCGCATTGTGTCTCCAAATGCTCAAGCTTCCGAAAATTAAAAAAAAAACGATGTCTAGGATGTGACTGTTGTTTAGCCTTTTCGCACTTACGGCGAAATCGAGATCAATACGATTTTAAATGTTAGATCCAATAGAAAACTGACACTCTAAAAATGGTTAAGCTCGATTTCGCGGTCAGCTTGAAAAGGCTATTCGTACGCTTGTTCTTTGTAGTAATACTAAGATAATGACAAGGACTTTGCAGATCATTTTTGTTATAAATATATAAAAGATAATTTCAAATAAAACTCTAAAAGACCGCAACATAAAAACATCTATTACTATTGTATGACGTCATCTGGAGTCGAATTACTGCATTCGTGATCGAGTATAATTGCTCGTCCTTTTTGTTTTTATATGATAGCTTTCGCTATTATTATTATATTACAAAAAGAAATCTTATTTTAATTTATATTTATTTTTGCGCTACGTTTTAGACTTCATTTATTGTTGTTTTGACAGTTGAAGATAGTATTATATTTCTTAACATATTAAATTGTATTTCAAAGTATTGAAAATAAAACCCGAAATGGCCATACGAGGAGATATGTCATCTTTAATCTAAAAGAAGTGGACACAAATTCGAATTTCTGGCTAGAAAGAAATGGTTATTTTACAATATTGCACCCCAGATAATTTCAAAAGACTATAAATATCTATGGCTTCGACCTAACAGCGTTTGGGGGAAAACCTCAAAGGACCTATTCACAAATGAAGTGTTTGTTATAACATTGTAATAAAAAATACAAAAAATCCCGAGTCTAACCTAACCAATTGTAAAAACTCATCCAAAATACTATAGCAGACCTGAAGGAAAATTCTTTAAAAATAAAAGAACGTATGGTAATCCTCAAGGACTCTTAGAAGAAAAGACCAAATGATAAGCCTAAAGGAAACGTATCAACACGTATGTTTTAATTCTATTACAACTGAAAAAAATCATTTGGTTTTTTATTAATTCCGATACGTGAGCTATCGATTGCGTAATCTATGCATTCGATTTGAACGCTACAAAAACTACTGCGATAACACCCATGGGAATAACCTTTCAATCTTCATTATGTCGACCACTTGTGACGTGAGGAGACCTCTTGTTGGCATTTTGACATGTCTGAATATTTTTCCACTGTGTATTGCTCACATATGCAGACCACACTGACGCCGCATAGTTCTCAACTGACTTGTATATCGTTTACATGTAGTTAACAATGTTTCATATATTACGCCTCCCTGGTGAACTCCCTCTTTATCTGTACTTGGTTTCCTGTTTCTGAAATTCACAAATGACTGGCACGCACACAATATAATTAACAATTCAACGTTTCTTGCGTACAGGCTGACCTGTCAAATGCCTTCGAGAGTCCAAGTGCCTCGAGGTCGTCCCACTTCATCAGTAAGTGTTCCCATGTGAAATAATTAATGATCTGAAAATTTTGATCCACATCCGATGTGATGATGTGTGGGACAGTTGCACTTGAAAACATTGAACCATATGGTCCAATTTTCGGAGAGTAAATATAACATGATCTGCAAATTTTGATCGATCGGGTGGACATTTGTAGGAGGCCAACAACAACCTGGGGGTTGTAACATAGCTTGGACGCATATATAGCTCTCATTCTCGGTTTGTTGTAGTTGAAAAATATCAGTATCTGCAATTTATGATCAAGATCTGATGTAAGATGTAGGTTCTACCACGTGGTAATGGTATATGGGGGTTATACCAAAATAAATTCAGTAGAATTCAGTAGAAAATTTTAATTTCTTCGCATATTTTTTCCATCACTTCCACAATAAAATTAAAAATGTTTCATAAAAATGTAGATCACATAGCTTTTAATCAGTATATCAAATATTGCAGTTGGATGACAAAATGTTTTTAAGCTGCATTCGGATGTAGACTCAAAATCCACTTTTTCGGATTTTTCCTGTCAAGCTCCATATGAAAAAAAAATCCGAGAAAAATAGATTTTGGGCGTGTATCCGAACTCCAAAAATAAAGAATTTAAAGTTTTCGATGCGACAGGACAAAGAACAAACATTTCATTTAATGCTCTACTCACTATTAATGTGAACGATCTTCTCCGTCGTGTCCACATTTTCCAATAAAATAAAAAACATCTTATCTTTAATTAAATTTGAAACTTGAAAATATTTGATTTGAACTGGGATATTGTCCTGGCTCAATTTCATTTTGCATCTATATTTAATAGAATGCAAATTTATTTACAAATGGCATGGTGACATTTATTACTTGTTATTACTTGGTGCGATTTTTGAAACACAAATTCGGCAGGTGAGTTGTGCTTCTCGTTCGTTTGTGAGAATCATCTCCGTATAGAGGCCGGGTTTGATGTTGAATTCGCTGCGAAGCCACTTGAGAAGACTTTGACATGGTCGAAATCATGATCGTGGTTGTCTGCAGCCAAGTAATTGATTGATTATTATTATTATTTGTATTGATCTTACATTGCGCTTTATTATATGAATTCTGTAACAGGTTCGTTGTGACATATATACTTATTTAACATTAATAAAATGTGCATGTTTCATTGAAAAAAAAAAATAAGCTTAACTCATGGTAAGCAGTATGTTGACGATTTCCCGTGCTGTCCCGGGATCCCGGGAAATTGAAAAAATAATTCCCGTTTCCCGGGAAATAAAAAGTACGGGAAAATGCAAACCCTAGTTCTAGAGCGATAATAATGTTAACTGGGAGCCCATTTGTATGGGGGGTATACTAAAACATGGACCTATATAACTGACTTTCAAAGGGCAAGATCCGATGTAAAATGTGCATTTTAGAGCAGTGATAGTGTTAATCGGAGGTACATTTGTATCCAGTCCTAGTCCACTTTAAGTTAGCTATTTATAGTTGAAATATAACATAATCCTGAATATTTGAGAGAGAGATGAGACTATTCTGTGGTTCCAATTGTATCCGCAAAATGTCACGATCTAACTTCGAGTCGAGGCCTTGCAATAATGTCACGGTTTTAAGAGGTGAATAATTTGTGGAAGCTTTGTCAATGAATCGCCAACTATTTGATCAATTTCTTTATTTCTATGGATAGTTATGGACAGAAACTAGCTTTGAAATAAGTAATCTATAAGAAAAGCTAAATTGCTGAATGATTGGAAATGTTCTTCTCCATAAAAACTAGTTGATTAATTTCTTTATTTCTATGGAAAGGTATGGACAGAAACCAACTTTGAAGTAAATAATCTATTAGAAAAGCTAAATTGCTGCATAAAAATGTAGGTACGATTACTATATAGCAAATATTTCAATAATTTCGACTCTGTGGAACGTAGTCTCCTGCCCGAATTTATGTTCTTGTTTTTTACGCAAATAACAATTGAACCGAAACCGCAATAGCTGGGGAATTCCGAAATGTTAACAATGTTATTTTCTTATTTTCATTATATGTATTTATGTTTACTCTCTACATGTGGAAGCATTGCGTATTTAGTTTGACATAACATTCGTAACACCATATATGCATTTGTGTTCTCGAAACCAATATCGGATGATGGGCTTTATTTGTGGAAATAACCGCTAGATTGGTTCAATATAAGTTATTTATTATTTCAAATATTTTGCAGACTGCACACACCTGTGTGGGGATAATCATCGTGTACGATTGAGAAATACTTTGCGTATGAGAACTGATATGGTCATGTACGTTCTATAGATAACAGACTTATCGGAAAGTTGTGTTTTATTCTTCTACACCGCATTATGAAGTGCAGAAGCAGAAAGCTACATGTTGGAAATGTCATGGACCAGACATTACACAAAGACTTTACGAGAAGTCCAGAAAAGGTTGACTTTTTTTGTGACCTATGTTGTCGATATTTTAGGTTTCGGGATGTTGATCTTCCAATTTTTGCATTAGTGGTTTGTAAATAGAGAGCAAGAATGTGATATGATAGTTGACTGTTCTGGTTTGACTTGTGCACATAGGGTATGGTATATAGGGAAAATGGTATATAGGTATATCACATCTGAGAGAGACGAATGTAATAGGTATGAACATCAAGTTGGATTATGGAAGTAGAATTATAAGTTAGAGACCTTACTGATAGCCACATCATTTCTGTGGGGGCTTTTGAGGTACGATGTGGTTTTTGATGTTTTTTCAATGTCGAATATCGAAGAGAATAAGATCGTTGTTATCATGAGCTTTCCTTGACTTGCTGGTCGTTTGATCGGATTTTGTCTATAGGCAGTGTCTTTCAATACCTCCAGTCGCAGATTAAAAACTTCAAATGTACTTATATTTTGCGGAATATGCGAATAAGAGCCTTTTCACACCGACTTCGAAATGGATCTTAGGTCGATTTTTAGTGGTAAATTTGACATTTGAAATCGACCTTAACTCATTTTTGCCGTCAGTATGAAAAGACCGTTTTCCAAGGCCCTATAAACATTGTCAGTATAAATTATGTGATATAGCCGTTGAATAACGACAGATGGTCGCAACAGGAAGTGACGCTGGACTGTCTGGATGGTAGGCGCGTACACTAATTACCGTCGTTTACTATCCAGGTAAATAAAAAACAGAGGAGGTGTGACAAAGGCTAATTTTACTGGAGGGTACATTAGATTCGTCCCGGTTTAGTTTATCAATTATTTACTCAACATGTTGACATTATCGTGCCTCATCACAGTGACGTGATAGAAAATGAAAGAGAATGTAAAAGAATCCAAAATTCAAACAAGTCTTGCATTCCCGATTAACTCAGAAGGAAGGAAATAAACATGAAATTGTCTGTATTAATTGCAGCCGGAATAACATTAGCCCTTGTAGAGTATACATCGGCCCATGGTATGATGTTAAGTCCGCCAGGAAGATCTTCCCGTTGGCGTTTTATATACTAAGGAGGCTATACCAAATTACGGTGACAACGAACTCTTCTATGGAGGCTATACGGTACATATCATATATCACAGGTAATATATGTAATTAACTCCACACTCTGTTTTATTTTCGAACAGGTCCAATTTAATGTCAATGACGGAAAATGTGGTTTATGCGGAGATAATTACGGCGATCCTAAACCTCGTGAAATGAATTGGGCGGCAAGTATGGCGGTAAGGGTGTTATTGTCGAAACCTATAAAGGCACCAACACAGCTTTTATCGGTTTCAACATCACTGCCAATCATTTGGGTCATGTCTCTTACAATCTCTGCGATTTGGATGAATTCAAAGTTGAATCCGAAGAATGTTATTCAAAGTACGTTTTGAAATTCACCGATGGCAGCGACAAGTATTATGTCGGCACCACCACGGGATGGATTGATACGACAGTAGTTTTGCCATCCGGTCTAGGCTGTGAACACTGTGTATTGCGTTGGACCTACACCGCCGGTAATAACTGGGGTATGTGTGACAATGGTACTAGTGCAGAGGGCTGCGGACCTCAAGAAACTTTCAAATCTTGTGCTGATATTAGCATTGTGACTCCAAATGTAAAAAAATAGATCAAGCTTACGAAAATTAAAAAAAGTTGTCTAGGATGTGACTTTTCGTACTTACAGCGAAATAGAGCTTAATTCGAAATAGGGTTAAGATCGATTTCGCGGTCAGCGTGAAAAGACTATTCGTTACGCTTGTTCTTTGTAGTAATACTAAGGTAATGACAAGGACTTTGTCGATCATTTTTGTTCTTTAATTATACAACATAATTTCAAATAAAACTTTAAAAGACCACAACAAAAAAACGTTTAATATCTATTACTATTGTGAGATGTCACCTGTGACCGAATTACTGCATTCGTGATCGAGTAAAATTGCTCGTCGTTTTTGTTCTTGAGATGATAGCTAACGAGTACTTGCTATCTTGCTATCGAAATGTTAATTGTGAGGTAAACCGCGATAATTAATAATCTAATATTATTTTAATTTTTGAGTATTTTTGAAGTATATTTCTCAACAGTTCAATTGTATTTCAAAATATAGAAAATAAAGGCCGTAATGGCCACACGAAGAATCAAAATAGGGGTGATGTCATCAAATTCGAAATTCGGTCAGCCTTCTGGCAAGAGAGAAAAGATTATTTTTCAAATATTGCATCGGAGATAATTTCAAAGGACCATAATATATATATAAAACCTCAAAGGATCTATTCACAAATAAAGTGTTTGGGCTTATAAGCACTTATTTATAACATTGCAGGCGATGTAGCCCGAATGATTTGTAGAGAAGGAAAAACCTAGACAACATCTTCTTATACCCCTCCACCATGGGTTGCATTCCACAGAGGCTGTCGATTTTCGTAGAAATGCAGGAAAATGTTAATTTTTTTAATATAGCCAAACTAAAACAAATAACATTTCATTTACAGCTGCAGATGTTTGGTTGGTTGTATTTCCATTCTATTTGAATTCCAATAGTACCAACTTTGATAATCCATTATCTCTCACTTACACAAGATAACCTAACTTCATGATTCTAAAATTTTCCCTGTGGACCGATTTTGCCCACTTTCAATTCCGACCTACAACGACATATTTCTGTCACATTTGGACGTCCAAGCTCATTTCGTTTAGATGCTAACGTGCTTTCAACAGACGGACGGACAAGGCTAGATCGGCTTAGAATTTTATGACAATCAAGAATATATATCGAGGTATTACACAGTGCAACACGAAAAAAAATAACCATATACGGACACCGCTACATGATAAAAGACCAAAAAAAAAGTCCAAAGTCATGCACTTTTTTTTATGGGCCCCCAGAGATTTGAGGCCTCGGTGTAATTTTTGGAAAAAAGTGATCATATTCTCAGGCTCATATCTTGCAAACCGTTCGGAATTTTGATTTACTCTCTGAGGCAAAGTTCTAGCTCTTGTCATAAAGAACAAAAATTGTGAACATATAAAATCAAAAAAACTTCATCTTCAAGGTCAAAATCGCAAAAAACTTAAAAAAAAATCGATTTTTTTAACCTTTTTTCCCTTGTTCAGGTCCATAGGTAGCAAACCGTTGAAAATTCAGGGAAACAATCAACTACAAAAATGTACCTAAGATCTCAATAAACAACTTTCTAGAACATATGAACTTCCTAGGAATTATTCTTAACACCGTTTAGGTAGCGCTTAGGTAGCCGCAAAAGTGAAAAATTTTCCAAAAATTAGATTTTTTTCCTTTTTTGCCCTGTTCAGGTCCATAGGTAGCAAACCGTTAAAAATTCAAGGAAACAATCAACAAAAAAAATGTACTTAAGATTTCAATAAACAACTTTCTAGAACATATGAACTTCCTAGGAATTATTCTTAACACCGTTTAGGTAGCGCTTAGGTAGCCGCAAAAGTGAAAAATTGTTTATTCCAGTATTTCTTACCCACACGACATCATCGATGCCATTCAACAAACAACAACAAAGTCGTCGGTCCAAAAATTTGCACTAACAAAACACATGACAATTCAAAGCAGCGAAGTAGTCGCAATCCATTTGTACCAACAACATTAACAACACATATGTAGCCGCAGCACACAATAAAAAAGCGACACGACGCTCACATTGAGGCAGTACACAGCGCGACGTCAACGAGAACTCAGCGGACAAAGTTATAGAAAAAGTGCTACAGCATAATTCACACACAACATTGGCAACTAACAATTTCAATATGCAATATGCGGACGATTCGGAGGACGATTTGGATCCACAACTTAAGAGAGTGCGATATGCAAGTCCAGGGCCATCAACATTATAAACATAATACGAATATTTTTTTATTATTTTTGTATTAGATAGCATAGTATGTCAATGTTGAAGTAAAGAAAAAACAAATGAAATTAAAAAATTTTTGGGAAATTTTTCAATTTTGCGGCTACCTAAGCGCTACCTAAACGGTGTTAAGAATAATTCCCAGGAAGTTCATATGTTCTAGAAAGTTGTTTATTGAGATCTTAGGTACATTTTTGTAGTTGATTGTTTCCCTGAATTTTCAGCGGTTTGCTACCTATGGACCTGAACAGGGGAAAAAAGGTTAAAAAAATCGAATTTTTTTAAGTTTTTTGCGATTTTGAAGATGAAGTTTTTTTGATTTTATATGTTCACAATTTTTGTTCTTTATGACAAGAGCTAGAACTTTGCCTCAGAGAGTAAATCAAAATTCCGAACGGTTTGCAAGATATGAGCCTGAGAATATGATCACTTTTTTCCAAAAATTACACCGAGGCCTCAAATCTCTGGGGGCCCATATAAAAAAAGTGCATGACTTTGGGGGAAAAAAAACACGGGTCTTTTTTTTTGGTCTTTTATCATGTAGCGGTGTCCGTATATGGTTATTTTGAAATGACTTCAAAAATGTTGCACAGTGTTATATTCAGAAGTGGCTATGAACCATTTTCTCGAAAATGAGTTTTTGACGCCAAACTATTCTCCATCTGTCATATAAATTTGGGGAAGAAATTTTTTCTAAAGCCATTTTTTCAAAATTTTCTGATTTGGCTATCCACTTACAAGTTAGTTCGTGACTGCAAAAGTGGCTACCCAGTAAACCAAATGTCCAGAAACCGTAAAGAATTCGTTACGAATTCGGAACCGACTTTTTTTCAGATTTCTTTCCGAAAAATGTGTGGGAGGGTTGACACGATGTCTGAAAGATTCGTCGGGGGATTTTCTTGTATTTATCCAGGTAAATCTAACAGAATTCTGACCGAATTCTCAAGTCAAATTCTGGTAGTTTTAAAGACATATCGTGCTGATCGAAATCTTTACAAAAATCATTTGAAAATTACGCAGAAATGTCTTATCGAAATCTGTACTAGAATTATCAATCAATGGTTGTTTTATCGTACAGTATTTAATTAATTGTATAAGCCAAAAAGTTGATATTTTTGTGATATACAGATATGCATTTGTCATATAAATAAAATAAATAAAGTATTCATTATTTCATGAGTAAACTAAATAGTTAGATTCACAGACACTAACTTTTTTTAAATTAATCCGTATTGTTTTAAACATCCTACACCCTAGGATACTGATATAAGCGTCAAATTAAAGAGAAGAAAATCTGTTAAAAATACTTCAAAGTTCGTGATTCTGAGTGTATTAGTTTAGCATTAAGAGAGATTTTAACGTTTTCTTCAAGAAATGTTGGCTCAAGAATAGAATTCACAGCTTTTCAGCTTCCCGATTCACTTTTTTCGAAATGCTTGACGCATTTTTAATTGTCTTATTTACCACTTTTTCACACATTACAAGAATAACACCATAGACCAACTTCACGTGTTCACGCTCTAAATACACCGATTCTATTGTTTAGTTTTTAAAATTTACGTCGCACTGCTAATAACGGCATCTGAAATTTGGTACACAACAAATGAAGAAAATACCAGAAATCGTTTATAATATGTGAAGACATTACTGCACACAAGAAATTCCCCAGACTTCAAGTTCAGAATTCTTAAAGAAATCTTGTAGTAGTAACAAAAATTCCCTTGAAATTTCGTTGAGAATTCTGAACGGGATATGTCCGAAGACCCCAGACAATGGGCACAATTATCAGACTCAAGAAAAAATTCGAAAAAATTCGAATTCGAATCAGCAAGGGTATGAACATAAAAATAAAGTGACAAAAATAGTTGAAACAAGTAAGGAAAGGCTAAAGTCGGGCGGAGCCGACTATATGATATATATGATATACACTCCACTTTCTATCCTATTGCAATTAAATTCGGTAAAAAAGTGAAATCGGGAAGGATTTTTGTATCCTGTAAATGTATGTGTTTGACAAAAAATGTTAAATCGGAAAGAACATCTGTATGGGGGTATGTTGAAACATGGAACGCTGTGACCCACTTGTATGTTTATAGGTGAAATATAATATGTAAAGTTTGGACAAAATCGGTTAAACATTTCGGGGCAACATTTGTATATATATAGGGTCCGCCAAATAACTTTTTTTTTGAAAATGCTATAAAAAATAGTGAATATTTTTCTTTCTTTTTTTATTTGAATCCTTCCGGTTAATAATGGAAAATAATTTCATTCAAATGGCTGCCTCGGGCACCCCACAAATAATAGTCCAACGGCTGAATAGATGAAAAAAAACGTTAGATGGCGGATCCCATACCAATGTCTCCTATGATTTACTTTTTCCGCTCTAGAAACCACATATTTCAACAAATAACTTTTTTTGAAAATGCTATAAAAAAACTACTGAATATTTTCTCAAATTTCTTTTTTTATTTGAAAGTACAATCCATCCGGTTAAAAATGGAAAATAATTTCATTCAATGGCTGCCACGGGTACCCCACAAATAATAGACCAACGGTTAAATAGTTGGAAAAAAACGTTAAATGGCGGACCCATTATAAATAAATGTATATCTAAATCTGAACCGATCTTACCCATAGATGCTAAAACATCTAGATTATTAGATATTGTGCCAATTTTAAAGAAACCCGGGTACAATATGTGGTTTTTAGAGCGGAAAATGTAAAATCGGGAGCGACATTTGTATGGGGGCTATATCTAAATCTGAACCGATCTTACCTACTTTCTGCATAGGTGTTTCTAGCTAGATTATAAGGTGTTGAGAAAAATTTGAAGAATATCGGATTCTATAGCGGAAATGGTCAAATCGGGAGCGACATTTGCATAGGGGCTATATCTAAATCTGAACCGATCTTACCCACTTTCTGCATAGGTGTTTCTAGTTGTATTATAAGATGTTGTGCCAAATTTAAAGAATATCGGTGTGATTTTTTGGAGCGGAAAATGTCAAATCGGGAGCGATATTTGTATGAGGGCTATATCTAAATCTGAACCGATTTGCCTCAAATTAAATAGCGTTCGTCCTTGATCCACAAAACTTACTCGTGCCAATTTTTGTTAAGATCGAACTATAATCGCGACCTGTAATTTGATTACAACAATAGATGGACATTGCTAAATCGACTCAGAAAGTGATTCTAAGCCGATCTGTATAATAAACGATGGGTCTAACTCGTTTCCTTTTGGGTGTTACAAACAAATGCACAAATACATAATACTCTAGTGGAGTGTATAACAATGGAGCTGCATAAAACCGAAGGTTGTAAATATTTCTCTACAACGATTTAATTTAAAACATTTTCTACATTTAGTGTATTTCGCATTATCAAATTCCACCATTTCGCCGTTAATAGCATTGTACTTCCCAAGTTATCAGGCTAAAATAGGGTAAATGTTAGGTAAAAATGTGAAAAGTATCTTCGGACAAACCCACGTAACTTTTTATCATGTTGAAAATACCAAAATATTTTTTTGACATATGATTGCTGACTTCATGGGGAATAAAAGTGTCAGAATACTGGATAGAGAAAGTAAAGATATAAGCGAATTTTGAATTATTTCAACAATTTTCATTCATATATCATATGTATATGTTTCGAAGCGACAATGCTTCCGTGTCCTACCGCAATATCCACATTTTGTTAAAAAATTGGAAAAAGGGATAAAACTAATACCAATCTGGTGGATGAAGCTAGAATCTTTACATTGCCAACGTTTCATTTCATAGTTCAATCATTTTCAAAACTTTAAACCTTCATAACTTCTAAACTATAGGTCCTATGCGCAAAAAGACAATAATTTAAAATCACATTTGTCTGGGCAAAAAATTAAAATTCATTTTCAAAACTTTAAACCTTCATAACTTCTAAACTATAGGTCCTATGCGCAAAAAGACAATAATTTAAAATCACATTTGTCTGGGCAAAAAATTAAAATTCATTTTCAAAACTTTAAACCTTCATAACTTCTACACTATAGGCCCTACCAGCAAAGGACAATAATCTGTGATGACTTTTTTCGGGTCAAAACATTTAAATTCTTTTTTCTAAACTTTAAACATTCATGACTTCTAAACTATAGGCCCTACGAGCAAAAGGACAATAATTTGTGATCACTTTTTTCGGGGCAAAAAATTAAAATTCATTTTCAAAACTTTAAACCTTTATAACTTCTAAACTATAGGTCCTACGAGCAAACGGACTTTCCTGGAAAAAAATTAAAATTATTTTTCTAAACTTCTAAACTATAGGTCCTACGAGGAAACGGACAATAATCTGTGATAACTTTTTTCGGGACAAAAAATTAAAATTCATTTTCTAATCTTTAAACCTTCATAACATCTAAACTATAGGCCCTACGAGCAAAAGGACTATAATCTGAGATCACTTTTTTCGGTGCCAAAAATTAAAATTCTTTTTCTAAATCTTAATAACTTCTAAACTAAAGGCCCTACGAGCAAAAAGACTATAGTCTGTGATCACTTTTTTCTGGGCAAAACATTTAAATTCTTTTTCTAAACTTTAAACCTACGAGGACAATTACAAATTAAAATTTTATTTCTAAAAATTAAAATTCATTTTCAAAACTTTAAACCTTCATAACTTCTAAACTATAGGCACTACGAGCAAAAGGACAATAATTTTTGATCACTTTTTTCGGGACAAAAAATTAAAATTCATTTTCAAAACTTTAAACCTTCATAACTTCTATTTCACAAATTTAATTCATTTTCACAAATTTAAACCTTCATAACTATTGTTTAGGCACTACGAGCAAAAGAGAAATCATTTTTGATCACTTTTTTTGGCCAAAAAATTAAAATTCATTTTCACAACTTTAAACCTTCATAACTTGTAAACTATAGGTCCTACGTGCAAACGGACTTTCGGGGCAACAAATTAAAATTATTTTTCTAAACTACTAAACTATAGCTCCTACGAGCAAACGGACTATAATCTGTGATCACTTTTTCGGGGCAAAAAATTAAAATTCATTTTCTAAACCTTCATAACTTCTAAACTACAGGCCCTACGAGCAAAAGGACAATAATCTGCGATCACTTTTTTCGGTGCCAAAAATTAAAATTCTTTTTCTAAACCTTCATAACTTCTAAACTACAGGCCCTACGAGCAAAAGGACAATAATGTGTGATCTCTTTTTTCTGTGCAAAAAATTAATATTATTTTTCAAAACTTTAAACCTTTATAACTTGTAAACTATAGGCCCTACGAGCAAAAGGACTATAATCTGAGATCACTTTTTTCGGTGCCAAAAATTAAAATTCTTTTTCTAAATCTTCATAACTTCTAAACTAAAGGCCCTGCGAGCAAACGGACTATCTAAATTCTTTTTTTAAACTTTAAACTTTCATAACTTTTAAACTATAGGCACTACTAGCAAAAGGACAGTATTTTTTGATCACTTTTTTCGGGACAAAAAATTAAAATTCATTTTCAAAACTTTAAACCTTTATAACTTCTAAACTATGTGCACTACGAGCAAAAGGACTATAATTTTTGATCACTTTTTTCGGGACAAAAAATTAAAATTCATTTTCACAAATTTAAACCTTCAAACAATAATTTTTGATTCATTTTTTTTTGCAAAATTTTTTTGGGCAAAAATAAAATTCATTTTCACAACTTTAAACCTTCATAACTTCTAAACTATAGACACTACGAGCAAAAGGACTATAATTTTTGATCACTTTTTTCGGGACAAAAACTAAAATGTTTTTTCTAAAAAATAAAATTCATTTTCAAAACTTTAAACCTTCATAACTTCTAAACTATAGGCCCTACGAGCAACAGGACAATAATGTGTGATCACTTTTTTCGGGACAAAAATTAAAATATTATTTCTAAAAATTAAAATTAATTTTATAAACTTTAAACATTCATCACTTTAGGCACTACGAGCAAAAGGACAATAATTTTTGATCACTTTTTTTGGGCAAAAAATTAAAATTAATTTTCACAACTTTAAACCTTAATAACTTCTAAACTGTAGGTCCTACGTGCAAACGGATTTTCGGGGCAAAAAATTAAAATTAATTTGCTAAACTACTAAACTATAGGTCCTACGAGCAAACGGACTATAATCTGTGATCACTTTTTTCGGGGCAAAACAATTAAAATTCATTTTCAAAACATTAAAAATTCATAACTTCAAAACTATAGGTCCTACGTGCAATAGGACTATAATCTGTGATCACTTTTTTCGGGACAAAAAATTAAAATTCATTTTCAAAACTTGAAACTTTCACAACTTCTAAACTATAGGCCCTACGAGCAAAAGGACAATAATCTGAGATCACTTTTTCTGTGGAAAAAAAATAAAATTCTTTTTCTAAACCTTCATAACCTCTAAACTACAGGCCCTACGAGCAAAAGTACAATAATCCGCGATCACTTTTTACGGGACAAAACCTAAAATGTTATTTCTAAAAATTAAAATTCATTTTCAAAACTTTAAACCTTCATAACTTCTTAACTATAGGCCCTACGAGCAACAGAACAATAATGTGTGATCACTTTTTTCGGGACAAAAATTAAAATATTATTTCTAAAAATTAAAATTAATTTTATAAACTTTAAACCTTCATCACTTTAGGCACTACGAGCAAAAGGACAATAATTTTTGATCATTTTTTTGGGCAAAAAATTAAAAAATTTATTTTCACAACTTTAAACCTTCATAACTTCTAAACTATAGGCCCTACGAGCAATAGGACAATTACCATTTATAATAATTCAATAATAATTCATTTTCAAAACTGTAAACCTTCATAACATCTAAATTATAGGTCCTACGAGCAAACGGAATATAATCTGTGATCACATTTTTTGGGGAAAAAAATTAAAATTCATTTTCAAAACTTTAAACCTTTATAACTTCTAAACTATTGGCCCTACGAGCAAAAGGACTATTATATGCGATCACTTTTTTCGGGTCAAAAAATAAAAATTCATTATCAAAACATCAATCCTATATAGTTTCTAAACTATAGGCCCTACGAGCAAAAGGGCAGTAATCTGAGATCACTTTTTTCGGTGCAAAAAATTAAAATTATTTTTCTAAACCTTCATAACGTCTAAACTACAGGCCCTACGAGCAAAAGGACAATAATCCGCGATCACTTTTTACGGGACAAAACCTAAAATGTTATTTCTAAGAATTAAAATTCATTTTTAAAACTTTAAACCTTCATAACTTCTAAACTATAGGCCCTACGAGCAAAAGGACAGTAATCTGAGATTACTTTTTTAGGGACAAAAAATTAAAATTCATTTTCAAAACTTCAATCCTTTATAACTTCTAAACTATCTAAACTGAGATCACTTTTTTCGGTGCAAAAGAATAAAATTCTTTTTCTAAACCTTCATAACTTCTAAACTACAGGCCCTACGAGCAAAAGGGCAATAATCTGTGATCTCTTTTTTTCTGGGCAAAAAATTAATATTCATTTTCAAAACTTTAAACTTTCTTAACTTCTTAACTATAGGTCCTACGAGAAGACGGACTATAATCTGTGATCACTTTTTCTGTGTAAAAAATTAAAATTATTTTTCTAAACTTCTAAACTATAGGCCCTACGAGCAAAAGGACAATAACATGTGATCACTTTTTTCGGGGCAGAAAATTAAAATTCATTTTCAAAACTTTAAACTTTCATAACTTCTAAACTATAGGCACTATGAGCAAAAGGACAATAATCTGTGATCACTTTTTTCGGGACAATAAATAAAAATGTTCTAAAAATTAAAATTAATTTTCAAAACATTAAATCTTCATAACTTTTAAACTATAGGACCTACGAGCAAACGGACTATAATTTGTGTTCACTTTTTCGGGACAATAAATAAAATGTATTTTCTAAAAATTAAAATTCATTTTTAAAACTTTGAACCTTCATAACTTTTAAACTATAGGCCCTACAAGCAAAGGGACAATAATTTTTGATCACTTTGTTTGGGGCAAAAAATTTAAATTCATTTTTAAAAATATAACTGTCGACTGAGACAACCTACTACTGTGAAATATATGGATCTTTCTTTGCATTTGGTATCCCTCTATATGATGATATTTATTCAACCTTCATATTTTCTAAACTATAGGCCCTACGAGCAAAAGAACAATAATTACAATTAAAATTCTTTTTCTAAACTTTAAACTTTAAAACTTCATAACTTCTAAACTATAGGTCCTACGAGCAAAAGGACAATAATTTGTGATCACTTTTTTCGGGGCAAAAAATAAAATTCATTTTCAAATCTTTACTATAGGCCCTACAAGCAAAAGGACAATACTCTCTGACCACTTTTGGACAATATGTGCTTATTTCATCATTTATAGTGCTCAATGCAAAAGTTACTCTTAAAATTAAGGAGAATATCACTTGTTTTCGCTCTCCTGAAAAGTTGTGTTTTGTTCATAGTCATGGGATATTGTAGAGACTTAAAACTATTTTGCATCTATACATATAATATATATGTAGGAATAAATTTCCTTTCACTCCTATGAGGAGCATATGGCCGTAACAATTTGATTCCAATCTACTCTTTTTACAGCACTCGCTTTTAATTTATTTAGACTTATGTTTAATGTATGAGCTTCAATTTCAATTTGCCGTTTCCACGTGTGTGAAGGCCGCCCTCTTCTCCTGCTGCCTTGCGGGTACCATTCCATTCACATTGTCGCCAACTACAATATAAATATTTGTAACAAATTTTCAAAAAAAATATTTTGTGTTAATTTTTTTTTGGATTTAGCTTCGATAACTAAATTTTGATGAGTCCTACAAGTGTGTGTGTGTTAGGGTATCCAATTGTTCGTTATTTTTGATTATTTGATTAATCGTTTATTCGAAAATACAAAATTTCTAATTAACCGAATAAAGTCGACAGCTCTTATTCGAATATTCGATTAATCGAATAAAACTTCCTGTAGATTATTTAGATTTTTATAGGAATATATAACACATACTCAAGTTTCATCGTTTTATTTGAAAAAGCTATTGGATTGGACGATTCATTTCTTTGTTTTAATAAAGTTCGATTTCGAAAAAAAACTCTTTCGCTTACTTAAGAAGAGCATGCAATTAAGTTTTTGAGTTCTTTTTGCGATTTATCTAAATATAAAAAATCATTTTGTATGTCATTCGATTCTACATTTCGTTTTTTGTTGGAATTTGTACTATTTTTATTGTTTCGTTCAGTTCAGCGACAATGTTTTCAACTGCAAATAGACTTTGTATACTGAAAGCAAGATTTTATTTTTCACAAAGTTTTCATTAAAAATTGAATGATGCCTTGCAAGCTTTGGTAGATATAAAGCTTAATCATTTGTGCAATTATTTATACTTTCCAAAATGATATTTCGCTCCAAAAATGTTTGGTAGTATAACATTTCGAATATTCGATTATTTGGTACAGATTATTCGAATTATTCGTTATTCGAAAATCGACCATTTCTGATTATTCGAACAAATATTTGATACTAAATATTCGATTATTCGAATAAAATTTAATCGGTTGGATACCCTAGTGTGTGTTACTTACAGACTAATCTGCCTCAAGAATCATTAGCTGAAGAACTATCGGACGCGTCCGCAGGTTTGCGGATAGTGGAACACCCGACAGATATGTTGGGCAGCTGCGAATTAAATGAGCAGTCGCGGATAATTTCAGCGGTATCAGGGGGAGAGTCTCGGTCTCATTAAATGTTCGAGTGCCAATGATCCCAAGTGTATCGTGGCGAGTGGATGGTGCCCTCAAATAACCAACCACAAAACCAAGCATAGTCTGGATGCTACAACCGGCAGCTCCGGTAACAGGCTCGGATGCGATTGGCCAATCACTAGTCCAGCTTAAAAGTTACTGAATCCATACTATGACCCTTTATTAATTAATTTAATTGGTTTATTAATATATCAATATAAGGCAGAAACCAACTTCGAAATA
Organism: Polietes domitor; assembly: GCA_947397865.1. Taxonomy (NCBI): domain Eukaryota; kingdom Metazoa; phylum Arthropoda; class Insecta; order Diptera; family Muscidae; genus Polietes; species Polietes domitor. The sequence continues at coordinate 46,829,524 of OX377618.1, read as the reverse complement.
CTTTTTTAAATAATCTATTTGAAAAACTAAAGTGCTGAATGATTTGAAATTTTCTTCTTCATGCAAATGTAGGTTCGATTACTAATCAATAGCAAATATTTCAACATTTTCGGCTATGTGGAATGTAGTCTCCTGTACGAATTTAGCTAACGTATATTTTTTATACAAACAAAAATGGAACCGAAACAGATGTACGAATTGTTTTAGGAACCACCCACCCCATGAATATCTGGGGAATTCCGGAATGTTAACAATATTTTTGCTTGTTTTCATTTTATGTATTTATTTTTACTCTCTACTTGTGGAAGCATTGCGTATTTAGGTTGTCATAACATTCGTAACACCATTCGCATTTGTGATCTCGAAACCGATATAGAACGATGAGATTTATTTGGGGAAATAACCGTCATATTGGTTCAATATCAGTTCTTTAATATTTCAAATATTTTGCAGATGGAATAGATTTGAACACACTCGAGCACACACATCTACCATATTCATATTACATATCCTTTGCAGGGATAATCATCCTGTAAGATTGAGAAATACTTTGCGTATGAGAACTGAGGCAAATGCTGCCTTAGAGTTATTTGCCACGATACTAATATACGTAACTATTAGGTTGGGTCGCGGGCCATACAAATGGAAAAACAAATTCCAGTCACCCCACGAAAATAAAGTTTGGATTGTTTAATGATGATCTGCAAAATATTTCGTCACTGGGTCAAGCCATCTGTGAGCTAAACGCTCCTTAAAACACCTCCAAAAATCATGTTTTTTCCCGTGTAATTTTTTTATGTTGCATTTTGGTCCAAAATTTTTTTCCGAATTAATAAACCCTCGGAAGCACTTTAAATATAAATTTTGATTCTTGTCTTAGAGTAACTTATTGGTCGAATTATTGGACGTTTATAGCAATTTTCCGATTTTTCATAGTGACGTTGCATTTGTAATTCATTCATTTTTTAAAAAGAATTTGAACATTTTGGCTCTGAAAAGCCATCCCCTGTATTAAATTATTTCACAAATATGGAGCCAGTGACGTCATTTATCGTACGATATTCATCATTTAGCCATCATTCGACAGGTATTGACTCCTTCCATTTACTTTTCATAACACCTTTTACAAAATGTTACCAAGAAATATAAGTTTGTAGCTGTCACTTTGAAAACCCACAAAAAATCTATCTAAACGTCCAATAATACGACAAATGAGTTATTCTAAGACAAGAATACAAAATTGTATTTAAAGGGTCTATTAATTCAGAAAAAATTTTCGACAAAAATGCAACATAAAAAAACACATTTAGCTCACAGATGGCTTGACCCAGTGACGAAATATTTTGCAGATCTTCATTAAAAAATCCCATCTTTATTTCTGGGGGTGACCGCTGTAATTTATTTTCGTGACCAATCCTAGTAACTAGTCGATACGTGGATTGTTGTGTTTTCCACAATCTATAGATAACAGACTTATCGAAAAGATTTGTATTGCAAATCATACACATGAACGAATATTTTTTGGCAATAATATAATTTTGTGAGGAAAGACAAAAAATTGTCATAGATTGTATATTGGAATAGTGGTTTTTAATGACGGTGATTTTGGAGATTTTCATTCGTTATCACCCGATGTGGTATTGAGGAATGTAACATATTGATTCAATCAAAATTTCCACGCGACCATGGATTGATAATGTCGAAAGGTATGCCTAACTTTTAAATGGGATGACAATGCAGCAACGCTTTATGCTGGACTGCGTTTGGAGAGAAGCCGCTTCTTCTTGATTTACGACAGTTTATGAGCTAGAGATATGTATGTATTAGCAGGAAGGTTTTGAAATTAATGCCAAGTCAAATGACATTGTATCGAAATAGTGTTTTCACAATTTTGTTGTCTGGAGATTCGTTGAACTGAGCGAAGGAGAATGTGTTATGTATAATTAATAACACTGTCCAACAGCATTTTTGGAAGTGAGTAGCGACCCTACAATTCTGAGAGGACTTGTTGAGTAGATCATTTTTGTAAAATAAACTTATAGTTCAGCTGGTCTGAGTTTCTTTATACAGTGGGTCAAAGTTTTCATATTTTGTTCAAAGGGAGTATTATTTAAATATTAAAAAGTTCCACGGAAAAATTTGGTGGGAAATTTCAATGGTGATCACTAAAGATGTTAATAAAGCTCTTCACGCATAAATAGCAAAATTACTCGTTGACTTATATGTACAAAAATTACTAGTGTTAAAATTCGCCCATGTTTTTATACCCTACATCACAGGATACGGATAGACCCATCGTTTATAATACCGATCGAAATAGAATCACTTTTTGAATCGATTTAGCCATGTCCGTCTGTCTGTCCGCCCGTCAGTCTGTCCATCTATTCTATACGATACAGGTCGCAATTATTGTCCGATTGTAACGAAACTTTTTGCACATAGCAAATCGGTTCAGATTTAGATATAGCTCCCATAAAAATTTAGCTTTAAAAATTAAAATTTTGCTTTTATTTAAAAAAAATCTTTTATGGAAGTCTGTCTTATGCGTTTTAGCTTTTGATTGTTCTTCCAACAAATGAGTTTGTATGCGATATATTTGCATTTTATCTGGTTCTGAAATACTTGGACAATTAAAGTTTTCTAAAAAACCTAACAAAATACTACTAGCCTCTATTGCCTGAGCCAATGTAGGCGTTTCGTCCGCATTTCCTCCATCTGATTCCTCGGAATTTGAATCAAGCTCATCTTCTTGGCTTTGGGTAACAATGTCTACGATTTCGTCTTCAGATATAATAGCAAACGGAGCGACATCGGAGTAGTTGAACGATCAGTTTACGGTAGTGACATTTGAAGCTCCGAATTACTCCTTGATCCATAGGCTGAATCAAGGACGTGCAATTTGGTGGGAGATATTTTACTGTAACGTTTTCAGATATCATAGCATTTACATCTGGGTGTGCTGGACAGTTGTCTAATAGTAAAAGTATTTTACAGTTATTTTTGAGACCGATACGCCGTTGATGTTCCTTTGCTTCTGGTACAAAATTTTGATTAAACCACTCCAGCTTTCTTATTAGATTTAAAATCACAGGAAGGTGTTCAACGTTTTTTAAAGCTCTTGGATGGTCACTTTTTCCTATTATCATCAATTTACACTTGTGAGATCCTGCAGCATTTGAACAAACTAGCACGGTGATTCTCTCCTTGGATTCCTTGTACCCTTCAATAGAATATTCATTACCACTAGCCAAAGAACTCTGAGGCAAACACATCCAAAATAGACTGGTTTCGTCTGCATTGTAGATCTGTTCAGTTGTAAGTTGTTCGTCTTTAATGATTTCATCCAAGTCGTCCACAAACATCGTAGCAGACTCATAATCAGCACACTCCTTTTCTCCCGTAGATTTCAGTCGACGGATTCCATGACGTTTTTTGAATTTATCCAACCAACCAAATGAATAAGTGCACTCTGGATTCATGTTTAACTTCAAATGGAACATTTTTGCCTTTTCGACAATCATTTCGCCTAAAGTTTAGAAGCAAATTTCAGTTTAAGTTCATACATTATTTCGATTTCAATTAACTTACCTGATATTGGAGTTCCCTTAAATCTTTCTTGCCGAAACCATTCATATGTTGCGAAATCAACTTTTGGATTTACGGATATTTTTAGTGTATATCTGTGTTTAAGGCCAAGCATTGAATCAGTATCGGAGCAAAATTTTAAAATCCGAACTTTGTTTTTTCTTAAATCGGATACAGTTTGAATGCCAACTCCATATTTTTCAGACAACATTTTAAAAGGTAGTTTACGTTTTGAGTATTCATTAATCAGCTCCATTTTTTCTTTAATTGAAAGAACCTTTCTTGCTCTTTTCGCGGATTTAGTTTTTGACGGTGGCATGATGTAAGGAAAACACGTCTTGACAGATCAAATTTCACACTTATGAATGAATATGAAATTTGATATGAAAATTACACTTTCATGAAAAAGGGGAATCACCGAATTTTAATATGAGAGATGTGTGTATTATACGAAAAAAACAAGCAAGCAGTCATATGGACATGTGCATCACGGATAATAGAGGTAAATCACGGTTAATAGAGGTAAAAAATCAACCACTCAGCTTCACGGTTAATCGAAGTTCAACTGTATATATATATATATATATATATATATATATATATATATATATTTCGCCACTGAACAGATTTCCTTCTAATTCGGCACATCAGTTAATATATATAAAGTAGGCAAGTAATTTAAATTACATTCAAAACAAGGTATAACACATTAAACTCGGTCAAGTATTTGAAAAACTAGTAAACAAATTAAATATTTTTTTTTTCAAAAACACGTACATATACAATATTTTTATGATAGAATACATACATTTTTATGATAGAATACATACACAAACTTTCAAAACAATCGGAGCTATCGAGGTCAAATACCGTACCGCTTGACATGGAATGACTCATATGACTTTTGTAATCGGGTTTAGCTCGATTTTGCCGTCAGTTGAAAAGACTGTAAACTTCCTTCTTCAGGCCCCTGTGATTATGATATAGCAGATGAATAAATACAGATGGTCACAATGGGAATTGATGCTGGACTGCCTGGATGTTAGGCGCGTACACTACTTACCGTCGTAAATGAAAAACAGGAGAAGCGTGGCAAAATCTAATTTGCTGATTTGAAGGGTACATTGGAGTCGTCCCAGTTTAGTTTATCAATTATTTACTCAACTTGTAGACTTATAACTATTTTGGAGTACACGAATTTGCGGTTGTATATTGTCGTGTCTCATCACAGTGACGTGATAGAAAATGAAAGAGAGTATAAAAGAAACCAAAATTCAAACAAGTCTTGCATTCCCGATTAACTCAGAAGGAAGGAAATAATCATGAAATTGTCTGTGTTAATTGCAGCTGGAATAACTTTAGCCCTTGTGGAGTATACATCGGCCCATGGCATGATGTTAAATCCGCCAGGAAGATCTTCACGTTGGCGTGTTAATAAGGAGGCTATACCAAATTACGGTGATAACGAACTCTTCTGTGGAGGCTATACGGTACATATCATATATCACAGTTAATATATGTAATTAACTCCACACTCTGTTTTATTTTCGAACAGGTCCAATTTAATGTCAATGACGGAAAATGTGGTTTATGCGGAGATAATTACGCCGATCCTAAACCTCGCGCAAATGAATTGGGCGGCAAGTATGGCGGTAAGGGTGTTATTGTCGAAACCTATAAAGGCACCAACACAGTTGCTGTCGGTTTCAATCTCACTGCTAATCATTTGGGTCATGTCTCGTACAATCTGTGTAATTTGGATGAATTCAAAAATGAATCCGAAGAATGTTTTGCCAAATATGTTCTGAAGTTCGCCGATGGCAGTGATAAATACATGGTTGGTACTACCAAGAATCGGATAGAGACAAAGGTATCGTTGCCTGCCGGTCTCAGTTGTAAACATTGTGTATTGCGTTGGACCTACACCGCCGGTAATAATTGGGGTAGATGTTCAAATGGCTCTGGTGCATTGGGCTGTGGTCCTCAGGAAACTTTCAAATCATGCGCAGATATTAGTATTGTTAGCTCTAAGTAAGGCCATACAACTGGACTAACGAAAGTCGTCGATAAAAAAGACATCTAAAAACACTAAATTAAATTTAAAAGAAATAAAAGTGTAAAAACTAAAAAAATCGAATTCGGCGATATCATACAACTTAAGGTAATTGAAAGTACATTCAAAACAAGATATAGTACATTAAAATCGGTCAAGTTTGAAAAAAAATCGAAATTTCGCCACTGTTAAGTTGGATATAACTCGTAAATATTTTTAATACGTATAAAATATTTTTATGAGAAGAATACATACATACACAAACTTTCGAAACAATCCAAGCTATCGAGGTCAAAAATAGTACCGCTTTACATTATTTTTATACCCTCCACCTCCAGGATGGGGGTATACTAACTTTGTCATTCCCGTAACACCTTGAAATATCGACCTAAGACCCTATAAAGTATATATATTCTTGATCTTCATAAAATTCTAAGACGATCTAGCCATGTCCGTCCGTCCGTCTGTTGAAAGCACGCTAGCATCTAAACGAAAGGAGCTAGAACGAAATTCTCCATAAATGCGTCTTATAGTCGTAGATCGGTTGGGATTGAAATGGGGCGAAATCGGCCCAAAGGGAAAAATTTTTCCCTCACAAGGACTAAAAATACCCATAATAATCCCTAATATTTTAGCGTATTTAAGCATGTTTTTTGAATAGGTCTGTTTATATTTGCTTGATATTTGGTATGCGCATTCCCCCTACAGCAAAAACGTGCACCATAAAGTGATTCTTACTTGTAGGGGGTGAAATGGGGCAAAAAAGGGATAAAAATGGTACATATTAAACGACAACAGCTAGAAACACGAAATTCGGTGTGTACATTCCTCTAACTGAGTAGAGACATAATATAAAAACATTTTTTCCAAATTCGTACTTTTAGGGGTAAAATGGGAATAGAGGGATAAAAATGGTACCAACCAAATGGCTGTACCTAGAATAATGAAATTCGGTGTATACATTCCTCTGATTGCTTAGACAAGTAAAATAAACGGATTTTTTAAAATTCGTACTTTTTGGGGTTAAACTGAAAAAGGGGATAAAAATAGTACCAATCAAATGACCGTAGCTAGAGTAATGAAATTCGGAGTATACATTCCTCTGACTGTGTAGACACGTAAAATAAACTGGTTTTTCGAAATTCGTACTTTTTGGGGTCAAAATAGAAAAAGGGGATACAAATAGTACCAACCAAATGACCGCAGCTAGAGTCGTGAAATTCGGAGTATACATTCCTTTGACTACGTAGACATGAAAAATAGAAGTTTTTTTCCAAATTCGTACTTACAAGGGATACAATGGGTACGGATGGATAAAAATGGTACCAACCAAACGGCTACACCTGGAATAATGAAACTCGGTGTATACATTCATCCATTCATACCATGGTGGAGGGTATATAAAGTTCGGCCCGGCCGAACTTAACGTCGTTTTTACTTGTTCATAATCAAACTTTGTGTTTACGAACTTATAGATATTATCTATTAGTTTTTGGTTATTTACCACATATACATGTGGAATATACACAAACATCTCGGATGTATATTGAATATACACAAACCGATCGGCTTAGAATCAGCTGAATCTATTTAACGATGTCTGTCTGTCCGTCCGTCCTTCTAAGCTTGTTCGCCTTCTACAGGTCGAAATTACTGTCCGATTATTATGAAATATGGCAGAAGTAATTTTTTCGGCGAAGGACGATCGTTATTGAATTTGGGAAATCGGTTCAGATTTAGATCAAGTCTCCATACAAATATCCCTATAATTTACACTATTACTGCTCTAGAATACACATTTTACATGGGATCATGATACAATTTTCAGGATCGTGTAATATTTGAACTAGAAACGGCTAGTTGATATAGCCCCCATACAAATGTAACTCCGATTTACAATATTACTGCTCTAATATTCACATTTTATATCGGATTTTGATCAAATTTCCCACACAATGTTACATTTATACCAGAAATACCTATTTTGAAAGCCATATATATAGGTCAATGTTTTGGTATAGCACCCACACAAATGCGCCTCCACTTTACACTAATATCGCTCTAGAATCCAAATCTGACATTGGATTTTGTTAAGATTTGACATATCATGTTATATTTCAATAAAAAATACCTACTTTGAAAGCGATCTGTAAGGGCCCACTTTTTAATGTAGCGCCTTACAAATGGCCCCCATTCGTATTATTACCCCTCTAGGACCCACATGTTACATCGGGAGTTTTTAAAATTTTTTAGATTATATTTCAACTAAGAATACTTACTATGAAAGTCAAATATATGTGTCCATACTTTGGTATAACCCAACCCATCTTACATCGGATCTTTATCAAATTTTGCAGATCAAAGGTCCCAAGTGTTGTTACGTGCCCCCTTCAAATGTCCGCCCGATTCGTCTTATTACCGCCTTATAATCTGTATTTGTCATTGGATCTTGATCAATTTTTCCACATCATGTTATATTTACTTTACTGGGAATATCTGCCGAAAAATTGGATCAAATACCATATTATTTAACTAAAGAATGCTATAAAATATATATTAGGCTGGGTCGCCGTCCATACAAATGGAAAAACAAGTTCCAGTCACCCCACGAAATTAAAGTTTGGATTGTTTAATGAGGATTTGCAAAATATTACGTTCCTAGAGCAAGCATCTGCTCCTGAAAATAACCCCAAAAATCATGTTTTTCGGTATATTTTTTTTGTGTTACAGTTTTTCCCATTATTTCTGAAATAATGACCCTTGAAAGCAATACAAATTTTGATTCTTGTCTTAGAGTAGCTTATTGGTCGAATTATTGGACGTTTATAGTAATTTTTTGTTGATTTTCACAGTGAAAACTGAAATTTTTTTCGTATTTGAGTTAGTATTTTATAAAAAATAAATAGCGGCAGTCAAAACCTTTCGAATGATGCCTAAATGATGAACATCGGAATTAATTAATCAGTTTGCATTTTTTTGCTCTGTAAATACATCTCCTGTATTAAATTACTTTACAAACAAGGAGTCAGTGACGTCATTTTTCGTCCGATATTCATCATTTAGGTGTCATGTCAGGTATTAATTCCTTCGATTTATTTTTCATATCAACTCTTACAAAATGTTTCGTAGAATATGAGCTTTTAGCTGACACCTTGAAAACCACAAAAAATCAATATAAACGTCCAATATACTACCAATGAGTTATTCTAAGACAAGAATACAAATTTTTATTTAAAGTGCTCCCAATGGTCTATTAATTCAGAAAAAATGGGCAAAAATGCATCATAAAAAAATTACACGGGAAAAACAAGATTTTTAGAGGTGTTTTCAGGAGCGTTTAGCTGTCAGATGGCTTGACCCAGTGACGAAATATTTTGCAGATCATCATTAAACAATCCAATCATTCATTTCTGAGGGTGACCGCTGCAATTTATTTTCGTGACCCAGCCTAATATATATGAACTACATAAAATTGTTTTCATGAAACACCTGGGTTTAGTAATCAAAGCGAGGTATATACGCAGGGAGTTGTGTAGGATATTATATAGTCGGCTCCTCCCGACGTTAGCATTTCCTTTCGTGTACCAAGGAGCGCCAGTAATCATCCTTAAATGTCTTTGACAGAACACTTTTAATTTTTTCGATATTGATCGAGGACGCAATGACGCTTAATTATGGGGCAATAGTGCAAAATTGGTTTTAGCAAGCTGTGGAAGAGAAGGAAGGATATAATTATTCAACAATTTCTTGTAATTTTTTACATACTCTAAAAAATTGTCTGAAGTGTATTATTTTATTTGGTACCAATATCGCGTTACCGTTATATTAAATAAATTTATCAAATCAAATCCCTAAAAGTATGCCAACATTATCGGATGTGTATTCGAAACAGAGGAACATATCGTCACCAGAAATGCAAAATGGTCTATCATCACTTTGGATAATTTTACGGGAGAAGCAAAAAATTGAAGAATATGAAATTGTGGTTACAATAGCGATTTTCTGGATAGTTTCAAACACATAAAAATGGAATTACATCGTTTCATCAGTAAAATATATTCTGTGACATGTTTGTATAAATGAAGCTGTTGCGCGCAGGTGCATTGAGCAGAAATCATCCGAAAAATGTTTTGAAATATTAGAAAAAATAAATCAAATATTGAGTATGTGGGAAACTATTTTATCTCAGGGTCGATTTCAACCATTTTCAATTCCAATGGATCAGCAGACATTAGAAACATATATAGAAAATTTGAACATCCTATATACAGTGTGTGACAAAACAATGGAAACATTTTACTATTTTTTTTTCAACTTAATAGTTTGTTACTTCTTTGTTTAGTTATAAAACTATTATATTTTTTCGAGTTATCTTTGTTCAGAGTATTTCCATTCAATACAGAACAATTTTATTCCATTCTACCAAATAAAATTTGAAAAAAAATCATATCTTTTAAATTTCTGTTCAAGAGTTGATTTTTATAGACTTCTTCATTCAACTTTTGTATGCTTTATAGCTTCTAAATATAATGTGTTCTTCCATTCTTATCTTCTCTTTCTTATTTCGATACAAAAAAAACAGATAAATCAATATTAACCGTTATAAAATTATTAGCGCTTTTACCCGTTTTCGTTTAAGTAAATAATGGCACGAGTAAAATATTGTGAAGAATTAAAAACTACAATAATAAATCCATTTAATGCTGGTTTAAAGCAATATGAAATTTGTCTGAAATATTCTATAAATAAATCAAAAAGTTTAAAGATAATTAAAAAATTATCTTTATGAGGTAGGCCCCGCAAAAAATCTCGAAGACAGATCATTTAATAGCAAGAGAATTTAAAAAATGCCCCAAAAATGCTGCCTAAGGAATTTATTAATAATCTCAAAGTGGAAGTAAGAGCTCGGACTGTGGGACGAAGAGCAGATGAGGCTGGTCTTAAATAATATTGTCCTGTGAAGAAACCACTAATATCTCAAAAAATCGCATCGCCCGTATAATTTTGCCAAAGAACACATAAATTTGGTCCAGACAGAAATGGAATACTAGTAAGAGGTCATGATGGAAGAGCTTTTGTACGACGACCAAGGGGCGAAGGCTGGATCCAAAATATACAAATAAAACAGTTAAATTTGGCGGTGGCAATATAATGGTGTGGGGTTGCTTCTCTGGCCACAGACAAATCCTAAATGATATTATGTTTCCCTTTTAGGAGGAAAACATGCCCTTGTTCAAGAGATTCCAGCACGATAATGACCCAAAGCGCACTTCCAAGATAGTAAACGAGTGGCTACTATAGAATGCAGTTAAGGTTTTGAAATGGCCAGCTCAGTCATCTGATCTAAACCCCCATCGAAAATCTCTGGGAATTAGTAGATCGCAAAATTCGGACCCAAAACTACACAACCAAGCCAAACAGTAACTACGAAGTGGAAACAAATTATATGAAAATTATCGATAAATTAATTGACTCTATGCCTCGGCTATGTGAAGCAGTGCTTAAAAATAATGGATACCCTACAAAATATTGAGAGAAAAATTAAGTGATTTAATTTTAAGTTTTGCGTAGTGAAAGTTTCCAATGTTTTGTCGATGACTTAAAAATTAACTTCATCTCTTTTTTAACTTTTTTCTGAAGTTAGTCGATTTTATGTTAATATTTAACTTTATTTCAATAAATACATAAACAAAGTATTCAATTGACAAATTTGTTTTTAATTTTCATAGAAAAATTATGGCGGTTGATGAATAAAGTTATAGAACGTACGTTATTTTTTAAAAGTTTCCATTGTTTTGTCACACACTGTATATATAGAATTATAATTTTGCTAAGATGAATATCTTCGGTTCCAAAAGGGCTAAATATGCACGCTAATTTAAAAGATATCTTATTTTAATTCGGTGTATACGAAAATATACCTCAGATAATTTCGGGTTTACCAACAGAATTCAGATCAAAACGTTTTTTCAATGTTGGAAATTTGAAGCAATTCAGAGGAGTGCAACTAATCTAGAGTTAAGCCATGTTTGTTTGGGAGTGGTGAAATGATGGGTTCTATTATACACGATTTTTAAATGTTTTATTTTTTGCAAAATAATCCAAAATTGCATTAAAAATCATCAGAATGAAAATTCATTAGGTATAAAAAGTATAAAAACAATAAAAAAACAACAAAAGTAGTTAAAATCAATTAAAAGAAAAAATATAAAAAATTAAAAAATCTTCAAAAAGTTCTTTAATATCGGTCGAGTATGGCAGGAGTTACAGACGATTGAATGAACACACGTTTTTGAAAAAATCGTATATTCACCACTGTGCAGAGTGGTAACTTGCGGCCAAAACCTATACATTTTTTATTTAACATCATAAAATTCTGAAATTTGGCGAATTGATATGTGACATTACTTCTGGTTTTTAAACAAAAAAATGGGCGGACCCACTTTTTAATAATGAGGAAATTTCCCTTATCTTGAATATTTTGTGGTTCTTCGATCATTATTGTGATTATTTAACTTCTCTTCTTGTTGTGGTGTAGGTTCCACATTCGAAAAAGATCTCCGTTTGTAATAATATGGATCAATTAAAATGGCTCAAATGAAAATATTGGAAAAAAATGCAACTTAAGATTACTTATGATCCCTTGGATCATTTATGTTTTTATTTTTATTTTTTTTTAAGTTATTTTTGGAACACCTAAAACACAAGTAAATACGCACGCCAATTTCACAAACAGTATACACAAATGAAGATTACAACCCACATTTTCAGAAAATGCTTAATTTTGCATGAAAAAATTTGACACAGAAATCATGGAAATCACTTTTTCGAAGTTGTTTGTTAGAATATATACAAACTAAAATATTTAAGTTGGAACCACTGTAAAACCTATATTAGAAAATATATTTTTTTAAAATATGAAATATGAAATATTTAAAAAAATTGGACTTTTGGTCGTGATTTTTTAATACGTATGAAATATGTCTATAAAAAGTGTTCAAAAATCTTACCGTTTTTTAATACTTAAAAGCAGATTTTCGAAAATAAAAAGATTTTTTACACCTTGTAAATTGTTCACGTGACTCCGATTTTTCTGAAAATCTCATGAAATTTTTAAATTTTTAAAAAAATCTTTTGATGTGTCTTAGGAAAAAATCTTAAAATGATATAGGCATTTGAATTTCCACAAAAAAAGAAAATCCTACTGCAAAGCGTATATTCAAATCCTTGCATTTCGCAATTGGTATTTCCGATTTTAAAGTTCTATACCATGTTTGAAAGGTCTTAAGGTTTGCTTTTTAATCATTTAAAGGATTTTGTTTTATTAAAATTTAACTGTTTTTATACCCTCACTCTAAAGATTAGGAGGGTGTATATATATATATATCATTTGGGACAGAAAAAAGTGTAACGCATGGAAGGAGTGACTTAAGACCCTAAGTATGTCTGGACCAAATCCGTTTCACAACATTTTAAGAGGTTTGATCCATGTCCGTCCGTCCGTCCGTTTGTATGGCTGGCTGATGTACACGATAACTGTCGATAGGAGTTAAGGAATCAATTGAAACTTTGTGCATGGTAATATTTTTCCCAAACTTAGTTTAAGTTCGAAAATGGGCGGAATTGCCACGCCCCTTCTGGAACCTCCCACCAAAATGGTAATTTAAAACCAATGTAACTTCCACACGGTTAGTCGGAATTAGCTATATTTTGGTATATGATAAAGTTGTTATGAACACATTAAGCGTGAAAGATATGGCGTTTTTTGCCACGCCACTTTTGGTATATCCCACACAAATCACCCCAACCTACTTAAAATTAAAGATGTTATAACTTATATACGGATGGTCAGAATACTCTGAAATTTGACAATGCTTTTATGGACGTTTGATACACTTGAAATATGGGCGATATTGCCACACCCCTTCTAGTACCTCTCACACAGAGTGACAAAACCATGTTTAAAAATGTTTAAAAAAAATTAAATCCTTTATAACTCCTATACTAGTGCCTGAAATCCATTATGATTTCACATTTGATCACAATTATTTACAAATGTGGAAGCTGGGTCCAATTGCCGCAAACTTCCTGTACCTCACAAACACATAATCCGGCACGAAGTAAAATTTAAGTCCTTCCATACACAAGTTCTCTGAGAGTGAGGGTATACATAAGTCGGTTTAACCGACTGAAACTTACTTACTTGTTAATGTTGATATCGATTTTTTTAAATATTTATTTTAAGATTTTTTTCCCTAAAATACTCTAACAAATACATTTCTATGTTCCCTGTAAATTTTATGTTGGATATTGTAATGGATAAAAGCTGGGTAAAAAATATATAAAAGGAACAAAAAACAACAGACTTTAAGCTGCCCTTCAATTAAAATCTGACCAAGTTATTAGACTTAAACCAATTGTGAGAGTACCAGTTTAGTTGTCATTAATTGTTTCAGGTGTAAATTTTGGATACCGAAATCGAAATCGTTTGTGATAAAAAATAATTGAGATAGCACATTTTTTAATTGGAACTCGGTTTCAAATTTTCCTTTTTTGTAATTTCTAATAAGTGAAATTTAGTGCATTAAATTACATATTCGTTATCGTGATGTTATTTATGGTAATGTCAAACATTAGAATCCATTTAACTCAACTAAATAAACTAAACGATTAAAAAAAAAACAGACCCCTTTTTCATCCACCTAAAAAATACGAAAAATATACTGTCATTCTACCGACCTCAGTCGTAATCTCTTTTATAGTCATTGGCACTATATTCCCGGGGATGATTATCTTTATGAGATTTGTCATTATTAATTGGGGGTTCGTGTGAACAATAAGATTCAGTACACTTCAAGGAATAAAGTTGTTATTCCAAAACAAAAATTGTGATTTTATTGCCGGCCAATTTCTTCTTTACTGATAAGTTGTTTTTTATCACAGGGAGTGCGAAATTTTGGTTCTTTTGTATACCACAATGAGGCATAGTTAGGTATGCCTTGTGTTTATTATGTACATTAGGGCATATCGGAAAAGATTTGTTATATCATTTTCAGAAATATAATATTTTACAATATCCAATTTCTGAGATATATAAAAATAAAATCGACACAACTTCTTCTTGAATAAAAAATTCCATAAGTGTTTTTTCCAATTCACAGTCAAATGACGGATTATTGTGTAAAATATGCACAGCCTACACATTTCACACGTATATCGTGTCTTGCAATGATATACGGTCCCTGGTGAATATTGAGAGGTGTTGCAAATAAACCACGTCGGTCACAAAAGAATAATATTGGCAAGATGATGTTCTGAACTTTATTGTCATGGTATCTCATAAAAATAATTGCCGAGCTTAACAATCCTCTAGTTGAATCTTCTTAGAATTCCCGATTCTTTCTATTCGATACAGCCTAATACATGCCAGTATATCACTAACTATTTGATAAAAGAAATGGCCCTAGTCAGTATAAAAGACTCGTAAAGACTTAATTTTGTATCATTTGCAATTATATCAGAGAAGAAAGGAAATCAACATGAAGTGGTGTATGGTACTCATAGTAGCTGGCGTTTCCCTGAACCTTCTGGATCAAACACTGGGCCATGGCATGATGTTAAGTCCAGCGGGAAGATCATCGCGTTGGCGTTACGATCCCAGTGCTCCCATAAATTATGATGACAGCGCGAACTACTGTGGCGGCTTCAGTGTACGGTATACCTTCTTCGGACATTGGATTTAATTTAAATTAATTTGATTTCATTACATTTGAATAGACCCAATATTATGAAAATGGTGGTAAATGTGGTTTGTGTGGTGATAATTATGCTGATGCCATACCTCGTGCCAATGAATTGGGCGGCAGATATGGCGGAAGTGGTGTTATTGTGCAAACCATTAAGGATACTAACACGGCAGTTATCGGTTTTAAGATCACCGCCAATCATGTGGGCTATGTCTCGTACAATCTCTGTGATTTGGATGAATTCAAGGTAGAGTCTGAAGAATGTTTTGCCAAGTATAAGTTGAAATTCGTCGATGGCAGTGATAAGTACTACATTGGCACGGCCACGGGCGACTTCCAGACGACGGTGGTTTTGCCATCCGGACTAAGCTGTGAACACTGTGTCTTGCGTTGGACCTACACCGCCGGTAATAATTGGGGAGTTTGTGAAAATGGCAGTGGTGCTATGGGCTGTGGTAATCAAGAAACTTTCAAATCCTGTGCTGATATTCGTATTGTGGCTCCGAGCACGAAGAGAGCTGGCGTGGAAAATATGTTTGCAATTCCCGCAGATGTATAAGCCTCGATCTTTGTCTTTTAAATTTTAATCATCTTGATTATTTCAATTTTTAAATTGTTGCGCAAATTTTAAGTGTTTGTTTAAGTGAATAAAGTATGCAACTTGAATCATTTACAAAAAAATATATATTTTATAAAGTTTATCTGTATCACTAGTTTTTCACAAGAGATCAGGGCGACGAATTCGTGGAATTCGAAATCCAGAAGTCACGTTTAAAATATATGTTTATTTATTGTGAAAGAAATGTAAGTTTCCAACGAAAACAAATAGGATTCAATGTAACGAACTAATTTTTTTGCCTAAAACAAATAGGATTTTATGATAATGAACTGAATAATTTCGGCGGAGATTTATATTGTTTCACTATAAGATCAAATTTCGATAGTAACTTTCGCTTTGACGGAAAACAACTAATATTTGTTCAATGAGTCCGGAAATACAACAAACTGTGTGTGAGGTACAGGGTGGGGAAACGAGTATAAAAAAGTACTATTTTTTCATTTAATAATGGAACACAATATCATGCATACGAATACCACTACTGGCTCGCCAGTGCCTCATCTGATCAATGACCCAATGATGCCGCCAGCCCAAAAACCACACCAAACAGTGACTCGTTATGGATGCATTGAATTCTCAATAGTCACGCGTGGGTCCACTGATCCCCATATGCGGAAATTTCGCTTATTGACGTAGCCACCGAGATGAAAATGAGCTTCATCTGAAAACACGAAAATTTTCCATCCAAATTTCTTACAGTTAGCGTTAAAGACTCACTACTTTGGAAGTTAGTTAAAAAAACTACTCTTACAGCAGACTTTCTGCTTTTTTACTGATAATTTCCTTTGAGTGTACCTTTCAAAGTCAAAGTAATCGGTAGTTCTTATATATATGTCATTGTGTATGGAATATGATATCATTGAAATCTCCGCGTGGCTTCGCACCGAGACCGGGATCCCAGAGGTCCAATTTTCAATGGCTCGGCTATATAGGCCATGCTTAATTTGAGCGATAATCCTGGGTTATGTTGATATCGGGATATCGGTCGATTGCTTAGACTTTTGACTTCAGAGACGCCCACAAGAGAATGTAGCGGTTTTGGTTGTCCCTCAAAAGAAGGACATTTGTGTTTCTGTTCCAGATTGTTCTTCCAGATCTATTTAATACAAACACATAGATAAGAATACTGTTATTTTGCTACGTCTTCTGAATGTTGGTGGGCTCCAGAGACCTCAACTAAGTTAAGGAAAAATGTTTATCGGCACGGAATAGCGCAACACGACATCACGAAAATCTGGATAGCAGTGACTACACTCTGCTATCAGAAATATCAAATATAACTGATGTAAACATTTATGCGAGGCTGTTGATACTGACCCTTGGGGAAAACTCTACGAAACATTGGTGGAAATGCATGGTAGTTATGGGTTAGAGAAATAGTCGATACTTTGTTCCCTTGATACCGGCGAAGCGGAATACAAATTTACATCACTTGATATGCAAAGTGTTTATTCATGCGGCTAATCACGACATGATTTTTATAATTTTGTAAAATTATCCAAAAGCTATCGGGATTACTTCCAATATATACACGCAAAGAAAAACACATTTGGAGGTCGTTTATCACAAACATAATTTATTTGTCTCAGACGATCTACTTTTACCATGAAAGTTGAACGTTTCCCGCAAATGAAATGCGAACGAACGTGCCAAAGATCGTTTAAGATTCTGTGCCAAAGATCGTTTAAGATCGCATACTGTATTTAAATATGGTTGAACATTGAACATTTTATAGAGAGTTGAGAGAAAAAAGAGCGCAAGTTGTTGTAATTTTGTGAGAGTGTGATTTTGCTTAGATTACTTGCTTCGATGCAAAAAATTGCTGTTCAGTATTTGTCAGAGCGAGGTCTTGATGCGCAATTGTTTGAAAATTTTTTCTTTGTTTTATTCTGCTTCACACAAGCGCAATATGAAAGTGAGCGTCACTGGATAGAAACACAAAGCAACTGTTGTTTGTCCGTGTGAAGATGGCGGTGGAGATGCACCTATGCACCTTATTTTTTTGTTTTGAGCAATTAATGCTACTTTTGACTAATCGGTCTACTCGATACATTTCAATTAAGTACTCCATATTTTTATACCCACCAGGTGGATGACTAGTAAGTTTGCTTTTCATTTGTTAGGGTTAAAACATTTACAACAAACGTTCAGCAGGGATTGTGATAAACATAAATCGTTTGCGATAAGCACAATAACCGTTTGTAATAAACGTTGGTTAGGGTTTGGATAAACATAAGAAGACAAAAGAATTCCGTAAATGAATTTCTTTTGTCTAACTTTTTGTTTGTGGGTAACGAATTTCTTCTTTGCGTGTATGTAAAACACACATTGTGAAAATGTGTATCACAATAAGTGGAACTTGATTTCGATCGTTCAATATCTTGATATCGAATGTCGTGATTGGTTCCCAGAAGTGTATAACTTTAAATCGAAATAAAATTGTTAGATTACATAATTTTAAACAGAATGTTTATTTTACTACACCTTTCCCAATTGTAATTCAAAATACATCACTTGAAATTCAAAAGACACCAGTTGAAATTCAAATATTCCATTTGCAATTCAAAAAATATCACTTGAATTTCAAAAATTCCATTTGAAATTAAAAAAAAAAATCAATTGAATTTCAAAACTCGTCATTTGTAATTCAAAAGACAACATTTGGAAATGGAATTTTTTAATTTCAAATGGTGTTTTTTGAATTACACTTGAAAATGGTGTAGACTTTGAATATAATTTGAGGTCCCACTTTTTCACACCAATGGTTGACCTGCATATTGGCAAATTTTCCGATTTTTTAGTATAAACAATAGACTCAAAGTAACCTCAGAGATAATAAATCGAATGCATTGCACAGTGGTTTAAACTTCACATGCCTCGAACAGGGGTGATTTGGTCACCATTTTGTCCAAAGATATATTTATATATCATATTTTTGTTTGGTTTCGTAAGATTGTTTATAAAATTCTAAATAAACTACAAACCGCACTACTATAATACCAATACATACCAGTGATACATACAGTAAGGTATTCTTCTTCTAATCCTGCACTCAGAAAAATATCGAGTAAAATCCATACTCCATCCAATTTAGTTCTACAATTGTACTCCAGTTTAGTAAACAATTTCTTAAAAGTGTGGAAATTGATTAAGTATGAGTTAAGTTTCCCTATTACAAAGTCATAGTTGATAATTCATTTACTAGTAAATTTAGTTAAAACATTTCATTGGATCTAATAAAAAATTCTTACAATTGAGTACTTGTGTGGAAGCAAATTTCCAAGATTTTATGAAAGAAAAATATTACATTTTTTATACACTCCACGAGAGTATTATGTCTTTGTGCATTTGTTTGTAATCCCAAAAGGAAGCGAGATAGACCCATTGTTAATTATACCGATCAACTTAGAATCACTTTTTGAGTCGATTAGTAATGTCTGTCCGTCCGTCCATCTATTCTTGTAATCACGATACAGGTCGCAATTGTAGACATAACTAAATGAAACTTTGCATTTTAATTTGAAGAAAATCGGTTCAGATACGAATTTCACTCCCGACTTGACTCTTTTCACTCTAAATACCACATATTACAACAGATTTTCTTTAAAATTGGCAAAACATCTTATATTTCAACTTTAAACTCCTGTGGTAAAAATGTGTTAGATCGGTTCAGATTTATATATAGCTCCCATACAAATTTCGCTCCCGATTTGACTTTTTCGGCTCTAGAAACCACATATTGTATCAGATTGTTTTCAGATTTGGTAAAACATCTTATATTTTCACTAGAAACATCCATGGTGAATATAGGTCAGATCGGTTCAGATTTATAAAGGGTGATTTTTTAAGAGCTTGATAACTTTTTTAAAAAAAAAAACGCATAAAATTTGCAAAATCTCATCGGTTCTTTATTTGAAACGTTAGATTGGTCCATGACATTTACTTTTTGAAGATAATTTCATTTAAATGTTGACCGCGGCTGCGTCTTAGGTGGTCCATTCGGAAAGTCCAATTTTGGGCAACTTTTTCGAGCATTTCGGCCGGAATAGCCCGAATTTCTTCGGAAATGTTGTCTTCCAAAGCTGGAATAGTTGCTGGCTTATTTCTGTAGACTTTATACTTGACGTAGCCCCACAAAAAATAGTCTAAAGGCGTCAAATCGCATGATCTTGGTGGCCAACTTACCGGTCCATTTCTTGAGATGAATTGTTCTCCGAAGTTTTCCCTCAAAATGGCCATAGAATCGCGAGCTGTGTGGCATGTAGCGCCATTTTGGTAATAAAATTCAATGATTTGCAAGCGTTGCTTGTTAGTAAGTCTATTCATGATGAAATGTCAAAGCATACTGAGCATCTTTCTCTTTGACACCATGTCTGAAATCCCACGTGATCTGTCAAATACTAATGCATGAAAATCCTAACCTCAAAAAAATCACTCTTTATATAGCTCCCATACAAATTTCGCTCCCGATTTGACTTTTTCCGCTCTAGAACCACATATTGTATCAGATTGTCTTCAGATTTGGCAAAACATCTTATATTTAAACTAGGAACTTCTAAGGTGAAAATAGGTCAAATCGGTTCAGATTTAGATATAGCCCCCATACAAATGTCGCTCCCGATATGACATATCCGCTCTAGAAACCACATATTGTATCAGATTGTCTTTAAATTTGGCACAACATCTTATAATCCAACCAGAAACATCTATGCAGAAATTGGGTAAGATCGGTTCAGATTTAGATATAGCCCCCATATAAATGTCGCTCCCGATTTGACTTTTTCCGCTTTAAATGCCACATATTGTACTCGATTTTCTTTAAATTTGGCACAACATCTTATAATCTAACTAGAAACAATTATGCAGAAATTGGGTAAGATCGGTTCAGATTTAGATATAGCCCCCATGCAAATGACGCTCCCGATTTGACATTTTCCGCTCTAGAAAACACATATTGTACTCGATTTTCTTTAAATTTGGCACAACATCTTATAATCTTAATAGAAACACCTATGCTGAAATTGGGTAAGATCGGTCCAGCTTTAAATATAGCCCAAATACAAATGATGCTCCCTAAAGTTTAACCGATTTTGGCCAAACTATACACTTTATATGTCATATATTTCGTTCCAGGTTTCAATATATCCTCATACAAATGTCCTTTCCGATTTAACATTTTTTGTCAAACACATACATTTACAGGATACAAAAAACCTTCCCGTTTTCACTTTTTCACCGAATTGAAATGTATTCGGATAGAAAGTGGAGTGTATCATAGAGTCAGCCCCGCCCGACTTTAGCCTTTCCTAACTTGTTTTGAACTGGGATTGAACCTGGCTCAAGACCATTTTGCATCTATATTTTATAGAATGCAAATTTATTTACAAATGACATGATGACAATTATTACTTGGCTGTACACTACCACTATCATAAATTCCACCATGTGAAAGGTTTGCTCAGGTGGCTTTTTCGGACTCTTCAAGTAAATGATTCTCACAAACGAATGAGAAGCACAACTCACAAATCACAATCGCATCTCATTGAGTTGCAAGTGTGTGTATATGCAGGTATAGTTACATAGCAATACTTCCGACGTGACAACGCTCATTTGTTTTAGTTGTTTGAATTATTTGTAGTTAAATTAAACTTATTTTAAATTCACTTTTTCTTTGTATCAAGTAAAATTTTCCTCAGTTTAAGCAAAAATTTACTTTTCTGAGGAAAAAATCAATAAAATTGTCCTCAGTTTAAGTAAATATTTACTGGATTTGAGTAAAAATTTACTTAGTGTTAGGAAAATTTTACTTAAATTTAGTCAAAATTTACTTGGTTTTAGGAAAAATTTACTTAGATTTAGGAAAATTTCAAGAACAACATCATACTTAGATTTAGTAATGTACTTAGGTTGTGGAAAAATTTACTGCAAATTTTTCAGTGTTAGTAAGTATTTACTAGGTTTGAAGAAAATGTAGCTAGAATCAAGTTCGAAGCATGTACTACTTTCAAGGAAAGTTTGAATTTGGTGTTAGGAAATATTGCTTTAGCACTATACGAAGTTCAATTTACCTAAATTTTAGTTCATTTTAACTCATTATAAGGTTTACTTTTTTCCGAGTTTAGATCAAAATTAAGAAATATTGGGATTTATTATAGGTTTCTTTTTTAAAAACATTATATAAAAGTACAGGGTACCTAAAACGGGAAAAATAAAACCCAAATTGGATTCTTTTTAGAAAAATATACGTCATTCCTTAATTTTTAAAGAAAATATTATTTTTAACTGCTATCGGTACTATTAGTACTTTTGGCAATCATTTCAAAATTTTACATGGCCGAGATGATCACTTTGGAGAGTCGCACCATACTCACTTGGGATCTAAAATTTAACAAAAACGTACAAAAGTTACATAATTAATTCCATAAAATGTCGGCTTGGGACCACTGTAGGGCGGCCCAATCAGCATAAGCTAACCTAAACAAATAAAAAGGCGTTAAGTTCTTATATACCCTCCACCACGGAGTGCATTCCACAGTATTACCAGCAGATTTGCGCCTGTCGACATTACATATTTAGAAGTGCACTATCATATTATGAAAATTGTGATGCTTCATTATAATAATATTAAAAGTCCTTTACAATATACATATAAATATAAAACTTCAAGTGTAATCTAAAAGTGCACATTAGGCAGCAATCTTCAGCTACAGCCGCTTGATGGTTGACAAATATCGAAAGATCTCTTTCTTTTTCGCGTCCCCACAGTCACACAAGTGTACATACCGAATTTCATTATTATCAGGTATGTGATAGCTTTCGCCGTGTTTTGGTTTCACTTTGCCTTTTGAAATCGCCTTAGTAGAAAGTAGGTGCGATGACTTTCGCGTAAAAATGTTTGATCAACAATTTATGTTTCGTGTACAAAAAAGGCGTTTCTTGTACAATCATGTTGAATAGACATTATTTTAACCATTTCAATAATAAATGCACAATTTCGAACAAAACGAAGTGTATTCTTAAATTTTTTTATTGTTGATAACTTGTGTGCAATTGCAGGTTTTACATGAAAAATACATGTAAAACATATCAAATATTGACCGTGTAGTGTTGTTTCGCATTTACAATGGATTTTTTGTACTTAAAATCGACATAATTATTTATACATACACTCACCAGAAAAAGTCTGTGTACACTAATATTTTTTTTTTGTAAAATTTGAACTTTATAAGCTTGGAAATCTTTCTATATTCAAGTTTTTTATAATCTTTTTAATTGATACCTTTCAGCAATTTCCACCAATAAAAATTATACTAGGAAAGTTATATTCGGATTTTTAATTCAAAAGTTATCAAGAAATTGGTCTCTTAAAAATAAGGCACAAGAAAAAATTAAAATATCGTATAAATAGTACAGGGTTTTCCAACAAGAGGTGTTATTTTGAATTACCCGGTATTTCGGTAGCTGTCACTTTTGAAGATTTTATTCTTTGACATTTGACAAGTATTGGGTGTTTCTTATTGAGGTATAGAACTTCGAATTGAAATAAAACACAAGAAAATCGTTTTAATGTCCATCAATTTGGCTTTATTGGAAGGATAATTTTATGCCATTAATGTTTAAATATGATTTCGGGCATGTGGCCGCCGCGGCTGGCTCGAATATAGCCAATTCTACAGGTCCAATTTTCAACCACTTTATCCAATTGCTGTGCAGCTCCAATTACTGTGCACGGTGGCGAATCGATTCATTCGGGTCCTCTTCAATACTTTGCTCTACAGCGGCAATTGTTTCTTCGGTGCGCACTGTTCGACGTCTCTGCGGATGCGTATTATCACATAGAGTAAACGTAGTGCGAAAACGATCCATGGTTAACCGAATTAATTGCTCTGATGGACGATTATGTCGACCATAAAATGGTGAACTTCGCGAACTGAACCATTACTTTCGAAATAAATTTGCACGATTTGCAAGCGTTGTTGTTGTTCATGATGAAATGGCAAACCAAACTAAATATTAATCACTTGACAGCTGACAAAATGGCCGCCAGTTAAAAAAGTGATGCCAACTTAAAGTTCTATACCCCAATAAAAAACACCCTATAGAAACTACGCCATTACTAAAAATGGAACGATACACGTTTCAACAATGCATTGAAATTATTAAAATTCATGAATGAAAATGATCCGGAATTCCATCGAAAAATCACCTTGACTGATGAGGCCCATTTCCACCTCGGTGGCTACGTCAACAACCAAAATTTTCGTATCTGGGGCTCGGAAAACCCAAGAGTTATTGTTGAGGAGCCTCTTCATCCTCATCTCGTAACTGTTCAAGACCTGAAAGATAGAATTCGTGAGGCTATCGAGGACATAAATCAGCCTCTTTGCGATTTGGTTATGGAAAATTTCATGAAAAGGATATGTTCCTGTAAGCGTGGTCGTGGTGGCCATGTGGCTGATGTTGTTTTTCATTAACGGCATACCTTCCTCTTTATTATGAATAAACAAAAATTTTTTCTTTGAATACCAAAATAACACCCTGTATAAAAAATGTGGTGGTTTGTTTTTAGTAACTTGTCGGGTAGCCTCTTCTTTTCAGCACATCCAGTACACTTTTTTCTCCACATCCATCCATTTTACGTCCTTTGATCCCAAAAATACAGTACTTACTCCCATCTGAGAAGAGGATATGTTTCCAAAATTTTTAATAGAAGGAAGAGAATTGAAATGAATGGATTTTTCCGTGCCACGTGTCCATGAAATCCAGTCCGTTTCAAAGTTGTCCTTTTTCTTATACTTTTCGGCGAGCATTTCCTTTATATCAGACGGTTTTGTGCTGCTTCTTTCCTTTACAGTTCGAACTGCGGTCCTTTCCTCTCTTTCAGTAAGGCCGCCCGAGAGCCGGAACGGGGTTTTGATACAAATTTTCCAGTTTATCGAAAATTGTTGATAACCCGCTGAATAGATGAATGGCTTCGCTCCACCATAACTCCAATTTCACACAAGGATTTGCCTGTTCTCCATAAGTTTACAATAATTTTCCTTTCACTTGCACTTATTTCTTTTCTGTTAGGAGGCATGTTGTAAACGTTTAACAAACCACTCCAATATGATTAAGCTCAGTATACTTGAAGTGAAACATGTGATGAGAGTGAAAAAAACCAAGAAGAATTGTGTGATTCCCCGTTTTAAAGCATTTGTACGCAGATTTTTTCTTGTACCTAGGGTTTGGGGTCCGGGAATTGTTCGCCTGGAAGCTTTCAAGAGAAATATAATAGGAATATAAATATAAGCTACGGTGTATTTCAATGGCCATTTGTAAGAATTAATGACTGGACTATTTCAATATTTTTATTTTTATGAATTTATTAAATTAATATTAGTTTGTTATGTTTCTATTGTTTTTACAGTTTAGAATATTCCCCCCTGTTTCTATAAAATATTTTTGTCTCCAGACGAATGAATATTCTAAATTAAATGTGTCATAACATTCTCCGTCATATGAGTTATTTGTTTCCTTAATCGTTTTCAATTTTGAATCTAGTGTAGGTGTCAGTCACTTCTGCCTGCGATATAAATGTCCAATTCTGACGATTAGCCTACACCTTTTCAAGTTTATAATGAGAAAATGTAATTTATAATCAGAATATGTAAATTCATGATGAGAAATGTAAATTAATAATAGGAGCATGGTTATTCACAATCAGCACTCTAAATTCGTAATGTGAAATGTAAATTCATATTGAGAAATATAAAATCATAATAAGAACATACAAATTGATAATGAGATATATATAATGAGATATGTAAATAGAAAATCAGAAAATCCAAATTGATAATGAGAAAATATAAATTCTTATTCAGGAATATATATTCATAAAATATAAATTCATAATCAGGAACTGTAAAATTTATAATCGAAGCTATGTATGTACGTTTTTCTATGGATATTTTCGTAGAAACGTATATTTTATTATAAATTTTTATTTTTTATGATTTTATATTTTTCATTATGAATTCATATTTTCTGAATATGAAAACGTATTTTCTGATTATGAATTTGGATTTTCTGATTACAAACTTGTATATTTCATTATGAAATGGTATGTTCCTATTATGAATTAATTATTCTCAATATAAATTATCAATTATCAATTTTCATTATGAATTTATATTTCTCATTATGAATTAACATGTTCCTATTATAAATTTACATTACTCATTATGAATTTATATGTTCCTAATATGAATTTTCATTTCTCAATATAAATTTGTATGTTCCGAATATAATCTTGAAAAGGTGTAGAGTAAAATATTTGTAAAATGAAAAATAATTTGTAAAATATTTTGACAATAACATTCGTTTTCAATTTGTAATATGACAGTATTGAAAAAAAAAAACACACCAGTTATTAAATGTTGACATTTTAAACCGTATTGGACATACCTATAAATAAATTACTTTTTCCCCGGAAAAAAGTCCGGGAAAACCCAAACCCTACTTGTACCTCATTTTTCGGTAATGACACAACTTTTGAATTAAAAAGCCGAATATAACTTCCCTAGTATCACTTTTATTAGCGGGAAATGCAGAAAGGTATCAATTAAAAATATTATAAAAAACGTGAATATAAAAATAATTCCAAACTTAAAAAGTTGAAATTTTACTAAAAAATAGGTAGTGCATATGATTTCTTGCAACCTTTTTTTTTTTCCACTGAACCAACACTTAGGGCATGTCCCCTATAAATGCAGTGCATTGCGTTGGTAGAAGGAAGATAAGGTATTGGAAGGAGGAAAGAGGGAGTAGTGTCCTTTATCCAATTTAATGTCGTACTTGCAAGATGATGAAAATGCACTACTCTACATCCTACAGCGGTTGGAGTGCAAAATTCTTTTTAACCCAATATTATTTCTTGTAACTAACACAGATACGCCCTACTGTATATGTACATAAATACATAAGCATGAGTTTGATAAAAGAAATGAGTCGGTATAAAAGAATCGGAGAGTCATCAATGTGTAGCATTCTCAATTATATCAGCGAAGGAATAAAGTCAACATGAAGTGTTGTGTGTTGTTATTCATTGTGGCTGGCGTTTACCTAGCCCTTGTCGGTTACTCATCGGGTCATGGCATGATGTTAAGACCACCGGGAAGATCATCACGTTGGCGTTACAATTCTAGCGCTCCTAAGAATTATGATGACAACGCAAACTACTGCGGCGGGTATAATGTACGGACATATCGGTTAATATAGCTTGATTTTGACTTAATCACTTTCGTTTAGGTCCAATTTAACGCCAATGGCGGTAAATGTGGTTTGTGCGGTGATAACTATGCTACGGCTACACCTCGTGCCAATGAATTGGGCGGCAAATATGGCGGAATTGGTGTTATTGTGCAAACCTTTGTGGATACTTACACGGCTGTTATCGGTTTTAAGATCACCGCCAACCATTTAGGCTATGTTGCCTACAGTCTCTGCGATTTTAGTGAATTCCAAGTGGAGTCTGAAGAATGTTTCGCCAAGTATACATTGAAATTCGCCGATGGCAGCTATAAGTACTACATTGGCACTACTAGGGGCAATATTGACACGACGGTGGTTTTGCCAACCGGTCTGAGCTGTGAACACTGTGTTTTGCGTTGGACCTACACTGCCGGTAATAATTGGGGTATTTGTGATAATGGTATTGGTGCCTTGGGCTGTGGTAATCAAGAAACGTTTAAATCTTGCGCTGATATTCGTATTGTGGCGCCGAATTCGAAGCGAGCTGATGTGGAAAATTTGTTTGTTCAGATTCCCGCAGATATTAAATAGACTTAAGGACATTAGACCACTCATTTTGTAAAACGCACTGTGAAAGTTAGCGATATTTGGTGTACATTTTTTGTTGTAACAAAAATAATTTCAAGACAGTAAATAATGAGCGCGTTTTACAAAATAATGTGCTATTTTTATTATTATTAAAGTTTTTTAAATTATTATAATGGTTGATTTGTTCAACTGAAATAAAGGAATTATAAACATTGACACCAACTGCTGCAAAGTCGTTATTTTTTATTTTTTTAATGCTTCTTTTAGCTAAGGTTATTTTAAGGAAGATTCCAAAGAATAGCATATAAAGATAAAGAAAAACGTTAAGTTCGGCCGGGTCGAACTTTATATACCCCCACCATGAATTGAAATCCACAGAGACTGTTGATCTTCGTAGAAGTACAATAATATTACAGGAAATTGTTAATTTTTTTAATATAGGCAAACCAAATAAAAATATTGTAAAATAATTTTATAAAAAAATATGAAATTTTAAATATTATATAAACATATACATCGAAATAATACTTCAAGTCTATTCAAAAAGTAAATATAAGGCGGCAATCTTCAAAAAAGATTAAAATAAAATGTCCAGCTATCCTACTGCAATTTAATCGCGTGTCTATGCAGCCAAAGGAATGTATACATCGAATTTCATGATTCTAGCTGCGGTCATTTGGTTGGCACAATTTTACCACTTAGAAGTACGATTTTCGAAAATCTCTTTATTGTATGTGTCTATGCAATCAGAGGAATGTATACATCGAATTTCATTATTTTATGGGGGAAGCCGTTTGGTTGGTACCATTTTTGTCCCTCTATTACCATTAAACCCCTTAAAGTGAAATATTTGTGAAGCCGAATATTCGAGTGGCCACTATTTTTTTAATAGCTCGAGATTTTGCTAATCGATTGAAGTTATCAGACGTTAAAATTTGAAAATTCATGCATTGCATTTTTTGTAAATGAGCTCAATATAAACTAGTAAATCAAAAAAATTTTTTTTTTCAAATCCATGCTTTATGCAAGCAGAATTCTATTGGGCCTAGAAATTCTTTTTTAGTTATCTTTTGTAGAAGGAAAAATTACTGCGTTATCAGGAGCAGAAATAATAGATTTTTAATTTGTGGTTTGTATGGGAGGTACCACGCCCCTTTGTCCATTCCCGCTCATATTTGCAGCAGCACTTAAAAAATGCACACCAAACCGACGTACCAAATTTTGTTCAAATACCGTTATCAGGAGCAGAAATAATAGATTTTTAATTTGTGGTTTGTATGGGAGGTACCACGCCCCTTTGTACAATCCCGCCCATATTTGCAGCAGCACTTAAAAAATCCACACCAAACCGACGTACCAAATTTTGTTCAAATACCGTATCAGGAGCAGAATAATAGATTTTTAATTTGTGGTTTGTATGGGAGGTACCACGCCCCTTTGTACAATCCCGCCCATATTTGTAGCAGCACTTACAACATGCACACCAAACCGACGTACCAAATTTTGTTTAAATACCGTTATCAGGAGCAGAAATAATAGATTTTTAATTTGTGGTTTGTATGGGAGGTACCACGCCCCTTTGTCCAATTGGTCAAATTTTTCCATTTCCTTGTATTGTCATCGAAAATGATTAAGTGTGCAAAATTTGAGCAAAATTGGTTGAGAAAAAAGCTTTCAAAAATTGATTTCAAATTTTGTGGCACACAAACATATATAGAAAGTAACCTTATATAAAGCATGGAAAAAAAGAACATTTTTTCAATAACGACTCTATTTGTCGAAATTGAAAAAGAATCGTTTTTATTTTTTTATTATTTTGAGCTCATTTGAATATAAATAATATGACAATTTTTTATATCCTATACCTCCAGGATGGGGTTATACTAACTTTGTCATTCCGTTTGTAACACCTTGAAATATCGACCTGAGACTAGAGATGGGCGCGTGAGTGATTTTTGACTCACGTTCACGCACGCTCACGAAGGAAAAAAATTGAATCACGCACGCTCACGCACGAAGAATTTTTTTCTACTCACGTTCACGCACGCTCACGTGAGTAAAAAAAAAATTGCTCACGATCACGCGTGAATCACGTGATTCACGTAAATCACGCAAATAATTTCCATAAAGAATATTTTTCCATTCTTTTTTAAGAAATAAAAAATACTTTTTTAAGAAATAAAAATACCCGATACCTTCTGTGTGCAAAGCGGACACCTCACCTCTGTGTCCCCATACTAAAAATTCCTTCCCATTCACTTGTGAAAATGTTATTCGTAAAATGTTACGGTATATTAACATATTATCGACTTTTTTGGAAGTTGTTTTAAAGAACTCCTCAAAAGCGGTAAAATGCGCATTTAGATTTTGAGATTCGATTAAAATGTGCTTCCTGTGGAAGTACTTCAAATTTTTTTGCTGGGTGTATATATATTTAAAAAATATATAAATATTCCTAAAGTTCCCATTCCACGAAAAAGTATTTAATTTGACTTTGTTCGCGCGCATGTATTATAGTTAAAACCTATGTATACACGTAAATCTAATTGAAAATACTCAACTAACAATGAAAATATATGAGGGTAAAGACGGGCGAAATAAATAATAAAATGAGAGAAAAATACGAATAAATATGTGCGAATCACGCAAAAATCACGTGACTCACGCAGAAATAAGACTCACGCACATTCACGCACGAACATTTTTTCGTTCCTCACGTTCACGCACGATCACGTGAGTAAAATAAATTTTGCTCACGATCACGCGTGATTCACGCAATTCACGTGAGTCGCGCCCATCTCTACCTGAGACCCTATAAAGTATCTATATTCTTGCCATGTCCGTCTGTTGAAAGCACGCTAGCATCTAATCGAAAGGAGCAGGGGCGCCTTATAGTCGTAGATCGGTTGGGATTTAAACTGGGCGCAACGGAAAAAAATTTCCCTCACAAGGACTAAAAATACCCATAATAACCCCTAGTATTTTATAGTAGTTAAGCATATTTTTTCAATCTGTCTGCTTGTACTTATTTGATATTGGGTATGCGCATTCCCCCTATAACAAAAACGTGCACCATAAATTGATTTTTATTCATGAAGTTTTATGAAGTTTGATGTTTGAAGTTTGAAGTTTGAAGTTTGAAGTTTGAAGTTTGAAGTTTGAAGTTTGAAGTTTGAAGTTTGAAGTTTGAAGTTTGAAGCTTGAAGTTTGAAGTTTGAAGTTTGTAGTTTGAAGTTTGAAGTTTGAAGTTTGAAGTTTGAAGTTTGAAGTTTGAAGTTTGAAGTTTGAAGTTTGAAGTTTGAAGTTTGAAGTTTGAAGTTTGAAGTTTGAAGTTTGAAGTTTGAAGTTTGAAGTTTGAAGTTTGAAGTTTGAAGTTTGAAGTTTGAAGTTTGAAGTTTGAAGTTTGAAGTTTGAAGTTTGAAGTTTGAAGTTTGAAGTTTGAAGTTTGAAGTTTGAAGTTTGAAGTTTGAAGTTTGAAGTTTGAAGTTTGAAGTTTGAAGTTTGAAGTTTGAAGTTTGAAGTTTGAAGTTTGAAGTTTGAAGTTTGAAGTTTGAAGTTTGAAGTTTGAAGTTTGAAGTTTGAAGTTTGAAGTTTGAAGTTTGAAGTTTGAAGTTTGAAGTTTGAAGTTTGAAGTTTGAAGTTTGAAGTTTGAAGTTTGAAGTTTGAAGTTTGAAGTTTGAAGTTTGAAGTTTGAAGTTTGAAGTTTGAAGTTTGAAGCTTGAAGCTTGAAGTTTGAAGTTTGAAGTTTGATGTTTGATGTTTGATGTTTGATGTTTGATGTTTGATGTTTGATGTTTGATGTTTGATGTTTGATGTTTGAAGTTTGAAGTTTGGAGTTTGAAGTTTGAAGTTTGATGTTTGAAGTTTGAATAAATGGGACAAAAAGGGATAAAAATGGTCAAACGACAACAGCTAGAAACACGAAATTCGCTGTCTGCATTCCTCTAATTGCGTAGATACATAATATGAAATTATTTTTTCCAAATTCGTACTTTTAAGGGATAAAATGGGAAAAAGGATACAAATGGTACCAATCAAACGGCTGCACCTAGAAAATTGAAATTCGGTGCATACATACCTCTGATTGCATAGACACGTAAAATAGAATGATTTTTCGAAATTCGTACTTTTTGGGGTTCAAATGGAAGAAGGGGATAAAAATAGTACCAACCAAATGACCGCAGCTAGAGTCATGAAATTCGGATTATACATTCCTCTGACTGCGTAGACACTAAAAATAAAAGATTGTTTCCAAATTCGAACTTTCAAGGGATACAATGGGTACAGAGGGATAAAAAATAGTACCAACTACACGACTTACTAGAATGATGAAATTCGGCGTGTTCATCCCTTTCATTGCGTAGAAATTTCGGCACGGTCGAACTTTACGTCGTTTTTACTTGTTTATTCTTAAATTGGTTTAAAGGTTAACAAATACGGAAAGCCTAAAGTCGGACAAGGTTTTATTGCCAAATCTGGATTACCAAAAATCTTAGTGAAAATATATGGCTCAGCAAATATTAAATATGTTGGTTCTAGGCAGCAATAATTCTAAGTAGAGGGGATATTTGTAAGGGGCTATATTAAAATATGGAAAGATGAAATCCACTTTCAAAATAGACCTTACTAAGTGATATACATTTGTACCCGGAAAAACTAACCAAAATTGGTTGTTATATGTACCTTCGAGCTGTAATAAGCCAAATTCGGAGGAACATTTGTTGGGATCGTACAATAATTGCGACCTGTACTTTGATTACATGAACTGATGGGTAGACAAACAGACGGGCACTGTTTTTATATCATGTCTTATTATTTTGTTCTATTAATGACAATACAAATCATTAAAGATATTGGTTATGAAATATTTAAACAAAGAACCATTTCATTGCACCCAAGAAACTTTTGTTTGTATCATGTAAACTGTTTCATTAATGTAATGAAGCTTTTTCCATTTAGTGCAAGAAAATTAAATGCACAAGCTTTAAAGAAGTAAAAATTCAACTCATCCATAATGTTGTTGTCTACCAAAAAAAATTACCGACAACATTTCAACTGCATCATCAAGTTCTTCATTATTTTTGGCATGTATATATTTGGTATATTGAGGTTTATATCTGCAATATCTGGTTATGCAGATATGGAGATGTGCTGTAACTTATTAATCAATTATACCGAGTTAAGTATTTGAAATTCCATCGTAGACTATGAATTCCAGTATATCTGGTATCTTGGATGGGTCACTTGGTCAGTAGGTTGAACTGGTAGAAGATATTGCTTTATAGTGATTTTTAGTAATATATTTATAGAGTTCACGATCTTTTTGGTGTTCTGGATTCCCACGAGGGATTTTTTGCATTGTAGTCCCCACCAATGATAATCGAGGACCAATACGAGAAAATAATTCTTCATGCATACTGCACGCCTAGGGGGAATATGCAGAATATTTTGACAAATCTCCACAGAACCAAAAAATGTGGAGAAGTATTAAGAAGCTCGATGACTTCATTAGAAAAAGAGTAAAATGTTGTTGAGAAACAATTAACATTTTTTTAAAATAATGTTTCCTTTTTAGTTTCCTTCGAAGTTCATGTAATATTTATTTTTCCCGACAGTGATTTCGAAATATTGTGTTTTCGTGAATTTAAGTCTTAAAACATACCAATACTTTTTATTTTCGTCACTGTGTTTTATTCCTGTTTATTGTGAATGACTATTATTATGGGTTGTCAAACAACTGTTCGAGAAAACCGCAGCATCGTAAATAAAAAGGCTTTGTTGAGCGGAAAGATTTAACCGAATTATTCTTAAAGGTTTTGAAGCCACATCTCAACTTTAGAAACATGAAATCAGGAAAAAATCAGTGACTTGAAACTACGGTGGAAGTTATAACATGTCTGAAAAATAAAACCAAACAGACCTTGAACATGCTTGAATACTTAATAATAAAAGTAAATTGCATTTTTTCTTTAATTGTTTCGATTGGGAGAAAAAAAAACGAATTTTAAAACTTTAATCTACGGAAACTAGAGAACATATCCGTCAACTTGTTAGACATGATCAAATATGAAGTCATAATGTATATCAGGCACCGGTATAGGAGTTGTAAAGCATATAATGTTACCTAGGTTAGAGACAATTGTGTAGGAGGTACTAGAAGGGATGTGACTAAAGCATAAATATTTTTTAGGTTTAATGTGATTATAAAAACATTTTCAAATATCAAATAGCAACTGATTATTTTCACGCAGGGTTATGCCACTTTGTGTGGGAGGTACCAGAAGGGGTGTGACAATATCGCATATATTCCAAGTGTATGAAACCTCCATAAAGTCCAAAGGTCAAATTTCAGAGTATTCCGATCATCCCTATAGAAGTTATAACATCATTAATTTTACGTAGGTTAGGGTAATTTGTGTGGGAGGTACTAGAAGGGGCGTGGCAATATACGCCACATTTTGTACGCTTAAAGTAATTATAAAAACTTTATCAAGTACCAAAATGTATATAAAATAAATATAACATACGTTTGGAAGTTATATTACTTTTAGTTTAAATAGTAACATAGACAATTTGTGTGGGAGGTACCAGAAGATACCTCCATCGAACTTAAACTAAGTTTGGGGAAAATATTACCATGTTCCAAATTTGTATTGATTCCTTAACTCCTTTCCAGAATTGTCGTGTACAACAGCCAGACAGACGGACGGACATGGCTCAAACAGCTTAATAAGTCGTGGAATCGATTTGGTCCAAACATAATTAGGGGTTTAAGTCAATCCTTCAATGTGTTACACTTTTTTCTGTCCCAAATGATATATGTACTGTAAAGTGAGGGTATAAAAATCGTAAATTTATGAAAAAATAAAATACTTGTAAACAAATGATAGACAAACGCCGAAGATGTGAAAGAACTGCTTTCTTCCAGCATATTATTCATAGGGAGCAGGTTGTCCCTTTGCGTTGCTGCGTCATTTGCAACAGCAGCGATTTTATGGCATGCTTGTTCTGGGGTTTCTCGTGTTTCTCGTGTTTTTAGTTGTTGGTACGTCATAGGATTTAGTTAATGAGTCGTTTCGACGTTTCTGGAACGATTGCAATTTTAAATTAATGAGTTTAGCCATTACAACATTAGTGTAATACACTGATGTTGTTCTTCGCGCCCATCTTTCACCTTTTCCTATCGTCTTTGGGAGTAATAAAGCGGCTGAGTCTGCGTATTATTAATATTCAAAAAAATGCAAATAACACTCATACGTCGAGGTGGCAAATGAGAACACTGGGGAACAGCCTTCTTCTTATTCATAACGCCTTTGAGAGTAATAACTAGACAGCGGGTTTTTATGAAAATTCGATTTTTAATTCATATCTGCATAAAATATGGATATCGCTATGCAAAATATGTTAACGTAAAGTTGGTTATATCGATCATTCAAATATTTTTTATCATGAAATCATTTGTGTAAAGTCAACATTCAACTAAAGAGTGATTTTTTTGAGGTTAGGATTTTCATGCATTAGTATTTGACAGATCACGTGGGATTTCAGACATGGTGTCAAAGAGAAAGATGCTCAGTATGCTTTGACATTTCATCATGAATAGACTTACTAACGAGCAACGCTTGCAAATCATTGAATTTTATTATCAAAATGCGTGCTCTGTTAAGAAAGTTCAGAAAGAAAGAAATTGTGTACAGCGACGAAGCTCATTTTTGGCTCAATGGATACGTAAATAGGCAGAATTGTCGATTTTGGAGTGAATATCAGCCAGAAGCATTGCAAGAGCTACCAATGCATCCAGAAAAAGTCACAGTTTGGTGCGGTTTATGGGCTGGTGGCATCATTGGACCGTACTTCTTCAAAGATGATGCGAATCGTAACGTAACTGTGAATGGTGAGCGCTACCGTGAGATGATATCCAACTTTTTTTTGCCCAAAATGGAAGAACTGAACTTGGTTGACATGTGGTTTCAACAAGATGGCGCTACATGCCACACAGCTCGCGATTCTATGGCCATTTTGAGGGAAAACTTCGGAGAACAATTCATCTCAAGAAATGGACCGGTAAGTTGGCCACCAAGATCATGCGATTTGACGCCTTTAGACTATTTTTTGTGGGGCTACGTCAAGTCTAAAGTCTACAGAAATAAGCCAGCAACTATTCCAGCTTTGGAAGACAACATTTCCGAAGAAATTCGGGCTATTCCGGCCGAAATGCTCGAAAAAGTTGCCCAAAATTGGACTTTCCGAATGGACCACCTAAGACGCAGCCGCGGTCAACATTTAAATGAAATTATCTTCAAAAAGTAAATATCATGGACCAATCTAACGTTTCAAATAAAGAACCGATGAGATTTTGCAAATTTTATGCGTTTTTTTTAAAAAAAAAGTTATCAAGCTCTTAAACCACCCGTTCGAAATATGATTTATAACCACCCGTTCGAAATATGATTTTGCATAAAAATCCGCTGTCTAGTAATAACGCATCAGAGTCTCCGTATTACTAATATTCAAAGAAATGCAAATAACACACGTCGAGGTGGCAAATTAGAACACTGGGGAACAATTTCCATTTAATTTGGATGCATTTATAGTTATATTAAAAAAAGTTGAGCTGGGCGTTCAAAAAAATAGTTCCAACTTCTTTATACCCTCCAATAATATGCTAAAACTGTCTTACAAATCACGATGGGGCCAAACACCTATTTTAGAGGCAAAAAAGTCAATTTTTGAAGTAACGTATTTTGAGAATGTAATAATGGAATTTAAAATGGCAAAATATAAAAATTTGGAACCAGGTGGCAACTCCTTGAATTTACAAGCCATGCTGTTGATCTTACTACTTTTTCTCTTGTTTAATTTTTTATATTTCAACCTAAAGTAACAACGAAAACACAGTTATTGTAAAACGAAAAGCACAAGCTACTATTTTTTTTGTAAATTAGAAAATACTAACACAGATATGTAAATTAATCAAAAATTAAAAAATTGTAATAATGTTATTGTAAAAAAAAATGCACTGCACTATGTTTACGAATCGTTCCTGTATTTCTTGGAATAGAATTTTGTTTACCCGAACTTATCCGCTGAATCATATATATGAGAAGACAGGTTAAAAGGCGGACTTTAATAAGCCGGTAGAATGCGCTGCAGCAAACAGCCATAAGATATGAAAATTTCTGATTTAAAATTGTATTAAAGTTAAAAATGTGGATATTGTAAAATTTCGGTTAGGAAATTGTCGAGGTGACATTGATCTCCGCGAAATTTCAATAATGAAATTTCCGCGAAAGTTTTTATAATGAATGTATAGCATCAGCTAACAAGTAAGAAAAGTCTAAAGTCGGGCATGACCGACCATGTGATACTCTACACCACCAAAATTTTGAGCCAAAAAGTAAATTTTTGAACTAACACATTGTCAGAAAGTAATAAAGGAAGCGTGTTGCCAGCATTTTAAAATGACCAAAAGTGAAATATTGGAACTCATTTTTTGAAAGGATTGGCAACCATCAAGATAAACGCAATACATTTCAAAGGTCTACCTGTAAGTGACTTCGGTAAACACCCTAAGTACATGTACAGAACGTAAATCCCTATCTGCTTCCTAATGTATTTTCCTTCAAAAAAAAAAAACAACTAGCATCCCAATGTAAGTGTAAACTGATTTTGTAAGCAGCATAAGCATATGTACGAAATTTAAAAGGTGTACCTGTTTCCTAAGATACCTAGCATACCACTTCCTGAGCAGAGATCTAAAGATTGTCGATCAATTTATTTGTATTTAATACTATATTGAAAGTTATGCGGGTTACGTCTTTTGTGATTTTTTATTTCTTAAATGCCCAAAGACGTAACCCTCATTTCTGAATTAAAAACTAAATATGTTGAATAAAGTGATATTAATGTTTTTTATTTACATAAAAAAATAATAAGAAAAAGTGAAATGTCCTTCCTTCATAGCCGAACAAATTTAAAATATACAAATAATCCTCTTTCTTTTATGCATTTCGTTTTTGTTTGGTTCTAAGCTAATTTTGCTAAAAAAATGATAAAGGGTGTTTTTTTAAGAGCTATAGGAAAGTATTTCAAAAAAAATAAAGTGATATTAATGTTTTTTATTTACATAAAAAAATAATAAGAAAAAGTGAAATGTCCTTCCTTCATAGCCGAACAAATTTAAAATATACAAATAATCCTCTTTCTTTTATGCATTTCGTTTTTGTTTGGTTCTAAGCTAATTTTGCTAAAAAAATGATAAAGGGTGTTTTTTTAAGAGCTATAGGAAAGTATTTCAAAAAAAACACATAAAATTCAGAAAAATGCATGAAATCTTTTTTTGAATCGATAGTACGGTCCATATAATTTAATGTTTGAAGATTATTTCATGCAAATGTTGACCTTGACTACGCCTCAAATGGTCCATCCGCTTAGTCCAATTTTGGCATTTCCACGTTTTTGAGTAACAGAGGCCCGATAATTGATGGTCATCATTAACACTGGTCGATACAGCTGCAATATGGTGCGAAATTTAGTCACAATAGCCCGAATAGCCGCTTCAGTGGGTCGATTAAACTGACCATAAAATGGAAGCGCGCGATGAACTTTCTTAACAGAGCACGCATTTTGATATTAAAATTCAATAATTTGCAAGCGTTGTTCTTTTGTTCATGGTTAAATTATAGACCAAACTGAAGATGTTCGACAGTGAAACAAAACACGAAACGCGCGTCAGCTGTTGCGAAAAATATAATAGCTAAAAAATCACCCTTTACAAATATTCATTGACGTTCAAAACCACTCCCATTTTTTGTAACGTCCGTCACGGCACTTCGGCACGAATATTGTATATTAGAATGGATACAAAGATCGCTCGTTTTTTTACTACTTAACCTTTTTTAAATGATATAAATATATATAGATATGTATATAAATAGATATAGCTCTATTGTTAAATATCTAAATACTAGTTCTCCAATAACAACTTTGTTGGAGTTCAAATAATTTTGAATTCATACAGTTCAAATCTACCATATCTTCCTATCAATCGCAATAACAACCGGTGATTTCATACGAATGTAGCTTCCCTTTCTCAAACTATCCTAAATAGCAAACAGCTGTTTGCTGTTTTCAACAACATCTTATGGTTAATATATGTAGAGAACATTATAACCAGTTGAATATACATACTGACGACTTTTTAGATTAAAAGTAATGAGGTAATTTATTACCTTTTTCGTTTGTTTTATATTGGTCTGTAATCAATATTTGATTAGAAGTGAGACATTCTCCTGGTTCAAGACTATATTTTATAGAATGCAAATTTATTTACAACTGGCTTGGTGACATTTATTACTTGGCTACACACTTCCTCTATCATGATTTCCACCCTGTGAAATGATTTGTCAGGTCACTTCGCAGCGACTTTTCAACAACATACCCGACCTCAGTAATTTATTACCACTGAAAGATATTTTCAATGATACGCATATTGTCTCAAGCTAATATAAAACGATAGACTCGTTTTCGCGTCAATCTGAAGAGCTTGTAAATTATTGGCGCTTATGTTTTTATCTTATTTTCATATTTTAATTAACTACAGGAATTTTTAACAGACTACAAACTCTTTAGCAGTGTGAATGCTGATGCAAGATTGCAGAAAAACTGTTGTAATTGCAGAAAAGTGCTTGCCGATAGGCAGCATATGTACATAGCTGCTGTTAATAACAGACAGTGCATAGCTGCAATAATAAGCCTGTTTTTCCAACTCACTTATTCTTAATCTGGCAAATTGTCAAAGAAAACACGTACATAATTGTAAAAATGTAGATTTGGAACGCATTCAAAATATTAAAATGCCTTACTATTTAAGCCTTTTGTCAATATTTGTAGCCTTGCCATTTTAATGTTTTTACAAAAAAAGAATAATTCACAATAATAATTCGAAAATGCTAGTACTTAACGAGTAAAATGTCATTCTCTAATTGGAATGTTAATCTCTATTTTTCTGCTAAAATTTCCCGAGATTCCCGCACCAATTTCCTGGGATTAAAAATAAAGTAGATTTCTATTTACGGGTAAAATGTTCCTCATAATACACATTTTGAAAAATGTAATTAAAAAACAAATTTGAATCGATAACAAATCCATTACAGATATGAAAAATCAATTTTTATAAAGAGGAATGATTAAATAAAATAATTTTATTATTTCCATTAGAGACAAAGCGGCAATTGTTATTTACTT
This sequence comes from Polietes domitor, assembly GCA_947397865.1. Lineage (NCBI taxonomy): Eukaryota > Metazoa > Arthropoda > Insecta > Diptera > Muscidae > Polietes > Polietes domitor. Next base: position 46,789,455 of record OX377618.1, on the reverse strand, counting down.
TTAATCGACAGGATGTACAAAAAGAAAGCATAAAGAGTGAATATACAGAAATCTTTAGAGTTCAACAAAAGATTTGTTTTTTCTTTCGTATCGAAAGTCTTTATCTTCGTGTGTGTGCGTGTGTTTAACTTACCGTAACTAAGTATTCCACCAGCCCGCCTTAAGATTGAAACCAAATGGACTTTCATAAATAAGTATGTCTGTATATATATATATATATTTATTTGTTTGTTTTTATTATTTATCTGGTTGCACACATCGGCGATTTTATTATTTGTTATATTTATGTAAGTATGTATGTACGCATGTTGTATATAAACGATTGTTTATTTTTTGTTGTCATTCTATAGAATTAATTAATGTTATTCACTTTCTGTATCCGTTTTATTACTTTCATATTTAATATTTTTTGTATGTATTTCTTGTAAATCAGAGTGAGTGTGGGACACACAATTACGGGGATGCGTTTTGGGTGGGGAATGGATTACAAATTTTTAAATGTATATGCTATGTCTGTGTTGCTGGTCAAGTGTATTTATGTAAAACAAAATGTTAATTAATTTATGATAATACAAACAGAGAAGGAAGAAAATTTCCTTGTTGTTGCTGCTGTTGTTTTATGCATTTCAGTATTTTGTTGTTTTTTTTTAAGATTTGTATTATTTTTATTTTTAATTTGTGTAATAAATATAAATTCGCTACTATTACATACTGTTACATTAATGATGTATGTATCAATTTGTATTTAGAGTATTTACATTGTGTTCTTTCCTAAAGAACTCCTTCCTTCCGTCCTATCACCGTCTGTGACCGTTCGCTTCCAATGTAGAAATAAATTGGCATTTTGTTTAAAAACTGGAAACATAATCGCCCATGTGCTGACAACCGCATGATTTCCAAATCGCATTTTTTTTGGCGATTTCGAGTCTCTAAATTTCGCATTTTTACTTTAAACAATTGTTTTCAGTTTTCTTTCTTTACTGGCGGATAAATGAAGAAGATGTTTGGTTAAACATAGCAATTTTAAATAGAAATGTAAAATTTAGAGACTCGAAATCGCCAAAAAAAATGCGATTTGGAAATCATGCGGTTGTCAGCACATGGGCGAATAACTAATTTTTGTTTTCACTTTCCTGTGCACAATATTTCTATGATATTTTAATATTTGTAACGTTTTGTTGTTCTGTTTTTTTTTTCCAATTTTTATTATTTTTTATTTTTAAGCATAAAGACTTTTGGAAGTCAACAGAAAATCAAAATCACAATGGGTTCATGATTCAGGCTGTACAACACCACCAGTACATACCACACATTCATTATGGGCTGAAAAACAAAAGCTTGTGACTATAGCTAAACGAACGATCATGGTTAAAAACACTCATCTAGTTCGATATTTTTTCTCACAGCGTTGCAGCATACCATGAATAGTATTAAGTAAATAAATTCATGGGTAAATTTAAAATACATTGAATTGAAATGTATTTACAATAGGAATACTGACATTGTTGATCTGAGTTTCTGTCTGTGTTTTAAAGGACTCGCTAGAAATATAGTGGGGAACGACAATAAAAAAATGTTGCGGTCCTTAATGGCTTAAGAAATTCAAAAATGACCTTTACAGGGAGACCTTTAAAACACAAATCAGACAGAAAATGTGAAGTTACAACGAATTTAAAAAAATGCATAAATATGCCGAAAAATATACAGCGATAATGCCGAATTATTTTGGGACAAACTAATGATTAATTTTAATCGGGAACATCCAAAACTTGTTTGCTCCCAGCTTAAGTAAGTTGTTTTAATTATTTATATTAAATATTTTTAATTTCACGTTTATAATTGTTGTTGACTTTTTAAAGTTACCATGTGACAAAATTCCTTATTTGCGATACCTTATTCGAGAAATGCTGCTTAATTCGCCTTATAAAAAAGCAAATAACATAATGCAAACAAAAAATGAAAATGTTGTATTCGAGACCAAAAATGTATTTTTGTGTACATACAAACATTTTTTGTGTCACCGCCATCGAACAGAGAAGGTTAAATGAATATGAATATGTATATTTGGTCGTGTTGCAAACGGAGAGGAGATTGTCTGACGATGCAAATTGAAGAGCATTTTACTACAAAGTCAAATTTATCTAATGTATTTGGGTCTATTTTTTCTAATCAAAGTTATGTTCTAACGAAGTGTCATTAAGTTTATGTTGATAATGGAATCTTTGCGCGATGACAACTTTTAATAAACCATAATAAAATCTTAACCAATTTTTCATTAGAAAATAAAATCTCTCCTGGAAATATTCACGCAGGAAGTGCAAAAATTGAAGACTTTGAGATTTCTGGCAAATTTTTAAAGTGCGGTCTTCACGGGCCAGAAATCATAAATAAGTCAAGTTCAAATCATAGAGCAAGAATTTAAATAAAATTTTTGTCTTGAAAACACTTCTATTCAATGTGTAAAAATAATTATTTTATTATAAGGTCTTTGATATACATTGAGCTTTGGAAAATGAAAAAAAATGACACCTGTAATCAGCTCTTCAATATGTATCGTTGGCATTTGAAAAATAGGTTACAGTACAACGCAACCATCATATGTCGGCGAGTAATGAAGGCCATATATAAATAATGAAAAATGTGTATCATTCAATTGGTTTGGTTGTGGGCCAAAAATGTCTGTTTAGCAAATATTTTTGTATTTTACTATCAAAACCATTTAATGTAATTTGTTTTTGTTCTTCTTAATTATACTAGATACTTTATGTTTGTATTTTGAGTATTTGTGTTTTATAGCAAAGACTTGTTTTTGAAAAAATATTTTCCATTTTCTTTAAATTGTAACTTTAATTCTTCATTTTTGTTGTTGTTTGTTATTAAAAGCACTTAAAATTATATTTAAAATATTTTGTGTGTTTTTTAAACATTTCACTTGCGTTAATGTAAAGATTCTCCTTTAATTACATTCATCGCTGAATTGGAAATATTTTATTTCATTTATCCACACCACCTTGCGCTACACTCTTCCGTTGTCTATATTTATATTTGTTTCCATTAAAATACTTTTGTTCTTTCTTTTTTCTTTAAATAAATTTTTATCTGTTTATTTGGTTTTTTTTTTTTTTTGTAATTTAGTACCTGAATTTTAGAATTTTGTTTTAAGTCCGAAACACTTTGTTTTTGTCTTATTTTATTTTTGAGTGGTTTTTTCATATGATTTGCCAAAAATTTGTTTATAAAATTTCACTATGCCAAAAAGATTTTGTGTCGTTGGATGTTGCTTGTGTAGGGGATGTTTTCGTTCATCCACTTCAAGATATCCATTATGTACTGGTATTTAAATAACGTGTCCTTGTGGGGTTTTGAAATTGTGTTTTAAATTATAAAACATATATTTTGTCATATACTATGTCTTATTGGGTATTTATTTATTAACGTTTTGTTTTACTATAAATTTTGGTTTAGTTTTAGTGTAAATTTGGTTGTGTTCTTTTATTATTATTTTGTTTAATGATTGGCACATAATACTTGATGAAAATGATATAGAAAATGTGCAAAATATGTTTATGGTTCTTGTTCTTGTTTAAGGGTACCATGCTAGTGGTTACTGCAGTCCATGAAGATATGTCATAAGAGTAGATAAATAAATCGATATTGAACGTCATCATGCTTGGGGAATTCATTGAAATGAACTTCAATTCACGACCACTAGAAAGCAAAGTGAATAACACCTTGGGGAATTCGTTGAAATGAACTTCAATTCACGACCACTAGAAAGCAAAGTGAATAACACCTTTGGTATCACTACCTTAATGTTTCTGGGAATAACAAAATGACAAATGTTTTGTATGGGCCACATATTCTGTGTATGTTTACAAAGATGTGATAATAATTAAAAATAAATATCCAGCTCAGCTTATGATATGACTGGTCTTGCTGCTTGAACACAGAGTGGACTTTCTGAGCTTGTAACTCTTACAAAAACGAAGAAAGAAAGGACATTAAATAGGTTTCGAAAGATTTCTTCCTCCGTCATGAATAGCATTGAAAGATTTTGTTGATGAAACAGAGGAAGAGAGACTCAATTTGCTGCCTAGAAAACTATCTGAAACAAATTAGTGAAATAATACATACATATATAATTGATTTTCACCAGGATCAACTTGAAGCTCTTAAACCCCATTTAAAAATACTGGACAGTTTTAAATGAACATCATTATCAGTAGATCATTAAGATAAAATATAAGAGATTGTGGTAATATATTCGGCAAGAAAAGAAGCTCGCTCCACAGTTCAACTTCAGTACAGCGGTAATAAATATATAGATATTCGACCTGGTCTTATTACGGTAGTTTTTCAGTATCTTGTAAACTTTTTTTAGTGAAATTTTAAATCAATGAAATAAAATAAAACTAATTCGCAAACTACGATTTTGTAAAAAACGGTACCACCATTGTCGTTATTAAACGTCAAATATTGAAAAAGCGTCAAGGTTTCTTTGTGTTGAGGTCAAGTTAAATAAACAATGAAATAAATGGATTTAAAAAAGTGGTCACATCTATCTACTGTAAAATCGCCCATTGTTTGTTTACGACCCTATATGTGTTTTCAGAATATCATCTCTATACTCAACTATAAAGGTTACATGTCTAGTTGTAAATGTACATTTTTGATTTTGAGTTGTTACACTTCAATGGAAATGACCGGCTTTTGGATATAATTAAATTTGTCCGTATCAAATAACTACACATGATTCATCTTTTTAATTACTCATCAGAAGGGGTTCTGTGAAAATAGTGCTTCCGTCGTCTTGTCAAAACGAGGAAAGAAAAATTCAGAAGTATTCACCCTTTTTCCAGCTGTCGACGTCAACATAAATTGACGTCGATTTGCGTCGAAGATGATAAATTGGTATCCCAGTTGCCAATATTGAGATTTATTGATAATCATATATTTGGTATTCCATAAGTTATTGTGATATAGTGTTTTCCATTTGTACCGATTTCGACCATTACCAATTCTAACCGTCCACACAGTCCGAGGAGCATTTCGATTGATTGGTTCCATCTTTATGGAATTTTATTATCTTTCACTGTACACATATAATTTTACGATTTTCTTAGCACCAGTTTTATCCATTTTACCCCATTTTCTCAATAAAAGTATGCATTTGGAAAAAGCATTTTATTTTGAGCATCTACAAAGTAAGAGAAGTGTATAAATTGAATTTCAGAATTCTAGCTGCAGCTGTTTTATTGGTATAATTTTTATCTCCTTTCCCCCATTTCTCTAAAGGTGCAAAAAAATCCTTTTTATTTCGCGTTTACACAGTCAGACGAACTTTATGATTTTATATGCAGCATTTTGGTCGGTACTAATTTTTTACCTTATTGCCCACGAAGCCAGAACGAAGTATACATCGAGTTTCATTATTCTAGCTGCAGTCGTTTGATTGGTACCAATTTTATCACATTTTCCCCATAAAAGCACAATTTTTTAAATTTTTCTTTATTTTTCACATCTTTACACGTCGAATTTTATGATTCTAGTTTTTTCACAGTTTACCCCTTACAAGTACGATTTTCGAAAATATGCGCTTTGAAGGATGTAGAGACAAAATTCCACGTTTCTATCGATAGTAGTTTATTTTGTTCAATTGTTATTCCTTTTTGCCTTATTTCTCTCCCACAAAGTATGGTCTGCGTTCACGTTATACAAGTACTGTACAACTATTAGGCTTATTCTTGGAAAATGTATATGTCCTAGCTCATACCCTTCTATGGTGAAGGGTATAAAAACTTTAACTAATGCAATTCATTTATTATACAATACAAGTTTTTTAACCGGCTTTACACGGGTTCATTCTTCCCTATTCGTATGTTTTTGAAAATAACATGAGTTTTAAAGTATAGTTTGTGTGGGCACTACCACGCCCCTTTGCCCAATCATGACATAGTATGGCCAGAATTCATCCTCTGTCCATTTTTTTTAGGAGAATCGGTCCACCGGTTTGGCGTCCTATACGGAACAGACTCACATCTATGATTATATAATATATATATATATATATATATATATATATATATATATATATATATATATATATATATATAAAACACCTTTATGCAAAAATCGTAATTTCAACTTTATTTTAAAGAGGAGAATGCACACAAAAACTTCCGAAGCAATACAAGATAGTGATATAAAAAACCCATACCGTTTGGCATGGAGTGACTCACATATGAATAGTGTCAAGCATACTATTTTGTCATGTAGATTAAAAAATAATTCCAATTGTAAAAGCAAGCTCCGAAAGATTTTCGCAACTGAGGCTTCTGTGTTGAAACAGGACAACCTTAACATTATTTAATACACACCCATAAAACAATAGTCTTTAAAGAGTCATACCATGACCACTTTTTTCCTTGCAATCACACGGTGTTGACTGAAAATCTAACCATTCCATAAACCTTTTAGTAAGCTCAGAAAACTGAAAACTCTTGTACATCAAATCTTTCCCAACAGGCCATACAAGTGCAGGCGTGAACGCGTTCAATGCTTACAGCAATGGAAATATGAATGTTTATGTCGATGCAGATAGAGTGTCGTAAAACTTTTATAAAAACTTTGATTATTATTGAAATATCAGTACCACATTATCATTCCCTTCCAACGGTAATTGTAAAATGCTATGATTATGCATGTGTGTATATGAGGTGGATACGATTTGCTCTTGGGAGAGGGGGTAGGGTTTAATAAATAGTAGAAGAAATAAAAACACATTTTGTTTAATAATTGAAAATTACTAATAATATGTATATATATATTTAAAGTCTTCAGAACGTGCAAAACTTAATAAAAAGATAAGAATTGTAATTAATTTTAACAAAAATTTATAACAATTTTAAACCATGCTTCTTTCTTTTCGTTTTGTTTCTTTTGTTTCTGTTTTTAGATATAAATGATGATCTATGATTTTCCATTTAAAACTGTTAAAACTATCAACTATAAAATTAAATAAAATAGATCTAAAAATTCTTGTGTGATTTCGGATCGTAAAAACTAATACATTATAATTAATAATAAAAAGAGAAAAAATTATATTTTTTTAAATATTGCAGCACAAGTGGAAGACATTTTAAAAAATAAAATTATATTTTTATTTTCAAGTTTAAAGCATAATTATCAGTAACGATTTTATCATTTATCATTTCCACTAAACTGCAACAGTTTTTAAATGGGATTTCACAAACACCTTGCATAGTTTGTTGTTTGCTTTGTTTTTCTTTTTGTTTTGTATCATATCAACATATTATGAAAATGCTGTTAAAAGTATAAAAGACGCTAGAGGGGAGCGGGAGAGATAATCTATATAGCCAATAGTACAATTTTTATATAAAAATAAAAACAATTTAAATTAAAAAACAGATTAAAAACTTTTGCTTAAACGGTTCATTATCAGTAAGATAAAATTTTAAAAAGAATTTGCTAAAAAAATTAAAAACGTTTTTTGAAAACGTGAAAATAATGGGGACAATTTGTTAAAATGTTAAAATTTCGATAAAATAAAAACAAATTAAAATCAACTTAAGCTCTAAATATAGAAAAATTCATAAAAAAATTCATAAACAATATAAAATTATAACTTCATATTTGCTTTAAAAATAAATAGGAGACCCAGTCTGCCACTACTCGAGGATTTGAGATCGTCTCGAAATAAAACATTACAACAACAAGAAAATAAGAATAGAAAGCAAAAACATACATTGGTTGCTGTTTTGCTATGTTTACCAGAGGGGAGGATTAATACGAAAAGTTGTTAATGTATAATATGTTTGATGTATGCAGCATATTAATGATACACGGAAAAGATTGGAAGATCGTTAGAATTTTCCATAAAGACAACCTCAGTGATTTGCAATTCTTGAGAAAATCTTGCAAAAAAGAAATACAATTTAAAAGGAAATTAATAAATATCTTCAGATACCGATACGATATCCCAATATTGATCCAAGACACACGATGCTTGCTGTGGAAAACTGGGTGTATATAAACTGTATATGTTATGAGGGGGACGGGGATTGGGGAGGATGATACTAAAAGAGATGGGTGTTGGAGGATAAAATGAAATATAAAAATTTAAAAAATTACATAAATTTAAAATACGAATACAATATTTTAGTTTTGTTGTTTGTGTTTTGTTTTCTTTCTTTTTTATAATCTAATATGACTTTCGTTATTGGATATTTGTGGGTTATCGCGCATCTCTTTTATACGTATGTACGTAGCCTAACATAGTGTCTAAATTTTGTTATCAAAATTTATCAATCGACTTGTGAACAAATAGAGGTTTTATGCCGAATTGAGGGACTTTGTTTAGATAATTTGTATGTTTGTATAACTTTTAATGTTTGTTCTGCTTATTCTTGTTTTCTCGTAATAAGTTTGATTTGTGTTAGAATCTACTTAATAATGTTTACTTTGTGGTATTTGTTTTCTTTTTCTTCTGTTTGTTTTAAAACTATTTTTCGTTACTATCAGTAATAATAATAATAATTAATAATTATTTTGTGTATGTGTGTGTTATGTATGGATGTGGGTATGGGTGAAAGATTCTTAATCCTTTTTCAGATTTTTTACATGCATTTCATGCATGTTTTGCTTGTTTGTTTGTTTATCATTATCATATCCATTTTGTTGTTGCTATATTGTGTTCCTATAAAGTTGTGTATCTGTGCGATATTTTGTCAAATTGTAGACATGTTAATGTATCAGAATTTCCATTTAATACATTTCAACGAAGACGAACATTGTTTAACTTAAAGTTAACTCTGTTGGGGCTGTTGTTGTTGCTGCTGCTGTTGATGATGATGATGGTGATCTACACTTTGCAGCGATAATCCTACAATAAATAAAAAACATTGTTGTACAAACATTGACAAAAAAAGTTCAAAGAAAAATCAATTGACGGAACAATACTAAAACTTCAATTTCCCCCAGCAGAAGAAAACGTAGATCTGTAGGACTAAAACTCAATGAAAAAATCAATATCATAATCAAAGTTGATCAATGATTTCGAAACAGTTATCGATAATTCCATGCATACATTGATTTATTGATGTATTTGTTAGATAATTTTTCAGGATGTGAAGATATAAAATTAAAAAAAAATCCGCAAAGACACTAACTAGTCAGACCTAGACATGTCCAGAATAACGAGATGGTCTGGCCAAAGTATATCATACTACCTTCTTTCACTTGACATGGAGTCAAACGACTTTTGTAGGTGTAGAAAACGTTTAGTGGCACTGGTTCCGATGAGGGATTATAAGCCCGTGGCATAAAGAACATAGTCTGGTCTAAGAAAGTCAGACGTTTAGTTTTTGACTGCCACCACAACCTGACCTATCGTATTTATTTTCACATTTTATTAGCACAAAGAAATTGATGTTCAGCAAAAAAAGACCTAAGACCTAACAAAATATGTTTTGAAACATTTTGACAAAATCGGTTAATAAATGCGATCGGTACTGAGCGAACAAATCCTTGCACTAATTCCGGCACACTTAGCATGCCACTGACCAGTGCAAAGCTAACACTCAATTGTGATCTCTATATCAGAGACAATTTTACAATTTTCGGACGAACAAGACATCTTTTAAAACAAACACAAACTATTAGTATAAGGTAAATAATAACTCCACCCTTTACTGTAGAGAGATACTAATAAAAAATACGCGCGTGAAAAAAAATCACTAAAAAATTTGAAAAATCGAGTTACCAGGAACTAATTTGCTGGAATTTTAAAATTAGAATAAGAATGGATTAAGACATATTAACTTGAAGAAAACAATTTTAGCCGATTTCAGTAGGTTTCGTTTAGATTTCAAGAGCTTTGCAGACGAGGGTTTTTTCTTTATGAGTAGTTTTGGTTTCAATTTCAAAAACATTTCTCGTTTTTGTTGTTCAGCGCAATGTTGACAATTTTAATTTAAAATCAAGATCACTGAAATTGGTATGGAATTTTAATTTTTACATCTATTTCGATGAAGTTACATTTGTAGTCACACTGTGTGATCATACCAATTTATTCTCCAAATAGGTATCTTGAAGTCGGTACAAACTGTAGTATTCTATCTCTAACGCTATACCGTTAGAAAATAAAAATATACTATAATACAGGCTATGAACGTAATGATCGTACAACTTGAATTGATAGAAAAATATGTAATATAGTAAAATTATAATTATTTTTAATACTGCTCGAGTGCCGCTATATTTTCTCTGGTAACGGAAATTATAAATAAATGTTTCACAGTTCCTCGAGAACATAAGCTAAGTTTATCGAACGAAAATATTATGTTTTTATAGCCTCACACGTCCGATAAAAGTGCATAAGTTTGACTGACTTCTTGCTACGGGTTTTGTCGCAGTACCGAACCGATAGGGCCTTGTTAAAAGCCTGTCTAACCAGAGGTAATTTCTACTTGAAAATTGAAGAGACTTGAAATATGCAGAAAAACTTATCCTCAATATAACAAAACAACAAGAAGTTTGGACGTATTAAGAATGATCGCTGAATGAAGATGAAGGTGAGACTGTCGAGCACTTCTTATGTGATCTATCCTGCGCCGTAGGCCCTCGGGGTACAATAAGTACAGGACATATCAGCAGTTAATATTAGATATCTAATCAAATATCTCAATCTGAACATAACAGACCTTTGCGAGTGGTGTGGTCCATTCAAAGCGTTGTCTTAAGACACTACTAGACGCTACCGTGAAGTGAGCGGCCGCGTAACCCAACCAACTATGTCTAAAAATACAAAAAAAAACAACTCACCTGCTGTATTTGTTGAACCTGTATTGTTGCTATTGGAATTTGGAGGTAATATTGATGATATTAAAGATTGATTACTATTTTCCGATGGTGTCATAGGACCAGCCGAATGTGGTGTATAACCGGATTGACTCATTTGCTTTTGACGCACTTCACGTATTTTCAATTGCAAATCCTGACGTCGTGGAAAGACATCAATGTGTTTAGTCTGTAATAATAGTTTGAGCAAGAAGGTAGAAAACATTTCCGATAATACAAAAAGTGTGGACGCTGCACTAACCTGAAAAGCAATAGTAGCTTGTGCGGATGGAAACAGGCCATGTTCCGCAAAAAGTTGGAGCACCAAATTACGTCGCTGTTCCAAAAGTTTACGATGCCCCTTTTCACTGGCATCAGAACGGGCACTCTGTAGCGGTGTCTGTGGTGTGCGTGGAGAGCGTCCGGGTTGATCGGAAGATTCCAATTCTAAACAAACTATGGACGTTTAATGTAGGTCGTGAATGATATGTGCTAAATTCATTTAAATAACTCACCTCTTAATGTGTCAATATTAAAGTCTGGTCCAAAGAAACGTTGTGTAGGTGTTGGTGGTATTGAAGCGGTATCATCGGTAGCCTCGTCTTCGCTTTCTGTGTTCGGCAGAAATTCAAATAAAATAGTGTAAACTTTTTGAAATGTCATTGACAGATAGATGGATGTTCTTACGTATTCTTTGTACTGGTGGTGGGGCTGTAGCGTTCTTTTTCCGGTAATTTGTACCATAAACACGTGGAGAAGATGGCACAGCAATGGCGCTAGGAGATTGACAATCTTTAGGCTTGAATTGAGGCAGAGCCTCATATTTCTTTTCAAAGTCAGCTAAAACACTTGATGCAAGAGCACTAAATAAGATTATAAACAATATTTAGATTAACAATATTTAATTTTAAACATTTCTTCAAAATTATAAAAGTTCATTACTTTGATTTTTCATCCTGCTGCTGTAGTTGCTTCTTCTTTGAACCTTGCAACGACTTGGGCGATTTGGGAATTGAGTTGTTGTTGTTAATGGTACCACAGCCACTGCCGCTGCTACCGCTACCAGTACCCCCACTACTCGACGACGGCGTCAATGGCAATTGTTCATCACTGTTGGGTGTTGTTGACGATGAGGTAGGTGTTGGTAATGCCGATGTTAAGGACACCGTAGAAACGTGTCCAATTATGGGTGATGATCCTTCCATTGAGGGGGAATTTAAATTGTTCACACCACTTCCCGCATTGGGATTTGCCAAAATGGTGGCCGTGGTCAAGTTGTTGTTTTCTTGCTTTATCGAGCCCATACTTCCCACGGCTGTATATATAGAGTTTACATGGAGGAATATACAGTAAATAATGCTGCAAATGCTTAAGGCAAGCACTCTTTTTTTTACTTACACATATTCTTTCGACGTTGTAGCGGAGCTCGTCCCAGTTGCGCTGGTGTGGGTGCCAAAATGAATTGCTGTTGAGTTTCATTAGTCTCCTGTTGTTTCTGAGCGGTTTCCTCATCCATACTGGCATCCGAATTACGTTGGAAACCAGATTCAGTGGCTGACTTCGGTGTTGTGGGTAAAGATGATCTGTGAGATGGCGATATCGGCAGCGGTTCTGTGTGAAAAATTAAACTTTAGCGTGTTTTCGACTACTAAATGATCGTACTAAACTAAATAAATCATATAAAAGTATATAATATTCATTAGCTTTATCTACATATATAAACCAATAATGTGGGTCAATGAAGTGTAATCTCTCGTCATTTCTACGATTGATTTCTCTCAGTACAAATTATAAGCATTAGACATTATTTGAGTTATTGGCAATGAAAGCTACCTTGAAAATGGTGGTGAAAAAAGTTGTTAAATGTGGTCGCCCCTAATTATGAAATGAATTTCAGAGCTTCAACTTATTAACTCATATTAAACATAAACGTCTAAACATATATATATATATATATATATATATATATATATATATATATATATATATATATATATATATATATAAATTTCTATAAAAATTTACTTTGAAGCATTACATTAAAAATATTTATAGAATAATGCTAATTCTGTGAAATATACTTGACATGAATATGCTCAAATTCAGTGCTGGAACTAATATCAAAGAACTCAATAACTTCCAACTGAAAAAAACGGGTACATGAAGAATGGGATAAAATACGAATTTCCTGTCCAAGAAAAATCTTGGAAAATATGCCAAAAAGTTTAAAAGGCGTATTCCTACGCCTAATAAAACTATTGAAACTTGATGTAAATTAAGTAATATATTGTTTTTTATTGTTTGTAATCAGTTAATGATTTTTCACGGATTTGTAAGCTTATGTCGAATATTGATGACATTCACTGTATGTATGTACATTTAAAAATGTAACATAACAAAAATTCTACCATTTTGGTGTCGAGGTATCGGTAGGAAGCTCCTATTATCTTAATGCAGATATTTTAAGGAAGCAAACTAAAAGTAGATCATGCAAAATTTATCGGAAGCTATTTGCAAATTTGATTTCACAATCAATACATTACATCTATTACATGTACGTACCTTGTGTATAATTGTGCAAAATTAATGCATTCGAATTCGATGTAGGCACCAACTCGGCTTGGCCATTATGCTTCTTGAATATATATTGCATTTGTAGTGTGTTCGTTTGTTGTTGTTGTTGCTGCTGCTGTTGATGCATGGGTAGAAGCGCATACTAAACGAGATGGTATTATAGAGAAGTTTAATATGTTGCAAATTTTGATTTTTGTACTATTACAACACGATTATACAAATATGTTGGAACAGAAAAAAACATGACATTTAGCGACACAAGTCCTAGAGGTGCCGCCTCATCTTTCGAATTCTCTTGCCTCCAAAAATTGTATATGTTGTACATCAGTGATTGATTTAGTTATGCATGAACAGAACATACCTGATGATGTGGCACAACATTGTTGACAGCAAACAATATCTGTTTGGGTTGCGCTCCGACAGAATTGATGCCAGCTGCAGGTGAAGATGGCACCGAGGATGATGATACCACAGCCGCCAACGACGATTGCGGTTGAGTTCCTATAGTTTTTGTGGAAGTGGAAGGAGTAGAAGAATGTGTTGAAGTCACTATTGTGTTACCCAGAACAGTGGAATTTTTTGTCATGTAATTAGTCGTTGTTGTACATCCACCACCAGCGGTACTGTGGGGTGTGTTTATGGGTAAAGCGGAAATATGGTTTCCACCAACACCGCCACCATTAGAGTTGGCGGAGTTATTGCCCGTGACAACAATAGCGTTAGTAGTTAATTTATTGTTATTATTAATATTGGTGTTAGTAGTACCACTACCGCCGGCTGGTATTATTGTTATGGTGTTACCACCTCCTGCCGAAAGATTAGAATTGTTCTTTTGCCCCGAATTAGTATGGTTAGTGTTGGTGGCGGAAGTTGTTAATATGCGAGCATTGGCTGGAATTGTTATTTTGCTAATGAATGAAATAGAAGGTCGTACAGTCGGTCCAATGCATCCGGCCGGTGCTGTTCCACCGGGCAGATTGGATTGGCGCATTTTATGCTGCAGCAATTGTTGTGCTATGCTCTGTTGTTGTTGGCGATTTAAACTATTCGCATCGGTTATTAGCAACATTGTTTGTGGCGGCACTTGTTGTTGTTGCTGTTTTTGTAAATCTTCAGCATTGACCAAAGATGGTGGTTTACACTCGGACATGTTTATATTTTCTTGCTTTAATGCAGAAGAGCTATCATCTCCTATGTCTGCATCAGTTAAAGTATCCAAAACAAGAGCATCATATAGAATTGCAGCCCTACCGGTAGCTTTGGTGAATTGGTCTGCTTTGGTAGAGACGGCGCCAGCAGCATTTGTGTTATTGACATTTCGTAGCAGTATGGTTTTGGTGTGATTGGTTATAGCATTAGATGGGGAAGCAGAGGTAGTATTTAACGAGGAGGAAGAGGAGCATATTTTGGGGTATTGGTTTTTAGTATCGTTCAGTTCATTACTTGAGGATGTTGTAGAATATGCACAAGATGATGTTGATGATGATGAGGATGTTGATGTTGATGTTGAAGTTGAAGTTAATGAAGACGATGTTTTTGGTGATATGACCGACGACATAGCCGACGATTTAGTTGTCATCGGTTCAGCCGACGATGCTACTGCATTCATTTGTGTAACCTTTGTTTTTATACTACTTGTCGTGTTCGTCAGATTTGTGCTGGTCTTTTGTATGGTACGAAAGAATAATGGTGGTGGTGTCGTTAGTGTCCTAATAATGGTAATCTGCTTTGTGTGATTCCCTGACTGTCCGCCGACTTTAATTAAGGGAGTTGGTGTTACAACTATACTCTGCCTTGTCTGTTCGTGGGAATAGGGTGTTGGGACACGAGTGATTACGGTAGGCGGCGTTTCAACCCTGCGGAAATGCAAATTCTTCAAATGTCTCTGGGGAGATGATGTATGTTGTTGTGGAGTAATAGAACGTCTCAAATGCATAAAACTGTGTTGGCGTGTGATTGGAGGTGTTATGGTATGCAAACGTATGTTGCCACCACCTGACCCTAGGCCAGCACCACCAGAACCACTGCCATTACCCATTGTAGGTGTTGGCGTTCGTGATATCAACAAAGTTTTCGTCTTGGGTATAGTATAGAATTCAATATCATCAAAATCTGTTTCAGTTTCATAGTCGTCATAGTCATCGTCATCGAATAGAACGCCATCGTCAAGGTCTTCATCTATGTCCATTTTAATAGTATTCACTTTCAAATTATTCTCTACACTTTCATCTTGTTAGACGAGATGATGTTAATTGTTTTGTTTTATTTTTTTTTTTTGAGATGTTGGTGTTGTTTAGGATTTATGGATTGTTAGTTTGAGGCATAAACACATACACACGCATACATTGATACATATACATATACATATATATGAAGATGGTTAGGCACAGTATTATTACATGTATATATAGATTTAAAACCGAAACCCAATAAACAAATGAAGCATTTCAGGTATGCATGATATTTTGAGAGAAGAAACAATACAATGAATAGTAAGTAGTTAGATGATGATACGTTGTGTGTATATTATAGATATATAATAGAAACTCAATATACAAAACATAGTGTAGATAGAGTGAGATTTAAAATGATATTTATGATCTCTTTTTATCTGTACAAGAAATGTATGACTTCTTACCTCCTCTCGTTTCCGTGGTTGTGGGGCTACGCAACTGTGGATGTTGATGTAGTAGGGATTGTTGTGACGTCTTTTGCTGCGTCAGAGCGGTGGTAGCCGGTACATTAAAAGTAAAGATATTACTGCCTTGACTGACTGCTGAAACCGACGACGATGAATTGGATGTGGAGCATGTATTGACACTCGATCCACTACCATTCAGTTTGTATGGCGATGGTGGTTCTTGCTTAATATACTTGGCATCCATGAGATCTTCTTGTTTAATAATAATTTGTTGTGATTGTTGTTCTTCGAGTTTTGTACTCTTTGGACTTATGGGCATAGTCTTAAAAGCACCACCTAAATTAAACGATATAGGTTCGTTATATTCTCTACCAATATTATGAAACAGAACATTGAAACACTGTTATGTGAAGAAAGAACGTTATATGAATAAGAACTTTATAAGTTGTCCAAAAAAAAAATGTGAGAAAAAGAAGTATTATAAGTGTATCTTCATACATTCAACATGCTTATTTATTCTACGGAAAAAAATTTATAATTCATCCTCAGCAATATGTTGTTGTGCTTACAACGTTCAGTCAAGAGTCAATCATTCTGAGAAGAGTATGTCGAAAATATGTGTAACATTTCCTGGAGTTCAAATATATCCAGACTGATTTGAATCCCATATTTTGTCGGAATGAAATTTTACTAGAACATCTAAAAAATTTATTGATGCCTTATTCTTTTTGAAGAAGATCCTTCTTAAAATTTTATTTGATGTCTAGATCTCTCAATTTTCAAAAAAAACTTACTTGCACGGCATTTAAATGAAAATGTAAAACAAATATAGTAGATTAATTTTGGTCTACCACAATTTCCTCCTTTTAACTATTCAAGAGAATCGAGCATAAACAGGACTTCGAATTATAAAAAAACACTGTCCAACTCGACGGATTATATTCCCCTCATTCAAAATTTCAGAAAAGAACTCTAGTCGATGCTGGAGAATACACAAAAAAGATGTTACTTCACTCCCTATATACAGCTTCTATATAACGTAATTTCTTTGTGTTTCTTTTTTTTTGATAAAATTGCTCGCCTGTTGGTTGGAAAGGTGTTACACCAATTGGATTTTTGGGACTTGGGTAGGAAAGCATAGACATTTGCTTATATTTCATCATGTTATTCTCCAGATTGGGCGGTAAAGCCTTTAGTGGTGTGGGCTTACATGTAGCCGGTGGTGTTGATCCCAGCTGTTGTTGATCATCCTACAAAACAAAGCCTTCAAATAAAACCAAACCTTCTTGAGAACGTTAAAATCAAAAGCTTACCTTCTCATTGGCATGACCACCGGTGGCGAGATTTTTACGAAAATCATGACCTGTATCTTCGACATCGGAATCGGTAACACGCTCACGACATTTGAGATCCAAAGAGGTGGTGGAACTTTGCATTTGTACATTTTGATGATACACGCCCTCACTATTGCTATTGCTTTGCTGTTCATCGGGATCTTCATCGATTACCATCTGGAAAACATATTCAAGAGAACATTTAGCAATCCATCCATACAATTCGCCAACTTTGTTGCGCGCACTTCCACTTACCTGTTCATCTTCTGAGGTTATATCGTGCTTTATTGGCTCTTCTTTAATACATTTCTGACTACTCAAGTGATGATTATTAATGGTGGTCGGGTCCGATTCGGAACACGAAGTGTTATAAGTAGCTATGGTGAGGGGTATGATATCCGTTTGCATATCATGCATGCCGCCATTTTGGCCATTATTCGTTCCACCGGCCATGCCGCTGCCATTGTTAGCATTGAAAGCAGCAAGTCCTGGTGTGCCAGGACTATGATCTTGGTCAATCGAATCAGAACCGTCAATAGCATCGATGCGGTATTTCATATCATTTGGACCTGTAGCTGTTAAGGATGATGGATTGTTTGCACCACCTGCTCCCTTGCCGGAACTGGATGATTTGCGTCTATCTTTTGAGCACCATTTCCATTCGGGATGCAGTTTGAAGTGAGCATCCTTGTAGGATGAAGCCAATTCATTATAGGGCGCTTTCTCCTCCGGCTTCAAAGCGTACCACCATTCTCCTAATATCTTACTCACGGTGCGATTGTCTTGATTGGGATGCTTTTTGTGGACCAGTTTTCGATGCTTTTTCGAAAATATCATAAAAGCATTCATGGGGCGTCGTATCTTATTCTGAGTAGAAATTTTAAATGTAAATGTTGTTCATAATTTGAAAATGTTTAGAGTTAACTTACCTTTGTCATGGGACTCATAGGTTCCTTACAACCATTATTTGCGTCGGCAGTCGGACCTGCTCCGCCACTCATGGCATTCTGCTGCTGCTGCTGCTGTTGTTGTTGCTGCAACGCACTTAATGACTGCGATCGTCGTTTTGAGGTGCCAACATGGGCGGCATTAGTCATACGTGACGACGACGTGTCATTTACTTCGCTTGCACCCACCACATCATTGATTCTACGACCTCCCATCGCTGAACCCGGTGGTTCGCCAGCAGCTGATGTGCTATATATATTGGGACGATAACTACCTCTTAGGAGTTGATCGTTGTTCATAAAGCGTTGCTGTTGCTGTTTATTTTTAATACTCAGGTTACTGGCCAATGTTTCGTTTTTTGGCGATGGCTCAAAGACATCATCATCGAGTTGATCGTCAATGTCATCCGCTGAATTGGTCATATCCGAGGCGGATGATGCCATGGTGGCAGATGCTTTTGCGGCATCACTTAAAGAACAATTTAATGGATTTCCGGGCGATGACATTGACTGTTTTATTAACATATGATTACTATTCACTGGCTGCGGTGGTGGTGGTGGTGGCGTTGACGCTGCTGCCTCGGTAGTGTTCGAGATTGTGGGTGACGGTGTTGGTGGCACAATACCGGCTAATGAGTAATTTGTTGCTGTTTGTTGTTGTTGAGTTTTCACGGGGGATTGATGGATATGAGGCAGCAGCGTGTGCCAGTGAAAAATCGACCCCGAATTAATGCCGTTTTTTGGAATAGTCTTATCATTCATTAATTGTTGTTGAGATGGTGCCGGCTGCAGTAGTTGTTGCTGTTGTTGTTTGACCTGTTGCAGTGGCACTAGTGTGGCGGCGCCAGAGTTATGTTGATTGTGCCGTATTTGATGTATGGAAGAATTATGTTGAATGCCCTGAAGTGAAGCGATCCCTGTGTTCTGAGCCGAATGCTGTTGTACAACCGGCGAGGGTGATGATTGTTGCCGTTGCTGTTGTTGTTGGTGTGGCAGTAAAGGCATTAACTGCGTTGCATCCACAATAACGGGATGAAATGACTGTGCTGCTGCCTGTGACACTAACGCTGCATTGGTCATATTTGTAGCCGTTGTTGCTGCCGTAGCCGCAGCTGGAGAAATCCTTATGACACTTGTGGCATGAGCCATTGATGTAATCGTAGCAGCCGTGGTTGCTGAAGACGATATGACAATAGGGGGAGGTGGTGGCCCAGGTGACATCGATGGTAGTGGATGATGCTGTTGCTGTGGAGGTGGCACCGATAAATTTGGGGACATGGCAGGCTGTTGTTGTTGCGGTGGCGTTAGCGTTGGAACACTTGCCACCGTTTGCGGATGCATAACCATAGAGACCGGCGACTGTTGCGGTGGTGGCGGGGCTGGCACTTGAGTTGTGGAGGTAATGACCACCGTAGAACCGCCCTGAGCCCTAACTGATTCTGGACATATGACTTGGGGTCCATAGCCACCCATAACATTATACATGACCGGTGACGGCGTGGCCTTCCACTTGGCAGCGTGGGCGTCTTGCGATGGCGTCACCGGACCTCCGCCTATGGGTGTAAAGAAATTTTGTCGATTTGTTACAACCACCGGTGGCACAGGAGAGTTGTTGGCATTCATCGGTGATGTACCATGGTTGACGGGCGATGAATACGACGGAGTGCCCGAACGGGAACTGCCCAATGATACTACAAAAGAAAAAAATACAACGAATAACAAATGCATAATTAATTGTTAATATTCAAGCCATTGAATAATGGCACAACACACATACATAAACACTGCAGATAGAGCTTCGCGCCCAGATCGAAATCTTGAAAAGCATGCATTTTCCCCAATTCGTTTTTACTCTCCTTTGTGTTAATTTACAATTACTATGATTCTATTTCCAATTTGGATGTTTTAACGAAATTAATTTAATTTAATTTTATACAATTTTTGGAAATTGCACGATTTCTCCTGTCTTCACTTCATTGTTGAACTGTAATTTATTATTCGATATTTTATTATTGCCATTTGCATTTTGTCTTCTTTTCCTTTGCTATTTCAAACTCCTTTTTGTCCATTCGCAATGGGAATATATGTTTTTCGACTCTTTCTTTTTTATAAACCAACGGCTTTTTGATCATCGTTAACTTGAGGGGTAAGCGAGAGATCTGATGCAATGTCTGTGTGGGAGAGCGATGGCACGATCGATTTAGAGTTGCCGCACTATCACAATTTGTAATGATAGTACCCCTTATTAAAATGCAATTCGTACAATTTATTGGGCATTTGCTTGTGATCAATCATCCCAAAGGCTGTTTTTCTTTAAGACTGGATAACTAAGCTGCGATAACAAAAATCTAAATAAAATGTTAAAAATTCACTCAAAATAAAAAATTATTTTTTAAAATTGTCACCAAAAGCAATATCAATGTGTGTGTGTGAAAACAAGTTTTGAAAAAATAATTTTGTGTTAAAAATTTTTGACTTAGCCTGGATAAATATCCAGTGTAAGTCCAAACTATGGTTATCGAGGCTAAGTCCAATAAAGTCAACACAAAATATTTTTTGAAAATTTCTTTTGATACATATATGTTATAGTTGGCGGCAATGTGAAAAAATAATTTTTTATTTTGAGCAAAAAATTAAATTTTTATTAACGTTTTTGTTATCGCAGCTTGTTATCCCGGCTTAAAGAAAAACAGCCCTATTAACACTATTGACATTGGGCGCCATCGGCTGATATTTAATCATTTATTCAATTCAGTCTCAACGCTCTTCAGACTGATATAGACAATCTTGTCATAAAGTAATTTAGGGTACTCCAGGACAATGGGACTACTATATCTGATGGCCATCAGAAAGGAGAACTATATATTGTATCAAATTTGGTGAATGATTTCAATCTAACCAAAAATTGAAATTATTGAAATAGGACACCATTTGTGTCTCTTACCATTTTTATCATAAACTATTATTCCGACTTAGACCCATTTTACACAGTGACTTTTTTACTTGACTCAAAAAACTCAAGTGTGTTGGTGAGCGACGTAGTGAATGAAGCTTCCGGGATAGAAAGTCAAGTCATGATATGGAAATTTAAGGGGTTTTGACATTTCTTCTTCAATCCTTCTTTAAGTTTTCAAATAATTTCTCACATTGTAGATTAGCATTTTACGAATTTTATTTATAACATCATCTCGTGGAAATTTCCCCGCATACATATTAAGATTCTAAAAAATCATGTATCATTTTATCAAAGACTATGAACATTGAACTTACCTAGCATATTTGCGACATCCGTTTCCTCTTGATCAAAACGACCCGTTGTACGATAATTTGGAGAAGTTTCGGAATCTCGAGAAGTATCTTCATCGACTTGAGTCTTACTACTAGAACGACTGCTAATATCACTGGAAGATAGAAGAAGAACAATATAACGAACAACCGGCCACAAGTTTGGAATTGAATGCATGCACGTACCTTGGAAATCGACTTGGGCCTGTGGAACGCAGTGAACTGCCTTTCTGATTGAGATGGCGCGAACAAAAACCACGGCGCTGAGATTCCTTCGAACACAGTGAACATAATCGCCGCCATTGTTTGCCATTGAATTTTTTGCGCACGCCCGATTCCGACTCGACTATGTCGCCCTTTTTAAAGCGATGTGGCGTATTTGCTTGAGATCGTGGTGTAGCTGGGTGAGATCGTGGTGTAAGCCTCTGATCGAGTAATGACGATGTACTGCCGCGACTTTGCATGCTGCTGCGTTTGCTGCAGCCGGATAATTTTTCCGGATCAGCGTCGCCCATGGATGCATAGCCACCGATATCAACTCCTTTCAGTTCTTCGTCGGAATCATAGGAGTCATCGTAGGCGGCTGTGGTTCCAGCAGTTGCAGAACCCACGGAACGATGCTGTTGTTGTTGGCGTTGCCTTCGTTGCTGCAATAACAATTCATCCGAAGATGATGGCTGGATTTTTGAATCTATTAAATGATGATCTGCAGCATGATGCTGCTGCTGTTGTTGTTGATGTTGGTGGTGTTGCTGATGTTGTTGTTGCTGATGGTGTGTCGATTGGGCATCGACGTTTAGCTGATGTTCGCCAGCACCTACAACACCTGACCCGCCTTGTCCAGTTTCAACACAGCCATTTTCACTATTATGCACCATATAAGACGATTGATTTGCCAACACATTCCCATTACTGCCATTGACAATGTTGCCACTGGCTGTTTGGAACGGAGATGTGGCTATGGTTCTATAATAATCCTCCTGTTTCTGTTGTGCCGACACAGAATGGGGAGGCCGATGTAAAACTGCTGTTCCGCCATGACTTAAAATTTTATTATTGGCGAATGTCAACTGATGCGGTTGTTGTTGCTGCTGCTGTTGTTCGTGATTATGATAAACATGCTGTGGATGCATTTGTCCCACAGCTGTGGGCGTTTTATTGCCCAGCGTTCGACCGTGATGATGATGAAGTTGATTCAATGATTGTACACTGCTACTACCCATCGAACGCCGCGATTGCGGAGAGGCAACAACTTTTTTGGGGGTCGGTATTGTGACAACTGGTGGTATCGGAGATACTTCATTCAGTTCATCCCACCAGGGTGGCAGCAATAAACGTAAATCTGCACGTTTAACTTTCTTTAACTGAAATTGTAGACGAATTATAATGTTATTTCAAATAAATACCATAATTGAATACAAAAGACATTGGTGGACAAAGAAGAAAATGTCAAAATTCTGTTAAGATGTAAACTAATTTTTTACCATCGGAATCTGCATTTAATTCTTTTGTCAGAAAAAAACAACACACAAATTTTGTGCTTTTCTTACAATTGCTGATCCTGATTCAGTTGTTCCAATCTGTACTGAAAATTGTTTTGTTGTCGAATGTACTTCCATAATGGTGCCTTCAACAAATACACAACCATCGCGGCCCTCAATCAACGTACGTACACAGACTCGGGTATCCATCAAAATCTGCGACAAGAAAGGGGGAACAGAGAAATACATGTTAAAGGACTTTGTTACAAAAGAAGTCATCCACCAAATGCAATGAATGGACGACAGATTCAATCACGTACATCTGCCGCTGGTGGACTTGCGTCCAATATCACATTAAAACGCCCACTATTAAGTACATCCGTATACAAATGTGTACTATTTTCTGGCGGATCAAATTCAACTATAATTGAATTTGGTGGCACATCACCACTCAATGACGACGCTGGCGATGTGGATAACGTAGTAGTCGGTTGACGAGTAATGCCGGGAGCATAGTAGTTTTTCAATTTAGCCAGTACTCGTGTATTAATCCAATCTCTTAGATTAAGCACAATCTCATCATTTGATGAGGATGCTACCACAGACGCTGTTAAAGATTGTTGTTGATGATGCTGCTGTTGCGGCTGTTGTTGTTGCTGTTGCAGATGAAGCTGATGATGTTGTTGCAGCTGATTCTGCTGTTGTTGTGATGAGTTGACAGCAACAACATGTGTTTGTGGTTTCTGCTGTATAAAGTTGTATCGTTGTCCAGCAACATTATTGTGTTGATTCATATTGTTGTTGTGGTGGTTACTGCCATTGATGACGTTGTTGCTGTCATTACCCACAAATTGTTTATATGTTGATGTTGATGATGACGCACCACCGCCGCCACCTCCATGTGAACTGTCAATCATAAAAGGATTAAATCAATAACGACGACGAAACTTTTGAAAATGTTATTCACACAGCCACACTTACCTTGTTATAATTGTCCGTTTTTCGGGTATCTCCATGCACGTGCTGGCTTTGGCAGCAATCGATACCAGAGGCCCGCTGCTGGTATCATTACTAAAGGCCAAAGATGTCCCAGCACCACCGGGCGGAGAACCAAATGTTGTTGTGCGTAGTGTATAAATACCACCGCTGCCAATACCGCTTACGACACCATTTATCGAGACTGCATATGTACCGTTTCCCATCGAGGTGGACGTGCTGATAGTCGTAGTTGCTCCCACAGACGAGTAGGAAGCTGACGATGGCAATCCCTTCGTCGCATAACATTTAATCTCTGACGATGTCGTCGCAGCATTCTCTTGCTTGATCTGCTGGTGTTGGTCATTGGCCTCATCCAACTCTGATGGATCAAATTTTCGTTTCTTTGGATGTTGGCGAGGTATGGCGGTACAAACAGTTGTTGTAGCCGTTGAGAATGACGTTGCTGCATGCGACGTTTGTGCAACATCTTGATGTTGATGATGATGTTGTTGTTGTTGTTGTTGCTGCTGCTGATGATGATTATTACTACCTGATGGTGATGATTGCAGTGATGATGTAGAATTATTGTCGTTTATTGTTGTCGTAGTGATTGATGATGACGATGTCGATGATACTGCTGTTGTTGCCACCGCCACTGATGGTGTTACCATTTTGTAGGGCGTCACGGCCTTCTCAGCAGCAAGTATGTACCCCTTCCTACCACCTTCTTGGTTCTTCCGTATATTTCTTTTCGTACCACAAATTTGCTGCAGTCAGTTGACTTGCCTTCTTCTGATGCTGCTCAAAAAAATAATACTGATGTCTGAAATCTTCTTCCATGTAGAGTTGCGTTGTATTGAGTGTGTTATGAGAAATCTGGCATTTCATGCAGCATTTGTTGCAGCATTCTACGACATTGCAACATATTGAATGTTGCAATAATCATGGTGTTGTCGTGGTTGTTTGGTGCTAGCGGCTTACAGCACAACGTTTACAGCAACATTGAGACAAAAATTGCTTCAGAAGAAATGACGAAGGTGCCTAAAAATAAAACCAATTAAAAATAGTTACAAAGATCAATTGTAGTTAATAAATAGCAAAATCGTAAATCTTCATGTCTAAACACCCTATACACATTAAGCGCTATTTATACATGAAGATTCATTTTACAACATGAAATTTGATTATGACGAAAACTTAACAAATTTATCATTTTTCTAGAAAAATAAGTTTTTTTTTTTAGATTGCATGCGAAATCTATCGTTTCAGCTCAAGGTCTATTTACAATGCAAATTTGTATGGGATATAACATTTGTAAATCGACTTATTTCGTATGCAGTTTGAAAAGACTATTAGATGATACAATACATTTATCTGAAAGGCCTTCACAGAACTAGAATCGGATTCCCACTTATATTCATATGTAAACAGCGCTTTACATATTCTGGAGTTGCCACACAAATGAACAATTTTGTACAAAGCGGTGTTTTTACGCAAATACTTTGTGTGTTTAAATAGGAATTTATACAAAAGATGAAGGAAGAACAAAACAATATGGAAATTACCGCAATGAGAGTAAGTAGAGTCATCCAGCAGCGGAATAAGGGAGGTTAAATGCCTGCTAGCATGCCGGCACAGACAGTTGGTGCTTACAAATTGCATCACTTTTTTGACTTAACCTCGATAACCATAAATTTGACTTACACTGGATAAATTTCCAGGCCAAGTCCAACATTTTGTTATATAAATATTTATTATTATTATTATTTTTTTTTTTTTCAAAAATTGTTTTCGTACACACGTTGACATTGCGATAATTTCAAAATATATATTTTTTATTTGAAAGAAATTTTAACTTTTTACTAATGGCTAATATCGAAAAATTTTCGCAATTAACCAGTCCCTTGACAACATGCTCTTTTCGCAGGCCACTTTGCAAAAGGCCTATTAATTTCCGCCGCTGGGAAAATATAACCATAGAAGAGTGTAACATTATTTGTGAATGTATATGTATGTATGTATGCAGACATGTATGCTTATGTTTGTAACTAAATGAAAGATCTATTCATGCAATATAATGAAGTAAATAAGAATGTTTGTAAGTATGTATGTATGTCTGCCTTTACTCGCTCACTCGTATTATTCTATTCAATTGGGTTTTTTCTAGCGGTGAAACAGCAAGACAACATCTTCCAATGTGTCACAGTTGTTATTGTCATAACATACAGCAAATGGTTCTTGTTGTTGCTGTTGTTTACTGTATAACATACAAAAGGTTTTTGACCTTTACATTGACCATGTACTCTAGTAGTGAGTGAGTGTAGTGAGTACAACTGGCGGGCGAACGGACGGAATGGACTGCTGTTTAGAAATGCAAAATGTAAGAAGCAGCACACGCCACCGCACATGTATAAATGCACTGGGATGAGACAAGCAGACGGTCGCATTTGCTAACATTGAAGTTCTAAGAAATCAATAGTGGTTGTGGGAACAAATAGCATGTGAATGCATGCACGTACATACACTCGTACGTTTGTATGCACACATTGTCGTTGTTTTGTATTGGCAGCCGATATTCGGCAACATGATCGATCTTGTTTTTTTACGTAAGAATTGAAGTTTACAGTTTAGTGGACATTGGAGAAGTGTTGTGAAAAATTCGTGGTATAGAAGAAAAAAACAAGTAAAAACGGCGTTAAGTTCGGCCGGGCCGAACTTTATATACCCTCCACCATGGATTGCATTCCACAGAGGTTGTCGGTTTTCGTAGAAGTGCAGTAATATTACAGGAAAATATAATTTTTTTAATATAGCCAAACCAAAACAGATACAAATATTGAAAAGTTAATTTTATAAATAAATATAATATTTTAATTATTTCAAACCACGCTTATAAGGTAATGCTACCAATACGTCAATTCAAAAAATAAATATTCTTATATTTATATTTTCAAAGCCATAAATATTGGTAGATAGTGGGTGCTACATTTGGTTGAATTCCCATTCTATTTGAATTCCAAAAGTACAAATTTTGAAAATCCATTATCAGACGTACATAGTGCAAAATAACCTAACTTCATGATTCAACCAATTTTTGCCGTAAAAGAAAAAGTACGAATTTGGAAAAAAAACTTTTTATTTTGCGTGTCTATGCAGTCAGAGGAATGTATACACCGAATTCCATGATTCCAGCTGTGCCCATTTGGTTGGTACCATTTTTACCCCTTGACGTTTCTACGCAATTAGTATTTTATCATTCTAGCTGTGGTCGTTTAGTTGGTACTATTTTTATCCCTCTGTGCCATTGTATCCCTTGAAAGTACTAATTTCGAAAAATTCGTCTATTTTCCGTGTCTACGCAGTCAGAGGAATGTATACTCCGAATTTCATGACTCTAGCTGCGGTCATTTGATTGGTACTATTTTTATCCCCTTTTTTCATTTTAACCCCAAAAAGTAAGAATTTCGAAAAATCAGTTTATTTTCCGTGTCTACACACTCAGAGGAATGTATACTCCGAATTTCATGACTCTAGCTGCGGTCATTTGATTGGTACTATTTTTATTCCCTTTTTTCATTTTAACCCCAAAAAGTACGAATTTCGAAAAATCAGTTTATTTTCCGTGTCTACACACTCAGAGGAATGTATACTCCGAATTTCATGACTCTAGCTGCGGTCATTAGATTGGTACTATTTTTATCCCCTTTTTTCATTTTAACCCCAAAAAGTACGAATTAGATAATAGCAAGATTCAAAAAATTTCAAGAAAAAGGAATTTTATCTGATTTTTTCCATTCGATTTGATGTTATAAATATGATATGACATTATGAAATGTACACTATTTCTGAAATGTTATTGTTTTATTTTACTTCATAAGTAGGGTGAGGAGAGCATTGTGGAGAATAAAATCGAGTTCATAGAAAAAGGTTGAAATCTGAGGGAAAATCATACAGTGAAGTTCGATATTTTCCAGTGTTCCATTAAAATGATCAGAAATTCGATATTATAAGAAGATAAAACAAAACACGTCAAAAAATCAGTTTATATCACCTGCAACCATTCGCCGAATAGTAATGTCTAGTCGAAAAAAACCCACTTACGCCCGCCACCGAAATAAAAAACAAAACTGTCAAATAGGAAGAATCAAGCATAATGGCTTAGACGTGTTTTTCATATTACGGAGTTAGGTGAATACATTGGCCCAGAACTACTATGGACTCCGCCCAGTACATCAAAATACTGCATAATATTATGTTTACGAATGCAGAATATGGAATGTCCCTTAAATGAGTCTTCTAGCAGGTCAATTATCCCGAAAACACCAGCCGACTCGTAAAAAGGTGGTTTGAAGTCAATAATATCGATGTTATGGAATGGTTTGACAGACACCGCATCTCAATATAATAAAAATATGAAGTGTGATGACTAAAATGAGGTCTCACTAGCAATACTGAATAACAATAACGATATTTGACACGAAATTATAGAGGCATGGTCAAAAATACCGCATGAAAGGTTCAAAATATTAGTTGACTCCAAGAAATGACATTATGTAGCAATAGTAAGCAATAAAGTCAGTACAACTAAGTGTTAAATTCAAGAAAATTTCGTTATTTAAGTAATTATTCAAAAAAGTTTTCAATTAAAGTGAATTGAAACAAAATATATTTAGTTGTTATTAGCGCTGCTATTTTTTTGACTCATTTTTCTCATTTTTGGCATAAATGGTTCAAAAGACTCAATCTCAAAATTACAAAAACTTAATTTTTTATTTAAAGCCATATTAAGAATGGCACAATACCACCTTTCAATCACCGTAAAAACTTTTAGGATTTTCAAAGTAAAACTGATATTTTTCTTTGTCGACTTTGTCTTTTATCTCGTTGCTGCTATTTTTTTGACCTCAGCTGTATAAATCTGAACCGATCTGACCATGGTTGTTTCTAGTGGAAATATAAGATATTTTGTCAAATTTGAAGACAATCTAATACAATAGGCAATTAAGAGACTTGATAAAGTGGCAACATGCTACCCATTGGTTTTTCTTAAATGAATTAACAAGAAAAATCTGGCAGCAATGCTAAGAGAAAGTAGTAAGCTACTTTCTTGTTAAACGAGTAAATTCCATACAAAAATTAAGCTAGTAAGCCCAATCGAACAGGCCTAATATGTGGTTTCTAGATCGGAAAAAGTGAACTCTAAATCTGAACCGATTTTCTTCAAATTAAATAGCGTTCATCCTTGTCCCGAAAAACTTCGTTGTGCAAAGTTTCATCGGTTCTGGCTACAATTGCGACCTGTATCGTGATTACAATAATAGATGGACAGACAACAGACGGACATTGGTAAATCGGTTCAAAAAGTGATTCTAAGTCGATCGGTATAATTAACAATGGGTCTATCTCCCTTCCTTTTGGGTGTTACAGATAAATGCACAGAGACATAATACTCTCGTGGAGTGTATAAATATGAATAACTTTTGTGACTACTGTATGTAGGTATATATCGTTGCCAAAATATAAAAAAGACTAAACTAACATTTTTTGCAAATCGAGATTTTTGGTTATTTTAACAAAAAACAAAAACTTCGGTCAAAATAAACAAAAATATCGATTTCCAAAAAAAATGTTAGTTGAGTCCTTTTTATATTTTGGTAAAGGTATAGTAAATATAATTTGTCTAATTGTTTTCTTTTGAGCAAATATTTGTAATATGTATTACTAATTATAGTCTTTAAGGAATGTAAATGGACTTTTTCTTTAATCCATACATACTACCTAAAATGGAGAAACCGGCATTTTTCCATGTAGACGCGTGTGAGAGTAATTTTCTAATTAATAGATAATTTAAAAAAGTCATAACATTATTTAGATTTTTATTTAGATATTGTTTTGATTGTGAGCAATTTCGCGATATATTAGGAACAACATTGGCGTGGCAACCAATGGTCGTAGTAATGGTTCCAATAGTGGGCATAGTAATCTAATTAGACTATTTATGGACTTCCTTGCCTAAATACGATGCATTTCACAAAACATGTCTGAGTCTTTAAGTATTTTTTTAAACCAATTTCTGAACGCAGTTACATGGAAGAAATCTTTTCATATCCCCCACATTAAAAAGGTGTTCTTCCCCAAGAAATCTGTAAGACCTGAATAAAAAAATAAACTTAAAGGTTCGTTCATTCATTGTATCAATGATCAAATGATGCATTTGTAAACAAAGGTCCATGGAAACAGAACATGAAAAATGAAACGTATTTATGTTTCAAGCTTCTTTTTGCTATTCAGCAAAAACACTCTGGGAGAGGTGAAGTTACTGTAAGCAGACCTGTGTATATGTTAATATGGATGTGGGCATGTGTGTATGCATTTGCTTAGTCATAGCGACGCTTTGTGCATAAATGTATACATGCATAATATGCATTCCGCCACTGCCCGTCCTTCCATCATCTCACATACAACAAAAACATTACAAAAAAAAAAACTAGACAACGAAGAACAAGAAGAGTTAAAAACGTGCATGACATACATACATACATACATACGAGCATCGTGAGATAATTCGGGAACACATACTTCTAGTGTACAATATTTGAATACAACAGTAATTTATTTTATCAATCACTTCAAATATGAGTCCATGCAATACAAATGGCAATATTCCTCGGCATTCAGAATATTTTGTGATATAGAATTGTCAATCATGAGATTATAGACATTAAATCAAGATATGAGATTATATCAAGTTGCCATTTTTATGTGTTTGAAGAAAATATTTGTTTAAAAAAATAATTTGAAAAAAAAAAATCTGTAAAATTCTCCTCGGTTTGATTATTATTTTCCCCTAGTTTTTGAAAGCCTTTTTAGATGCACAAAATGCGCTTTGCACAATGTTCTGCATACGTGGGGCAACAACAGAAAATGTAAAACGTATTATCTCAGATTTTGCGCAACACGTTTTTGTCCAAATATTTGGTGTGTCTAAACCCCCTATAAGAGAAGCATAAGGCCGTAACAAACTCATTCTTAATTATATGTACAACTTGAGAGAAAATTATAGAGAAAACTAAAAAATGCAATAGTTTCTGTATTCTACTAAGTGAAGCATTATTTTTCTCTCAAAAGTTATCACAGAAGTAAAATCAGATTCCAAGTTGTATAACATATTTGCATGTGTAAACACCTCTATATAGCCTTTATAACGCCATTTGTTTACTACTCTATCTCCGTGATATATTTTCAAAGAAAAATACTGTTATTTAGTTACTGTTAAGTAATTGATAAAATGTATATTAAGTTTCACGGTAAATCATTAGGTGTGAACTCCCCTAATGAACATATTGGAGGCGTATAAGTTATATGCCTTTAATAAGAATAATATTAATCATTCGTGTACTTTATAGGCCATACTTCTCTCAGCTTATGATCGCTGCTACGGTAAGCTTACCATGAGAATGTACGATAGACGGTCGCTAGAGTGAAAAAACAAATGCATTCTAAGGAATTGTTCGCTGCGTCGAATATAAAATATGGGGAAAAAAGTTTCTTAGGATACGGGAATTTAACAAAGAAGAAACACATCGTGTTATTTTATACAAATTTGCACAAGTAGTTTCTAGCGCTTTGAAACCATGGCACAATAATAGAGATAGAAGCAATTGCCCAACAACAACTAAAATTAAGATACAACTCTGTGTATTTTAGCATTTTGATTGTCAATGCACATTCATATAATCAGGGCCGTGCAAAGGATTTTGACCTGGGGATGGTTTTCAACTAATCTTACCAAAAGTAAAGGTTTAAAAGTACATTTCAGACAAATTATTTAAAAAGTATTTACAAATTCTTAATAGCTAAGATTGTAAAAATATTTATTCGAAACCTCTCTGGGGTGGAACCAAGGCGTATTTATACAGGTGATAGCACTAGAACAACAACAAATTCGGCAACAACAAAATACAAGTAATTTTTTGAATGGTGAGCCATACTGTCAAAGCAAAATATATGGAATTTGACAGTTTCGGTTACTTTTGAATACTGGGCTCCTGCTATCACCTTTATAAATACGCCTTGGATGGAACGCTCTTCACTTGAACCTGCAACTATAAATTAGATAATCAAAATATTGAAATGAAAAAAATTAATCAGCTATTCGAGCGACACTACTTCTGTTATTGTGCCATGTTTGAAACTAAACCAAAAACTTATTCGTGTTGTTTCTTCACTAAATCTGTCTGTCTGTTTTTGTGTTTTTTTTTTTCTATAAGTCAGTTTTTCGATAACACGAAAGTTGTCAAAATTTGTTAACTATTTTTGTTATTTTTTTCATTCAAATAAAAAAACCGAAATTTAACATCATTTTACAAAACAAAGGATTTTTTCGAATTTTTAAAACTTTAGCATCCAATAAATAACTAAGAGAGATTTCGTTAACATGTTGACCATTTTTAAATTATTTTCAGACCCAATTTCCAAAAAAAGTTAGATATTAAGGCCACGGACATCATACTCATCCCGCTTTACATGCGCTCCTCGTTCTGTCTGTATGTCCATGTGAGCATGGGTATAATG
This sequence comes from Polietes domitor, assembly GCA_947397865.1. Classification (NCBI taxonomy): domain Eukaryota; kingdom Metazoa; phylum Arthropoda; class Insecta; order Diptera; family Muscidae; genus Polietes; species Polietes domitor. Next base: position 46,756,784 of record OX377618.1, on the reverse strand, counting down.
AAGCATCAAACATCATTCGTTTTGCTTGAGAGAACTGCGTTTTAGTTAAACATGGGTGAGAACAAGAGAGAGAGAGAGCGCGAGAGACAAACATACATCAGTTGGGTTGGTGTGGGAGCGCAATGTTGAAGAGGAAGCTGTGGTGGTTTCTGTTTAAAGTTTGCAAGTGGGAAGGAGAATTCAAGAAATCAGGAAGCTAATGTTCGTTGGAGTCGTACCAGCAGGTAGTAGTAGTAGTAGTACTATATAGTAGCAACGACAGTAGCGTAGGAGTTAGAAACGCATAAGCTACAACAAAAACAGAGTCAGATAATATTAACAAACAGCAATTTGTGAAAAACTAAAAGAACGGGAGAGTTGAAGAATCATAGGAGTTGGTGCAGTTTTTAAGTTTTTGTTTTGTTTTCATTTTGCAAGCTCCCAAAGGGGTTGGTGGATGGTAAACAAAAGACCGTCATCGTTGTCGTCGTCGGCGTAGTCAGTCAACGGCCGTAATGATTTTTATTGTTGTAATAAATACAGCAGCATGTGAAACGGAGTGGAGCTAAGATGAGGACTTGGCGGTAATGGTAACGTTGTTTGTTGCTTTCTGTGATGTGTACTTATATACGTACATTTGTATGCATGAAAGTACATGACAACGACGACGACGATGTTTTCATCTTCATGCACATTTTGACGTCGTGAGTAACTATGTGCTTAAATGTGTACGTTTAGGCACAGGTACATGAGATGTATACAAATGCATACATACAAATGCATACACATGGACATGTGTATATTCCTAACAAAAGTGGCGGGGATGCCAGTTTTCACTGTGTCCGTTGGATGAAGGATGCCTGGTATATGCATGGAAAACTGGACGGATGTCTCGGACTCAAGATTCGTTTTTATACACCCCACGAGAGTATTATGTCCTTGTGCATTTGTTTGTAACACCCAAATGGAAGCGAGATAGACCCATTGTTAATTATACCGATCGGCTTTGAATCACTTTTTGAATCGATTTAGCAATGTCCGTCTGTCGGTCTGTCTGTCTGCCCATCTATTCTTATAATCACGACAAGGATGAACGCTATTTAATTTGAAGAAAATCGGTTCAGATTTTGATATATCCCCCATACAAATTTCACTCCCGATTTGACTCTTTCCACTGTAGATACCACATATTTTAACAGATTTTTTTCAAATCTTGCAAAATGTCATACATTTCAATTGGAAACACCCATGATGAAAATGGGTCAGATCGGTTCAGATTTATATATAGCTCCCATACAAATTTCACTCGCTCTAGAAACCAAATTTTCTAACAGATCTTCAAATCTTCGAAAATATCTTATATTTCAACTAGAAACACCCTTGGTGCAAATGGGACAGATCGGTTCAGATTAATATATAGCCCAATACAAATTTCGCTCCCGGCTTGACTTTTTCCGCACAAGAAACCACGGATTTTAACCGAAATTCTTCAAATTGAGCATAACACGTTATACTTGAACTGGAAGATTCTATTATGAATGTGGGTCACTTCATTCCATGTTTTGATATAGCCCCGATACAAATATTCTTCTCGATTTAACAAATTGGGTCAGGCCATAATAGCTTATGATTAGGAAACATACAAAAATCCTTCTCGTTTTCACTTTTTTACCGAATTGAATTATATTCGGATAGAAAGTGGAATGTATCATATAGTCGGCCCCGTCCGACTTTAGTCTTTCCTTACTTGTTTCGGATGGATATGCTTCATTTTTACTTATGTCTTATTCGGTTGTTCTTATCATGGATAGGAAAATAGCGATTTGTTTGTAAAGTGGAAAGAGAATGTTTCTTGCAAAATTTATTTTCTAGATTCTGTTTATAATGTTAGTAGAATGAAATGACAAATATACAATTTTAAACAAATGATTTTTAAATTTAAAACAACATTCGGTATACTTAAATTTGATTTAAAACCGCTATTTGCTGATTATTTTTCTATCGACCGTAGCAATTTATTTTTTATCACCGAGTAGAATATTATTAAGGATTTTTTGCGGTCTCTCCTGCTCCAATTTTGGCTTTACAGCCAAAGCACTGCACCCGGATATTTTACGAAAACAATATAACACCAGCAAAGGATTTACAAAATATTACTCCAAAAATGCTTCGAATTGAATCACTTGGCAAATAACAATAAACGCATTGTATACCACTGTACGTACGCGCGCTTAAGGACGACGCGGGTGCATGAAACAGCTCTATATGAATTTTTATTTACAATAAAAGTAAAAAAGCATATACACATTTTGTTCTTTGAAAAAAAAAGAGTTAAGCACAAGTACGGACGGGAGCATAATGGAAATTTGTATCCTACTACTACAGTACGTACGAATGAGTACTTTATCGCTGCATGGCAACCGAGAACCGACTTGAGTTGGTGTTGTTGCCTTGCCTGTTTGTTTTTGTTTCATTGCAAAATTGAATAGGCCTACCATCACTGACTGACTGGCTGGCTGCGTCTGCTACCGCCGCCACAGCACCTCCAACATCACATAACAACAGCAGAGTGTAAAGAAGTATGAAGGAGCAGAATATGAAAGTACCAACAGCAGAAAAAACTACAGCCACAAACGTCCCGTCATGAAATGAAAAAAGAAGATGAAATAAAGGATGCAGCAAAGCACACTCACTCACACCGAGTATTGTTTATTCGTTTGATAGGGTCAGTGTTGTCAACGCTGCGATTTGCGATTCATTGAATTAGTCATATATCTATTACGGAAATAACGAGTCTTTTAAAAGGTACTCTTCTGAGAGAGATCTATAATTCGTTTCGCAAATCAAATATACATGGGATCTGACACTTGTAAATCGACCTATTGTCATTTCTGCTAGATTTCGCATGCAGTGTGACAATGCTAAAGGTAAATATTGATAGACTGGGTTTTTATTTATTTTTATAAGACATTCGCGGCTGTATTCCGCAAGGAAATCTTGTCAAATAAGAAAAAAAAGCACAAAAAATAAATGAAAAACTTTTTTATTCTACTCATATTGCAAAAATAAGAAAGGCTTTTTCTCAAAGAATAATATGTTGATAAACTGTTGCAAGAAGCTACGTTTTTACATATTCCGATTTATGCCAGCGTTTTCATTGCATCTTATAATTTATTGAATTATCTTCATAATATTTATGATTTTGTCTTAACCTCAGTGAAAATTTTCATTAAAACGTCGCCAATGAAACATTTCATAAAATGTGTGAAACATGTTTCATAAAGCACAAACCACAGAATTTATGAAACATTTCTTAGAAACTATAAAATGCAGTTCTTCATTCGAAGAACTCATAATATGTTGTATGACATTTTTCATAGATTTTATGAAGAAACTTCATTAATTTTATGAAAGAGTTTCATAAATAGTAATAATTTAAACTGAAGTTTCCAATATAAACAAAAAAGCAAAAAAGTTGACTAACCAATCAACACACACCGCCATTGCGAGAATCTTTGTAATGAATATGTCTTTGACCAAAATCAGGGTAAATACTCAGGTCAAAGTTAACAGAGGACAAATGAAAAGTGCTACTGATCAGCGAATAAAGTGGACACACTAAAAATGTTGGAGTATATTATGAAACATTTCATAACACAAGTATTTTATTGGTTATGTCATATTTCATAATATTTAAGAATTGTTTCTTTAATACTATGAAATCTTTCTTTGATCTTATGAAACTAAGTTTCTCTAATTTAACTATTTTGTTTTATGTTTTATTTATGAAATATGAAATGTTTATGAAAAAATTGTGAAATATTTCATTTTATTTGTGAATTTTTCATACATATTAAGAAAAATTCACTAAATTTATGAAAAACCTTTTTTAAATCGCTTCATAAATATTATGAAGGAAAATTCTTTCAGTGTAGAAGTGCACAATGCAACAAAGCCTTGGTATAGGCCCCATACAAATGTATCGCTGATTTATTATATTACCGCTCCTGAATCCACAGCTTACAAATTTTGTGGATCTTGATGTATTTCATATAGGAATATCTAACTTGAAAGTGGACCAAATAGATGTATGTACGTCTTCATACTGCTCCTACACAAATGCCAGTCCGTTTTACCCTGTTACCACTGTAGAACGATATCGGTACTTAGTCAAAATTACCACGACATGTTATGCTTGACTTAGGAAGACTTATTTTAAAAATAGATCATATGAGTCCACGTCCGCAGAAAAGAATTATGTTTGGTGTAATCAGATTATGGCTAAGCTAACCATCCATCCCGCTTTTTGATATCCATTCCCGCTTTCATTCCGCTTTTTAGAAAAGTTCCGCTATTTCGTTTAAATTTTTTTGTTAAGCGACATCAGGAGGCAAGCAAAATTATATGTACGTTGATGAAATGTAATTCTAGGCTGCTGAAAAAAGATTGCTGAGGCATGTCATGGAATATCAAATCAAAGAGCGGTGTACAAAATTCACATCAAACACTCAAGCCGTGAAAATGCCTTATGTTGCATATGCGTTATGGGAATAATGTTCTATAGATATATAAGATTAAAGAACCTGGCTTCAAAAATAATCGTATAATACTTTGATCCATGATATGTTTTCGTAAATATGGCATAGCAAAAATATGACTATAACTGACTGGTAATTTATTTTATGTTTATCATAGAACAATTGTGATAAAACTATAATAAAACTAAAATATAAAACGAAAATCCTGCAATAAAAGTGCTAAATTAATGGGTGTTTTTTGGTTTTTTGCAGTGTCCATAATTAGAAATATTGAAATTCGTTAATTGACTTTTAAGAAGCTGGCACTTTGAAAATATTAAATTTTCCAACGTCCACAGGAAATGCCCGTATAATATAATGAAAGAAATATTGAAAGAATACATATTCAAAACATAGCAATTTTAATTTATATTACATTATAATAATTTATATTCCCTGATTCTTGCCCAAATTGAGATGTTTTCTCTCATATATTGCATCTTGTGTTAAAAATCATATTAATGTCTTATATACTGATGGCTGAGAAGCGAATGTTTAGCTATATTTTTCCCACAAAGTGGGAGAAAATTGAAAACTTTAATCGCGCTTTCATGTCAGCCTTGAAGTGTTCTGAAATTTTCTTAAAAATCTGTTTTAAATTTTTTTAAATATGTCCGTTTGTGCTTTTGATTGTAAAGGGTGTTTTTTATTGGGGTATAGAACTTTAAGTTGGTATCACTTTTTTAACTGGCGGCCATTTTGTCAGCTGTCAAGTGATTAATATTTAGTTTGGTTTGTCATTTCATCATGGACAGGTTGACAAAAGAACAACGCTTGCAAATCGTGCAAATTTTTTTTCGAAAGTAATGGTTCAGTTCGCGAAGTTCACGTCAAGCTCCGTCCATTTTATGGTCGACATAATCGTCCATCAGAGCAATTAATTCGGTTAACCGCATAATTTCGCGGAATGGACCTGTCAATTGGCCACCAAGATCGTGTGATTTGACACCATTGGATTATTTTCTTTGTGGATATGTGAAGTCGCCAGAAACGTTAGGGGACTTGGAAGCCAACATTCGTGGCGTTATTGCTAACATACGGCCCCATATGCTGGCTATATTCGAGCCAACCGCGGCGGCCACATGCCCGAAATCATATTTAAACATTAATGGCATAAAATTATCCTTCCAATAAAGCCAAATTGATGGACATTAAAACGATTTTCTTGTGTTTTATTTCAATTCGAAGTTCTATACCTCAATAAAAAACATCCTTTATTTTCCCTCAGGACATTTTAAACTTCATTTCGATCGTATATTCATTGATATTGAATGTCGTGATTATCCCTCTGGTTGGTTGCTCGAAGCGTTTAATTTGTTATAATTAAATAGATTATTTTTCAAAGTTGGCAACATTCTTTAGGATTCTATTACTTCGTTTACGTTTTACACATCGTTTATGTTATGGCTGCTTGGATGGATGGACGGATGGAGCAGAGTTTTGATTTTACCACTTTTTTTTGTACTTTTTCTCTCTTTCTCTCACTCCATTCCGTTATTTATGTATATTTTTTCCGCAACACTTTTCACATCTTATCAGCATAAGGGGTTCTTGTATTCCGCATTTAGTTGTTGCCAAGAAGAAACAATCTCATCAAACGGTCGGAGAACGATAAATATGAGATGTCATCCGATGCATCTCACTCTGGTATCCCTGTCTCCTCCCGTCTGTGGCATTTATTTATGTGTGTACATATTTTTATTGTATTTTGATATTAATCTTGAGTTTGAGATGTAAATATTCTCTTTTAAAAAAAATATATAGTAGTCACTCATTAACTGGGATTCCATGATTTTTTTAGATTAGAAGATAATTTTTTAAAAACTTCGCTTAAATTAGAAATTCACTTTTGTCACATAGTTTTTTTTTGTACAAAATAAAATTCAGCCAGCTATATGCAAAATTTAAAGAATATACCAAGTAAATAAAACAAATATAATCTGATTTCTTATAGGTATATTGTGGCTGCTGATTTATTTCCTTTTTATTTTATATGTGTATGTATTTTCTACAAGTCCTTTTTATTTTGTTTGATTTAAATTCTCTAACAGAGAGATTTATTTAAATTCTTATTTATTCTATTTATTCTAATTTATTCGCTTAACAAAAATGTAGCTTACTACTTTTTTTGGTTACTGCCAGATTTTTCTTGCTGATTTATTTAAGAAGTCAAGTCAATTGTAAACTAGTAAGGCCAATCGAATAGGGCTTTACTTTGATTTGATTTGATGATTTTACTGAAACATCAAGATGAAATAAAAAATATGGGCCGAAACTTATATACAGGGAGTACATTCCACAATAATACCGGCAGCACTGTTTTAAATAAACTGTACTGCTTCATTATAATAATATTAATAGTCCACTACTATATAAATACAATACTGCAATTGAAATCAGAAAGTGAACATGAGACAGCAATCTTTTAAAATGTACCATAAATATTAAGTGTCACTAGGGAGAAATATTTTCCCTCAGGGCCGATTTCCCCAATTTGTAATTTCTTGATTCAGCTACAGACAAAGTGAATGTATCATTCTGATAAGAAAATTAAAAATTCCAAAGATACAGATCTAATACCAGTTTTATTATTTTTTCATGTTGACCCTAAAATTACGAATATGGTGGAATTCTCATACTTTGAGTGTCTGCGAAGACAGACGAGTGTAAACAGTGAATTTCACGATTGTAGCTACAAACGCTTGCTTGTTACCAATTTTATCTCGTTTTGATCCTAAAGAAGATATCTTTCATCTACACTGTCAGAGCAATGTACATACCGAATTTCACTGTTGTAACTGCAACCGTTTGATTGGCACTATTTGTATCCCCTTTCGCCCCAATTTCCGTCCAAAAGTACAAAATTCGAGAAAATCATAGGAAATAGGAATATATAACTTGAAAGTGGACCAAATAGGTACGTCTTCATACAACTCCTGCACAAATGTCATTGCGTTTTACCTTGTTACCACTGTAGAACGATATCGGTACCAAGTCAAAATTACCACGACATGTTATGCTTGACTTAGGAAGACTTATGTTAAAAATAGACCATGTGAGTCCATGTCCGCAGAGAAGAATAATGTTAAGGGTAATCAGATTATGGCTAAGCTAAACATCCATCCCACTTTTCGCGGGATTACCTGCGTTTTGATGTTCATTCCTGCTTTTTAGAAATTCTCCGATTTATTTATCTCTTTTTCGCATCTATTATAACTGCAACCGTTTGATATTTTAATCCCCTTTTGCCCAAAAGTACAAAATTCGAAAAAATCATTTATGTTTCGCGTCTACTCTACTCTATTCTTATTGTATCCCTTAAAATTGCGAATTTCGAAAATTACGTAATTATAGGGATGTACACACCAAAATTCATGTTTCTAGCTGTTGTCTTATCATTGGTACCATTTTTATCCCTTTTTGTCCCATTTCACCCGCTAAAAATTTTTTTGTACTTTTTGGTGTTTTCTCGCTACAAGATGAACAACAAATCTTAAGTGAATACAGAGCAGAAATTTTCACAAAAAAACAGCTTAAATAATCTAAATATTGGGGGTTATTTTCAGTTCTTGTTAGGGAAAAAATTTTCCCTCTGGGCGTATTTCGCCCACTTTCAATCCCAACCGGTCTGCAACCATAAGACACATTTAAAGAAAAGTTTTAAGATCTTAGCTCACTTCGTTCGGCTGCTAGCGTGTTTTAAAGAGAAAGACGGAAATGGCTAGATCGTCTTAGAATTTATATATATATATATATATATATATATATATATATATATATAAATATATATATATATATATATATATATATATATATATATAAATAAATATATATATATATATAAATAAATATATATATATATATATATTCTTTAGAAGTCTTCGATGAATATTTCAAGGCAATACACACGGACAATGTGAATATACTACCCCCATCCTAAGGTGTGGGTATACAAATAAGGTCAAATACTTTCAAAAAAATTAAATTTTACATTTATTTCTGGTTAATTTAATATCAGTTTATATCTATGAGCCTTCTCGCAGAAAAGAGCTGTATTTTCCACCGATAGTTGTTATCGCTTGAAATTACAAATGGGTGATTTTTCAGCGTACGTAAATTCGCAAAATAAATAAATATAGGGTCCGCCAAATAACTTTTTTTTGAAAATGCTATAAAAAAACTACTGAATATTTTCTCAAATTTCTTTTTTTTACAATCCTTCCGGTTAATAATGGAAAATAATTTCATTCAAATGGCTGCTGAGGGCACCCCACAAATAATAGTCCAACGGTTGAATAGTTGAAAAAAAAACGTTAGATGGCGGATCCTATATATGTATGTGGTCCCCTCAATATAATAATAGCCTTGCGCTTATAGGCTATTGTTTTTTATTACATATTTAGAATTTCCATCATTGATTCTGTCTTCAAATTGTTGATAGAGAAATTAATTTATCTTCAAAATTCCTCCTGGCCACAAACATGCATAACAAGACACGCCTTAGAATGAAACACACAGTGGAGCCGCAAACGTGGGTCACCGAGGAACACATGGCACAGTGGTTCAGAATCAAAATCCATCGGCCAAAATTCAATAACTATTGTTCTAGTAGAGGAGCGTAGATAGAAAACGGGGAACCCTTCAATCTTTCAAATATGTATATATTTCGTTAAAAGCTTTTGAAGGAAAAAAAGTTGTGTTGGTCCAAAGTCAGACATTTGTTCAAAAAAGATATTTTTTATAATATTCAACCAAATTATATTTGGTACAAACATAATTTTGGCGTCATATTAAAGCTAAAGCGCAATTGCAGATAAAAAATTTTAGTGCAAAATCTCTTAAAATGAGTGCGAAACAGTTCGACAAAGTAAAAAAAATACGTTTTTTAAATTTCATAATATGAAAAACGTGAAAAAATACAAATAAAATAAAAAAAGTCTTCGCATTATGAACAAAGACGTAAAAAAATATGTTAAAAAATGATTAAAAAAATGTTAAAATAAAATTTTCTTTAACATCGAAAAATACGAAAAGTAGTCAGCTTTGGGTCGATTTCTAAAATATATCCGATTTTTAATGTTAATACCTCCAAATAATCCTTGTTTCCTTGTCTAATTTTGTTTTATACAGAACTCGAAAATGTCTACTAGACTATTATTGTATTGAAGGAACGATATACGGCTGATTACAGCATAGTAACGCACGCGCCACAGATGCGTTTTCCCCCCATATTCCCCACACACAGAATATAAAATACGTATGTATACGGCCAAAGTTTTTATAGTTGAGTATGATTATTTTCTCCTTTCCATTAGCATTTCTTCGAATGGATTATATTAAAAAAAAAACACCTAAAAACGTATTCTAATTTTTAGATCGTCTACTTATTCGTATGAAATGTACGTATTTTTTCCATAATTATCTGGACTATAATAACACATGTGTTTGGCCACACTGAACGGCACGTGCTTAGACGTTCTTAATTAGTGGACTAAATTGAAGCCTTAACCTTCAATTACAACGTTCAAGTTCAGCACAGCAGTTTTGAAGTTTTTGAAGGCTAAAAAGAGTTTTAGGAATTTCGTTGTAGATTGTTGAAGCCTTAACCTTCAATTACAACGTTCAAGTTCAGCACAGCAGTTTTTGAAGGCTAAAAAGAGTTTTAGGAATTTCGTTGTAGATTGTTGTTCGTGGCGGAGAATTTACACCTATTTTCAATTTGTGTTAAATGCCGTTGTACAATGAGAACAAATCAAATAAAATGAAACAAAGTTTTGGAATTTGATTGTGGGGTTATAACACTAGCCTGTCAGACTCATGTTCAATGATTAATAAATAATAAATAATCTCTCAAAATATAACATTCCGGTTCTTGAACTAATAATTAATGTGTGCGTGTGGATAAGCGTCACTACTTTTTTTAATGATTGACACATTGGCGTATCCGCCTAAAACTCTTCATCTTCTGTTACGAAACATGCCCGTGGATGTTTTCTTATGGGAAGAGAAAATGCATAATCTGTCTGTTTGTTTGCTTTTTATCATAAACATCATGTCGATTAATTAATTACAACTGTTATACTGATAACTAACATAGTCATGGCTGTTGTAATGACAAAAGCAACAACAAAGCAACGACAAAACGCAATACTGCTGTGAGGCAGTGCATTTTATCCACCACTTTGGAGCCTATTTTATTAGTTATAATATTGCAAGATCGAGCCAAACAATAGAGCCACAGCCCCAACCGTAGTAGTAGTATAGAGTGCTCGTATGTGTAGGAAGGCCCAGGCGGCAGCATCGCCGCTTGTTGTTTGCGTAGGCCGATGGCAGTTGCTGTCTACTTTAATTTTTTATGTGGAAATTTTTAATTAAAATTTATAATTCTTTAAAATATGCACAATATGCACTTTGCTCATTGAAAATTTATTTTTTTCTTCTTAAATGTTGCACACAACAATAGACCTTTGAAGGTTTTGTGAACACAGAGGTGTAGAAACACAAACACAGGCCAGGCTGGATCACGGTGTTTGGAGACAAAATTTTCAATGGATTTTATGCAGGGGCGTTGATCAAGAAATCCTCGGATTAAGCAAGTGAATCAAAGCCCAACAACCATGGTAAAATAAAAAGTAGGCAGTACCGATTGTTCAACAACCACTAATTACATACAACTCTGCGTACTTTTGACTTTTTGATTGTCAAATTCAGCTGACACACACATTTCTTGACACCATAATAAATCTTCATTTTTTATTTATTTCCAATTTAATATTTCTTTCGATTATTTAAAATAAGTACGCACTATTCAAATCAGCCAAAAAGAATGTCAACAATTGGTCTGATAATGAAAATGCTGTCGAAACGAGATAAAATTGTCATCATCTGTTAAGGACTGGCCATTTTTCGACAACATTTCAAAATCAATTTATGATTTAAAAAACACCGATAAACATTCGTAATGTTTATACTTCTCATAACACATTTTTTTTGATTATGTTTAAAAAATAATGACAACAATAGGTCTGATCATTTCCTTTTCCAGATATAGAATGGTTTGGTAACAGGATTTCTATTCACCGATAAACATTCGTGATGTTTATACTTCTCATAAGACATTTTTTTTTGATTATATTTAAAAAATAATGACAACAATAGGTCTAATCATTTCCTTTTCCAGATATAGAATAGTGTCGTAACAGGATTTCCGTCAAAATGTCACGCCCTTTACAACTTAAATATCCTGTATTTCCTACATTCATGAAGAGATGCCGGTAACGTATACTTTAGAAGAAAGTGATCTTTTGATAAGCAAAAAAGAATAAAGGCATGTAATGGAAGAACATTTCCGAATTGAAGAAAACAAGATTTTCTTCAAAGCTAAGGTAACACCCGTTACGCTCTAGTTTGTTGTATATCTCCAACATTTAAAACGTTAAACCACATTTATATTTGCAATAATATTCCGATTAATCTGCCGTTTTCAATTGGCAGTATAGTAAAAATCTCAGTCAATGAATATGGGAGATATTTAAACATATTTAAGCAAAAGTGTCACACCCGTTCCAATGGAATCGCCCTTATGTCAAATAGAGTTGAAACGCGTGTACTCGTATGAGGGGGCGCACATAAGAAGATAGCTTTGCAGAATGAAGCGTAAGCGAAAAGTAATGTCGGCCAACGCATAAAAGAAAGAACATATATTTTTGTTAAACAAATTAAAATAATTTATAGCTTTATGCATTATTGGGATAAAAACTTTAACAAATATATTTCCAGTTTGTTCACATTATTATATTAGGTTATGATATGCTTTTAATCCGCTCTCTATGTGGCTTGCGATTAAAATTAAAGCTAAGATCTGATTGAGTTTAGACCTTTAGCTCAACACTAGCCCAATAATTGTGACATGCGTCAAACGAAAAAATAAAGATATAAAGATAAAGTCCAGAATTAGATATAGCCCCGTACACATTTCGCTCCTGATTTTACTTTTTCTCTCTAGAAATCACATATTTCGTAGGATTCGCTTCAAATTTGGTACTACACCTTATATTTTTACTACTAAATAGATACATCTATGGTGAAAATGGGTCACAACGGTTCACATTTATATACAGCTGCGGTCAAAAAATAGCAGCAACGAGATAAAAAAAATGTCGACAAAGAAAAATATCAGTTTTACTTCGAAAATTCTAAAAGTTTTTACGGTGATTGAAAGGTGGTATTGTGTCATTCTTAATATGGCTTTGAATAAAAAATTAAGTTTTTGTAATTTTGAGATTAGGCCTTTTGGCCCATATAAAGCAATTTTTGATTCAATTGACCATAAAACCTGCACCCACTTTTTGGTTGGCTACTGCAGGTGTGCTTTTGCGAATTGCAATTTTTTTTTGTGACATGTCTTTTAGTTTTTAAGTGGAACTTTCCTCGGACTTCTGGCTTACAAATTATGTCTTCTTAGTATTCTACGAACATTTTAAACTCTCAAATATGGTCAGACATTGTTTTTATTTCGGTAGCGGCGTAAGTGGGTTTTTTGTTCTAGACGTTACTATTCGGCGAATGATTGCAGGTGATATAAACGGTTTTTTTGACGTGTTTTTGTTTTTTCTTCTTATAATATCGAATTTCTGATCATTTTAATGGAACTCTGGACAAAATCGAACTTCACTATATGAGTTTCCCTCAAATTTCAATCTTTTTATATGAACTCGATTTTATTCTCCACAATGCTCTCCTCGTCCTACTTATGAAGAAAAATAAAACAATAATATTTCAGAAATAGTGTACATTTCATAATATCTTATTTATAACATCAAATAGCATTGAAAAAATTAGATAAAATTACTTTTTCTTGAGATTTTTTGAATGCTGCTATTATTTTGACCGGTCCAAAATGTCGAATAATCCAAAAAATGTGAAATTTCTTAAGCAATTAAAATCATATCAACAAATAAACCATTATTTTGTGTTTGTAACCTCATAACACAGCAATTAATGCAGTAGTAGCTATAAAAAAATTATCACAAAAATTAATATATGAAAATGTATGCTACGCTGTGGTGCGCTGCTATTATTTTGACCGCAACTGTATATCTTCCACACAAATTCACTCCCGATTTGACTTCTTCCGCTCTAGAAACCACATATTTCGTCAGATTTGTTACAACACCTTATATTTGAACTAGAAACATCTATGGTGAAAATGGTTTGGACCGTTTCAGATTAAAAAAAATCGCTTCCAATTTCGGGTTTTCCGCTCCACAATTTCTTATAATTTTAAAAAAATTGGTACAACATATATTTCCTTATATTTCAACTAGAATTACATATTCGGTCAATCTTTTTAAATATCACAGACACAAATGTTCTTCCCGATTTTACTTTTTCCATCCATAATTTTTTTTAAATATCTGAATGTTATATCACATTTATGAAACTGGTTCATCTCGAAAAAGCTAAAATTTCTTAGAAAAGTAAACAATTCAGGCGATGAATGTAATAACTAACACCAACGAATATTAGGTTTCCAAAGGTTTCTCTTATACTCCCAGAGGAGGAATATGTGACATGTAAGTCCAATTTGATTATACTCTACGTATGTTCGTCTCAAAACGAAACATTTTACAAAAAAAAGTGGCCAAGTCATCGATTCCTATTTTCTTCCCTCATTTCTATCCTTCCAATTGTATCTGGAAGCGACTACACTACTCATCATAGATAGATGCAAACATACAGGAGAGACGTTTACTCCGCGAAGCAATTTTTCATACATCTTGAGGTTCGAAGCGACAATAGTTTGTACTTCGAATCGTATAGTGTGAACCACACTCATACATACATATATGCATATGTACTGTACACGAGTACCAATCACATTTATTATTATGTTTATTATAATATTTTTATGGTTAGCCGACGACAACGACGACGTCTGTTGTGCCATAAGCGGTGCACGGCGCGTTGATTGTTGTCTTTCTTTCTTTTTGTTGTACGATTACGACGACGACGAGTATTTTGAGTTTAGGAGGATTGTGTTGTTTATTCTACGAGCATGAGTACGATTCCGCCGCTTCGCGCCGTTCATTAATTAAAATTAACACAACGTCGTACCAGAAAACGATGAAAGCGCTGAAGATCGATAGTATGGCAAAAAAAAAAGAAAAAACACCCAATTAAAAAATCAACCAAAAACACAACACACATTATTATGTACAAATATAAACAATATGCATGTATAATATATCTACAAAACATACATATGTATGTATATGTATGTATATACGATATATTCGTGCATACATGTAGGTACGTACGTACGTTCATCCATATTCAGGCAAACGTCCAAACATACTCTACACGTCGTACTACTCATACTATTTTCGTACCTTCTACAGCGCTCTTCTTAAAAGTTCTTTCATCAATACTTGGGTTTGTTTGGTTGAATGGTCGCACTGTTCTGTTCCGTTCCGCCTGTCGCACAGTGGTTCGGTACACATTAAAATTGGTGATACGTTAAAATCAACGACGTTGTAGTTCTATGCTAGTTATTCGCTATAAAGAATTCGAAACGAAATTTGAGATGACCGAATAGGCTGCTACAATTCTCAAGTTAACCCCGGAAAATACTGGCATGCGTTATACGGATATATAGGGTCCGCAAATTATTTTTTTTTTTTTGAAAATGCTATCGAAAAAAAACTACTGAATATTTTCTCAAATTTTTTTTTATTTGAAAGTACAATCCTTCCGGTTAATAATGGAAAATAATTTCATTCTTATGGCTGCTGAGGGCACCCCACAAATAATAGTCCAACGGTTGAATAGTTGAAAAAAAAAAGTTAGATGGCGGACCCTTTATATAGCTGGGAAGGGCATCACATTTGGTTACCTCTAATCAATGGAAATACGGATAAACAAAATAAAATTTGTTGTTGTGAGTGGTTGTCTAATATTTTCATGGAGACAAAGCTTCAGAGTGTACAAAACCTATCAGGTTACAGTAAATGGTAATACGAAATGTTTTAAATTGTTCAAAAATATATTGCGGCGAAAAATGTAAATATATGTGTATACATACGTCTGATAACAACTTGGTAAAGGAAGCTCTCTATACAG
The DNA here is from genome assembly GCA_947397865.1 of Polietes domitor. NCBI lineage: Eukaryota > Metazoa > Arthropoda > Insecta > Diptera > Muscidae > Polietes > Polietes domitor. The sequence goes on along the minus strand of OX377618.1, from coordinate 46,741,107 downwards.
TAGTTCCACTGATGAGATATCCCCACACAATATACGAAAACTATATATGGAGAATCTCCCAAAAAAAGTTCTCAAAAAATTAATTATGTACTAATATATATATATATATATATATATATATATATATATATATATATATATACCTTATCAAGTCTCTTAATCCTATTCCAACAGCCCTAATATTTGCACAAAAGGACGATTTACACTTTGCTGTTATGGTATAGAAAATGTATTACCACCACAATGTGACCTCAGTGACCTCATTGATATGTGATATTAATTTTCTCATAACTTTTACAAAATGTTTAGATGAAATATGTATACATTTTTAGTTGTCACTTTGAAAACCACAAAAATGACTGTTAACGTCCAATAGTACGACCACTGAGTTAGTCTAAGGCAAGAATAAAAACTTTTATTTAAAATGCGTGAATTATTTCTGCAAAAATGCAACAGAAAACAAGTAAGAAAGGCTATAGACGGGCGGGCCCGACTATATAATAACTTACAATTTCTACCCCATTACAATTCGATTCGAATTTGTATGGGTCTCTTATCATGAGCACACCTATGATAGGTGCTTTTAGCCCTGCACCGTCATCCTTCGTCAAAATGACGACGCGCAGTGTACAAACGTTAGTGTACAAAAAATAAGGATGACTTTCTAGGGTTAGTTGAAAAATATGTTGTTTTGTCGAATTTGGAGAATATCGGATAAAATATGTGGTTTCTAGAGCGTAGTCAAATCGGCAACGTTTGTATGGGAACTATATATAAGTCTGGACCGATCTCATCCACTTTCACCTTATATGTTTCTAGTTAAAATATAAGGTTTTGTGCAATATTTGAAGAACATCGGTTAAAGTATGTAGTTTCTAAAGACGAAAAAGTTACATCTAAACCGATTTGACCCACTTTCACCATAGATGTTTCCAGTTGAAATATAAGGATTTGTGCTAAATTAAAAGATCATCTGTTAACGTATGTGCTTTCTAAAGCGGAACCAACTTTCTTATCGGGACCAACTTTCTTATGGGAGCAACCATAGATGTTTTTAGTGTAAATATGAGATGTTGAAGAAAATCAGTTAATGTATGTGATTTCTAGAACGGAAAAAGATAAATCGGAAGCGAAATTTGTATGGGTGCTATACCTAAATCCGGACCGATTTCACCAACGTTTACCATAGATATTTTTAATATGAGATGTTTTGCCAAATTTGAAGAAAACCGGTTAATGTATGTGATTTATAGAGCGAAAAAAGAAAAATCGGGATCGAAATTTTTATGGGACTATATCTAAATATGACCGAGATTTGCTTCAAATTAAATAGCGTTCGTCCTTGACACACAAAACTTACTTCTGTCAATTTTTGTTACGATCAATAATTGCGACCTGTACTTTGATTACAAGAATAGATGGACGGACGGACAGACAGACGGACATGGCTAAATCGATTCAAAAAGTGTTGCTAAGTCGATCCGTATAATAAACAATGGTTCTATCTCGCTTCCTTTTGGGTGTTACAAACAAATGCACAAGGACATTATACCCTGTGGTGCAGGGCATAAAAATACGCGAAAGAAAACATCATTTTTAGATGTGTTTTTAAGACCATTTAGCAACGAAATATTTTGCATAATTTAACAACCCAATCTTTGTTACCCAGCCTAACGTACATGTGCCAGAACCGTTTTCCCAGTACTTCCCGAAAAAAATTGGTCAACAAAAAATAAAAAAATGGGAATACGGAGCACTAACTTAACTTAGTTTTACTGCAATTGATTTGAACAAAACCATTTTCTCAGAGATTTTGAAGAGGCGACATGTACGTGACTGCGTTACTGCGCCAATAGCGCCGTCTATTATAAAAAGATGAAGAATAAATAAAAACAAGAATTTGGTGCAAGGAATGTAGAAACCACGTCAATTCAAAATATTTTTATTGTGTTTTTCATTTTTACCATTTCCCTGAGTGGTAACTCAAATTTTTATTTATTGAAATTTCACATATTACAATAATTAGTTAAAATTAATAAATTATGTTTCATTTCTAATTTCTCCTTTTTTATGTGTTATAATTCAGAAAAAAATTGTAATGATTCCATTTTACGCATGTCTGCTCACGGTAAAATTCTCGATGAAGTGGTTAACGTCAGCTACAAACACAAAACATTACAAATGTTTACAAATTCATCAAAAATCAAAAAATTTTGATTATAATTCAAAATTTTGCACAATGACACCAAAGAGCACCCACAAATTCAAAATATTTGCACAACAGTCTTTTTGCGCAAATATTTGGTAAGGAAAAACTCCCCTTAATGGCTACAGCAACCGCAAACAACTTCTTGTTGTGAATTTATAGAAGCTGATGACAAAACAATATAAAATTAGGCATGTTTTTATTGTGTACGCCGCAGATAAATAGTACAACAAATCTCAAAGTGTAAACTCCCCTAAAACCAATGACATGGTGTATTTATACTCTAACCCATTCCACTGTGCTACAATCGTTCCGTCCGTCCGTCCTTCCTTCTGACCATCTAATTCCTCCATTCGACTGTCTTTTGGTTCTTCGTACACACACACTCACACATTCGCTGTCATTCTTTATTCATTGTTTTTTGTGCAAAAAATTCTGTTTTGTTTATGCGCGTATTTTTAACGTAAAATCGTCTGTAGATACTTTTCGTTTTTGTACGAATTTGTTTGAAGGTATGTATGTGTGAATATGTGTATGCGAGTAATACAACAGCAGCAACAAAGCGCTTAACCAAGAGACACAACAAGCACGTACGCGCGGCTATTTTTTTGGTATCTTTTTTCAATGTTGTTTCTTTTTCGTTCATCATCACCACCATCATCATCATTGTTGACGTCGTCACACACAGTAGCAGCGGCAACAATAAATACACAAATAAGAATCAACAACAACGACGACGGTGGCGACGATAAGTGAAAACTGCTGATGTTGTTGTTCCTATTATTGTTGTTATTGCTGCTGCCGTTGGATAAAGACTGAACTGATGGCGAAGAAGAAGCAAAAAGAATTTAAACATACTACATACATATATGTAGAACAGATTCTCGTTTGCTCGTGGTTCGTTCGTATACACAACACAACACAACACTAGTTTGTGTTTGCTTCGGATACAAGTTGTAAGTTGTGATTGGCGTTGGCCGTTACCATTGTCGATGCCTTTTACCACCAGCAGGAACAGGAGTGTGTTCTTCTTTAAATAAACGTAAAACATATTCTTATTGGGGGTTTACACACATACCAGTATTTGGGCAAAAAAGAAGTTGCGCAAAATCTAAAAAAGTTTTTACATTCTCTGAAGTTGTCCCACAAATGCAACACTTTGCGCAAGTGGCTTATGCGCAAATATTTTGTGAGTCTAAAAAGGCCTTTATGAATCAGGAAAAGAAACTCAAAAAACAAAATAGGTACAAATAAAAACAAAAAATATTTCAAATTATGGATGCATTCTAGTACACTCATTTGAAGACGATGCATCCACCTATGCACACTGGTCCCAAATGGCATAAAGTCGAAAAATAAAGACAGAATATTGTAATTTTCCACATTTTCTAGACATAACGTACTTAAAAAATAAAAATAAAATTGGACCGATCGGACCACGCCCAATATCACCTCCCACATAAACACAAAATAAAACCAACATAATTATCACCCAGTATTGGTACAGGGCGATCAAAAACAAAATTTTATGAAAGATTAAAATAATGAAGCTTAGTTCGTGTTTTGACGAAATGTGTTTTTTGTCTGAACATTATTACAAAAGCAGAATATAGCATAAAAAAGGATTCTTGACACTGCATTTTTAAAGAATTATTTCAGGACATAATACAAAATATCTACATGTGTACAGAAACATTTTAAAGCCACTTGCAATATCTTTAAAATAAAATATTTATGGGTCTCGTATATATATATATATATTGGTCTGTCTGAATCCACTATAATATGCCTGTTGGTGTAGTATAAAGGCCATTTTAAATACCGTAGTATGTGGAACGTATTATCTCAGATTTTGCAAAATAAAAGTTTGTGCAAAGCGGCGTTTTGTGCAAACACTTTGTAAGTCTAAAGAGGTCTTTCTGTGTTTTTGAATGTAATACATACGAATTTCACCTACTTCTATCAAGTATTTTCTCCTTACGAAGAAATTTTTTGTCTGGTAATGGATTTTTTTCGCCATCAAATTATGGTCATGTCCTGGTGTGGTTTTGGGGTTTTAAAATGCTGAAAACGTTGGCAAGAAAAAAAATTAATGCTACATTCTTAAGGCGTCCATTTTATAGCGTCTTCTTTTCTGACAAAAAGTGGAACATAAAGGGTATATTTTGTGGCAGTTTTTTTGAAAAATGTAAAGGAATCATTTGCCTTTTTGTTTGTGAAAATAAATAATTTTGACGGAGAAAGTGCAACGTTTTCCAAATATTACTTAACGACACGACAACAATTTTTCTCAGTATCAAAAACGTATGTATTTATTTAATCGTCTGTCTGGTAGAATTAGAACACAATGAGAAACTCAAAAGTCAACACATTTGCGAAAAAAACTTAAGTCAATTACTAAGGCAATTACTAAAATAAATCATTAAAGTGTTACGGTACTATACTGAACTTATTTTTATATTTTTACAACTTTTTTTCAACTTCAAGGAAGCATATTTCTTGGGATAACTTCTGCAATATTCTTTCAGTCTCATAGTCCGATTAAAGTCCAAATTAACCACTAGGCAGCATTAATTGTTCGAAGCGAAAAAAATGCCGGCTACACATTTTGGTTTTCTCATTTACCAGTTAAATTATTCGATCGATTCAATAAAAGCTTAAGCGGCGGACGACTGCCGATTAGCTTTTAACGAGTATATCGTTGCGATAAATTTCAATCGGACTATGGGAAAATGGCCTTATGTGTGGCATACGATACAAATCCTAGCAAATGGCATGGTTGTGCATTTTGTTGTTGTGCTCACGTACAAGCTTTGCACCTATCTACAATCCCCATTTGTTGCGAAGATCTAAAAACCCTAAATATCGAGAGAATTTTTCGGTAATATTTCATTAGAATCGGTGATTTTTTTGAATTAAAATTTTATTTTTTTTTTGTGTATAAATTACCGAGTCAAATGGAATTTGAACGACAATCAGATGACAATTTTTATAAATAGAAATTGTTTGTATTAAATGAATGTAGATATGTATGTACGTATGTAAGTATTTTTCTATGAAGAGAATATCCATTCAAAACCAAAAAAAAATCAACTTTTTGTTGGTCATTGTTTTCATTATGGTTATATCGGCGGCAACGTCTACGACTACGCCAGCAACACCGGGCATTAGCGGTAATGAGGTGCGCAGATAGTCGTTAAATTGTATGAAATTTTTTGAATATCATTTACTTTTTTTCTTTAGTTTATTCTGCATTTTCTTCTTATTATTATTATGCCAAGGCAAGTCGAATTTGTTTCCATTATTGTTTCATTATTTTAACTCACACAGTCTCAGTGTGTTACGTACATACGTACATGCGTATTCACTTTACACAAAAAGTGGGTGTGGGGGGAGGGGTTGGCGGCATATTGGTTTGCTGACTGACTGACTGGCTGGTTTGGGTTTGCCGAGAGTAACGCGTGAATTATTTGGTTTGGCCAATGTTGTTTTCTTTTCTTTCATTCCTAGGGAGCACGTGCTAGCTCATGTATGTATATACTACATAGATATATACATATGTACGTGTATATGTTTGTGTATGGCCATATGAACAACGTCGTGTTGTTATCGTTGCGTTTTCGCGGCGTTGTTCGTTCTTTCGAAATATTGTTTGAAATTTATGTTTGTCGTGTACAAAAAAAAAAATGGAAATGAAAATTTATCAAACAAAAAACAAAATAACAATAACAGCAACGGCAACGGCAAGAAGAATAGTAACAAGAATCAACCAACAAGAACATATGTTTGTATATACACAAGTACCCGATTCGTTTGTTCGTTCGTTATCTGGAAGATACGTACATATATACGAGTATACTTGTGTATATAGCAAAAATTCATTCATGTCTTTCACTTAGTTTCCTTTTTTATTATTGAAATAATATAGGTATGTACGAACGAGTATGTATTCATGTACATGCACGTTTTATCTAATCGCGCAAAACGGTTTCGTTGTTTACTTATAAAAGTACGTAGCATGTACATGTGTATAAACAAACATATTTTTGGTATTAGAAGTATATAAAATATTTCAAAATGTTTGCTGTTGCTTTTTCCCTACAAAATCGACACAACACGCCATAAAAAGAAAATAATTTCTTGACATTTTCACCGGCAGGCAGATATACGTGGCAAAAGACGATCACCTAAACGCACCTATAGACGGACGGGCGTCAATTAAACATCAATAAAAGTCAACAGCGTATACATACCTCACAGTAGGTATGTAGCATGCATATCGATGTCTTTAAAGGAAAATAAAATCAAATAAAGGTAAAAAGTGACAATCAGTTGCACCAATATGCTCGTATATATACATTGGGCTGGGTCACCGTCCATACAAATGGAAAAACAATTTCCCCACGTAGTCACCCCACGAAAATAAAGTTTGGATTGTTTAATGTTGATTTGCAAAATATTTCATTCCTAGATCAAGGTATCTGTGAGCTAAACGCTCCTGAAAATAAACCTAAAAATTATATTGTTTTTCTGAAATAATAAACCCTTTAAAGCACTTTAAATGAAAATTTTGATTCTTGTCTTAGAGTAATTTATTGGCGTTTATAGCAATTTTTAGATTTTCACAGTAACTACTGAAACCCTTTTCGTATTTTGTGGTAGTATTTTCTAAAAATTAAATAACTGCAGCCAAGATCATTCGAATGATGCCTAAATGATGAACATCGTAATGAAATTGATGCCGCAGCGCTCATTTTTGTAAAAAGAGTTTAAAAATTTTGGCTGTGAAAACCATCGCCTGTATTAAATGATTTCACAAAAAAGGAGTCATTTTTCGTCCGTTATTCATCATTTAGGCATCATTCGAAACGTATTGAATCCTCCTATTTATTTTTTATTGCATCTCTTACAAAATGTTGAAAACACGCAAAAAATCAATTCAAACGCCCAATAGTTCTACCAATGAGTTATACAAAGACAAGAATAATTTTTTTTAAATGTGCTTTTGAACAAAATGCATCATAAAAAAATTACACGGGAAAGACATGAATTTTAGGCGTGTTTTCAGGAGCATTTAGCTCTCAGATGGCTTGACCCAGTGACGAAATATATTGTAGATCATCATTAAACAATCCAATCTTCATTTCTGGGGGGTGACCTCTGCAATTTACTTTCGTGACCCATCCTAATATACATATACACAAAAGCGCTGTATGTTTATAATTGACATATAAACGAACGTTAGAATGGAAAATGTGCATCCACATTTAAAGATTTGTTTAAAACCTTGGTAACCCTTAATGACATACTCTCACCAACTGACATATAAAGGGTGATTTTTTAAAAGCTATAGGAACGTTAAGAAAAACACATAAAATTCAGAAAAATTCATGAAATCTTTATTTGAATCGATAGTACGGTCCATATAATTTAATGTTTGAAGATTATTTCATGCAAATGTTGACCTTGACTGCGCCTCAAATGGTCCATCCGCTTATCCAATTTTGGCATTTCCACGTTTTTGAGTAACAGAGGCCCAATTGCTGCGAACGGCGACGAATCGATAATTGATGGTCATCATTAACACTGGCCGATACAGCTGCGATATTTTCTTCAGTTCGCACTCTACGTAAGCGTGTTGCTGGTTTAATGCCCAACAATGTAAATTTGGTGCGAAATTTAGTCACAATAGCCCGAATAGCCGCTTCAGTGGGTCGATTAAACTAACCATAAAATGGAAGCGCGCGATGAACTTTCTTAACAGAGCACGCATTTTGATAATAAAATGCAATAATTTGCAAGCGTTGTTCGTTTCTTAGACGATTAATGGTTAAATTATAGACCAAACTGAAGATGTTTGATAGTGAAACAAAACACGAAACGTGCGTCAGCTGTTTAAACCAGTGCTGTCAAAAAGATAATAGCTAAAAAATCACCCTTTATATGGTCTTGTTCAATAAAAAATGTCAAATTGTCTCACGGTGTTATCTGTTTAATATTTAATAATAAAATAAAGCATTTTGTATATTTGTTTTAATAGCCTTTGTATGATTATCAATCTGAATTATCTACGTTTTGTGACATTGTCTTGTCACTTATATATTCCCTCCCCAAGGTACACAATAGGCGTGTTTTCGTGTTTTAGCGATTTTAAACGATTAGTTAAAAATCTACAGATTTTGTCATATAACCTAAAGGTTATTACACCGCTTGCAGATATGTATATTTATTTAACTTATACGTTTTCTAGCGATAATCTCCATTAGCGTTTATAAGTCAAGCAATAATCTAAACAAGCTGTGTATAAAAACACATTAAAACACATCAGTTCGCAAAAAAATTATGTCAATTTTGCTAAAAAAATAACAGTTCGGAGTTTACTATTTTAAGAAATTGTTTAAAACCATTTGTTTGTAATGAAAATACGCCTAATAAAGGGTGATTTTTTAAGAGCTTGATAACTTTTTTTTTAAAAAAAACGCATAAAATTTGCAAAATCTCATCGGTTCTTTATTTGAAACGTTAGATTGGTCCATGACATTTACTTTTTGAAGATAATTTCATTTAAATGTTGACCGCGGCTGCGTCTTAGGTGGTCCATCCGCTTAGTCCAATTTTGGCATTTCCACGTTTTTGAGTAACAGAGACCCAATTGGTGCGAACGGCGACGAATCGAAAATTGGTGGTCATCATTAACACTGGCCGATACAGCTGCGATATTTTCTTCAGTTCGCACTCTACGTAAGCGTGTTGGTGGTTTAATGTCCAACAATGTAAATTTGGTGCGAAATTTAGTCACAATAGCCCGAATAGCCGCTTCAGTGGGTCGATTAAACTGACCATAAAATGGAAGCGCGCAATGAACTTTCTTAACAGAGCACGCATTTTGATAATAAAATTCAATAATTTGAATAAAATTCAATAATGATGAAATGTCAAAGCATACTGAGCATCTTTCTCTTTGACACCATGTCTGAAATCCCACGTGATCTGTCAAATACTAATGCATGAAAATCCTAACCTCAAAAAAATCACTCTTTATATTTTACTATACACACGTATAGTGAAGATTATAAGGTAACTTTTTTCATTGATTAGAGAGAAACAAAAAGTCAACTTTTATAGTCGTTCATAATGTTTACTTATCAGTCAGAAAAAAATAACAAACCGGTACCTTTAGGAACCTGGAACGTAATCGTACGTTCAATACAACACAATCACTACCGCAACGTAAAGTTAACATCACCCGCGACAAGAGAATAAAAACCCTACAACAGATTGAATTTGTGAGTATATGTAAGTGTTTGTATGAATGTGTACCCACCCTTATGGGTAGTAAGATTGAAATTTATGTGTTTTTTTTTCATTTTTATTTTGAAAGTGGCTTAAGTCAGATATTCAAAAATATAAACTTAACGCATAACTGCAATCAAGTAAGCTGTCACAGAAAACAATAAAAGGCCTGTTTAGATTAGCATTCCAATTAGAAAATGACTTTTTACTTGCTAAGTCCACACAGTTGGGCCAAAGTCGTTCAGATTGCTCAATTAACAATTTACAATGTTGCCGTATTACAAGTTTTTGATTCTGTCTAAATACAATGCTGCCAAGTAATATTTTTGCTACGTTTTATCCATACTCGATACATCCAGTAGGTTATTGTGAATGGCTCTTGCAGACAAACAAAAAACACAAGAAAACGTCAATTTTCTTTCTGTATTTTATTGGTATCAATATTTGTTGTTTCGCGTTTAATAACATGAACATACACATTATTGGATTTAGTTACAATAAAACTTGGCCACTTTTGTGTTTACCTATAGATTTTCTGAATTCATATACACACTCAAAATAAGACGAAAACAATTAAAAATGCCTGTGTGTGTGTATTTGTAATAAAAATATAACTGTAACTGTTAGTTTTGTGTCAGTGGTGTCGACTTATTTTGAATCTAAACTTGTTAGATTCAAATAATTCAGATGATAAAAACAGTCAATATTAGCTAAATATATTTTGTAATTATATTGATAGCTTAATATTGAAAGCTGGATGAGATGATTTTCCTAAGTTAGGTTCTTCACATGTTATGATAGACTATTCTCAAATACACTTACCATGGAAAAAAGAATATGTTTCTGTTTTATATTCAAAATGCATTACAAATGTTTTTTTTTTTCAGAAAAGAAACGAAAAATCAAGTTACGTTCTTTCTATTTTAAGCCATCGCACATTTTTGAAATTGTTTATTATAAAATATAAAAATTATAAAAATATTTCTTAATGAAGATAGACATTTTTATTAATTTATATAGATTTACTTACATATTCTTTCGTCTATCTAAAATAAGAAGGAAGAAAAACGTAAAAATTAAATAATCTGTCAAAACAATAGGTATATAGTTTATGTTTTTGTAAAATCCAACATCTTTAAGTCGGGATAACAAGCTGCTATCACAAATACGTTAACAGTTATTTTTTTATTGAAAATTAAAAAATATGTTTTCCCATTGTCGCCAACTACAATATAATTATTTGTTTCTAAAACAAATATTTTGTGTTGAGCTTTTTACTTAGCATCGATAACCATAAATTTGACTTACACTCGATATTTAATTATCCAGGTTAAGTTCAGCATTTTTAATATAATTTTTTTTTCAAAAATTGTTTTATTTTGAATGAAATTTATACTTTTTATATTGGTTTTTGCTATCGTCGCTTCGTCGTCGAAAAATCTAGCAATATCTCAAATACTGAGTCCAACTATCCAACTGTGATTTGTGAAACTATTTCACCAATTACCCAATCCATGTACTCTAATTTTTGAGATATCGGACAATCAAAATTCTACATACATACACACGATATATAAAAAGCTATATACATCCGATCTTAAACGGAATTCGGACCAACACCTATTTTGACATATATTCTACTTTTCAATGACTAAATAATTGCCTTTGGAGTACCCGATTCATGTATTCTAGTTTTCGAGATATTGGACTATCAAAATTCTATATATATACCCAATATCTTAAAAGCTATATCTCCGATCTCAAATGGAATTTGGACCAGGACTTTTTTGGAAAATATTCTCTTTGCCAATGGCTAAATAATTGCCTTTGGAATACCCGATTCATATATTCTAGTTTTCGACATATCGGGCAATCAAAATTCTAAACATATATACCCAATATCTTAATAGCTATATATCTCCGATCTCAAACGGAATTTGGACCAGTACTTTTTTTTGGCAAGGGCTAAATAATTGTCGTTGGAATACCCGCTTCATGTATTCTAGTTTTCGAGATATCGGTTCTTCAATGTTAAAAAATACATGGGCTAAAATGGCCTATTTTGTATAGTTTTTGGACTTTTGACTGATTCGATGTATTGAAATAATTGTAAGGGAAAATATTGTTAAAAAATAATTACATAATTCCTCTTATTTTTATTATTTTTAGTGTTTTTATAAAAAAATATATATATTTTATAAATTTCGTTCCACAAGCTAAATTGGTTTGTGTCTTGAGTGTGGGACGTATTTAACTTAACTTTAACGAATTTATATTTACACCCTACACCCTTGTTTCCTAGTGGAGTGACCTCTAGATTTTTCATTTAAATCCCTGATATTTCAAAAAATATCGAGAACGCTTAGCATGGCTTTGTTGTTTTGTATATGTTTGTGTGTCTTGATTTTAAAACAATTTGACTTGTGTCACTTTAAAAATAAACGATTGTACGTATGCACGTATGTGTATGTTGATTGTGTTTCTTCCAAAGACCGGCCCGACGACCGCCAGCTGTTGCTTGTTATTGCTGTTTTTGTTGTTGTTGTTGTTGAAAATAAGCAATAACAGCAATGTTTTTGGTTTTGTTATTATTTTTATTAATAAAATTGCAATACTTAGCAAAACGAATAGTAAGTAGTAGTGAGCAATACCTATGATGTTCATTTAATATTCAAAAAGAGAGCAACAACGACACTAGACCAAAGCGATACAAGTGTGAGCGGTAGTCTTTCTTTCTTTACATACGTGTTGGTCGCACGATCATAGTATTCATGGCAAAAGTTCCTACACACCGAGACGACTAGATGGCTGGAGTGCAGCTATATACTAACTACACAACAATATCAACCAACGGCAAGTTCAGTACACATTAGGTACATCGTACTGTTGGACAGACATGGGTGCATTTATATGTATATATGTATGTAGTACTCGTGGTTGTTGACTGGCTGGGTGCCGGCTGCTGCTACTTCAGCTGACTAACCTAACAAATCCCGTCCGATTCGATATTTTCATGGGAAACGTACGTGTGTGTATTCATGGGGGCGCGCTTACATTTAAATATTCGACGTTCTTGTCGTTCAGAAAAAAATGTAATCTTTTAGCAGATCTAGCGTTAAATAACTAACTGTAAATATTTTGCACTTCTTTATCTTTTAAAATTTTCGATTGATAGAAAGCAACGACACGTGTTAAAAGCGAACCAAAAACTGTGCCATAAATAAATAGAAATCGAAAAAATAAGAAAAAGTAGTGAATATGAAAAACGTTTTCAATAAAAAATGTCTTTAATATTGAATATTTATTTTCTGTGTAAGGACCCAACGAAGACACTTATTTTTAGCAAATGTTCCCGAGGATTTTTTTTTTTTTTTTCAAAATAAGTTGCTCCACTTTTTCATTCGAAACACATGTGTATTTCGTTATTGTTTTCCTAAAGTTCAGATTGCCCCATCACCATAGCACAACTATTACACAAATCGATCAACAATACTCGTGTATGTGCAGATGTATGAAAAAGAAGAACTCAACAGACGATAAACACAACATATTTTTTTTTTGGAATATGCATCTTCACTTTGGTCAAATACAAACAACACACTTTCCAAAAGGTGTGAATAGACATTTTACACGCCAATCAATGAGCGATTCTAAAATGGGAATTAGATACACATTTCCCATGTTCAAAAATATAAAATGAACAAAAAGTCTGAAAAGTGATTGAAGGATGACAGGCGAAATGGGCGAGAACAAATAATCCTCAACGAAGAGTGAGAAAAAATTCCATGAAACAGTTGGCGGCATTTTACTTATATTAGAAATTTATAAAGTAGTTTCCTAACCAATTTCCCAATTGTATTCAATGCTAGTCACACTGAATTCAATCTACAGTTGGCCGTTGAAAAAAAGTGTAGAAAATTATTTGGTTTAATGATAAGCAACATTTTTTGTCAATTGCATATTGATAATTTACAATTAATCGCAAGTATGTATGTATTCATTATAATTACAAATAAATGTGAATGTATATTGACTAATCAGTGTTCATTAGAAAATGACCTGAATAAGTTGCAGTAATTAGTGGGGGCAGAAGGGGAAATATTCGTCGGTTAATAATAAAACTGAAAGAACTTCAGTTGTAGTATATTAGTAAAAACAAAATATAGCTTCTAAAGGGTGATTTTTTAAGAGCTTGATAACTTTTTTTTTTAAAAAAACGCATAAAATTTGCAAAATCTCATCGGTTCTTTATTTGAAACGTTAGATTGGTCCATGACATTTACTTTTTGAAGATAATTTCATTTAAATGTTGACCGCGGCTGCGTCTTAGGTGGTCCATCCGCTTAGTCCAATTTTGGCATTTCCACGTTTTTGAGTAACAGAGACCCAATTGGTGCGAACGGCGACGAATCGAAAATTGGTGGTCATCATTAACACTGGCCGATACAGCTGCGATATTTTCTTCAGTTCGCACTCTACGTAAGCGTGTTGGTGGTTTAATGTCCAACAATGTAAATTTGGTGCGAAATTTAGTCACAATAGCCCGAATAGCCGCTTCAGTGGGTCGATTAAACTGACCATAAAATGGAAGCGCGCAATGAACTTTCTTAACAGAGCACGCATTTTGATAATAAAATTCAATAATTTGCAAGCGTTGTTCGTTTGTAAGACGATTCATGATGAAATGTCAAAGCATACTGAGCATCTTTCTCTTTGACACCATGTCTGAAATCCCACGTGATCTGTCAAATACTAATGCATGAAAATCCTAACCTCAAAAAAATCACTCTTTAGTAGCATTTATATTTCTTCCCCAAAGCTGCTGCCAAAGATTACAGTAGGAAACAGAGTCAAATTTTCGCGTGAGCGCTAAGTTATTCAGGTGTAAAATCTAGTATTTTTTGACAGAACACTATAAAACAGTAAAATAAAATTAAAATATTGCATAAAAATCTCAAAAAATTGTGTACTGTTTGACCTAAATTACCCAGTAAAGGCCTTACGACGCAGGTTTCCTGCGGCTATTTCTGTTGCCTTTTCTTTTGATTTATAAGTTGTGTTGCTTGTTATTTCAACGTTTGCTAATGTCGTCTTATTTCCAATATCCCCATAATTTCATTATTATCCCTTACAATTCTTTTTGTCGGGGGAGCGAAGTTCTCATTTCCAAATAATAGCCGTGAATATATGGTAGTTAGATTTTATTTTTTAAGTAATTTTCTTATTATTTTATTTTAATCCAATTGTATCACAAAATATCATTCTACACGAAAAACTAAATACTGCACCGAAATAAACGGAGAAGACTGCAGCCTCTCCTTAAAAATGCAACTGGGCGCTCTTTGACAATATCGTTTGATTTTATGAGAAAAGCGTCAAATTGACACTGCTGCTAATTTCTTGGAATATACGCAAACAATAAATGTTAAATAATAATGAAGTAATTAGTAGTTGTGACACCCTGTTGCAATAAAGTTGTAAAACCTGCGATTGAGGGCTAGCTCCCACCGAAACTTTTAGAACATCGAAGAAATAAATAAATTAATTGAAACACCATATGAATTGACTAAATTTAATTTTTAATTGCAACAGATTCAGAATTTTTAATCAAATTAAGGTTTTCAGTTTTTTATGTGTATCTATAGTAGGCTGGGTCGCCGTCCATACAAATGGAAAAACAAATTCCAGTCACCCCACGAAAATAAAGTTTGGATTGTTTAAAGATGATTTGCAAAATATTTCGTTCCTAGATCAAGCCATCTTTGAGCTAAACGCTCCTGAAAATAACCCTAAAAATCATGTGTTTTTTTTTTGTGTTAAAATTTTTCCCAATTTTTTTCTGAAATAATAAAAGCGCTTTAAATAAAAATTTTGATTCTTGTCTTAGAGTAACTTATTGGTCGAATTGTTGGACGTTTATTGTGGATTTTCACAATACCATTCGAATGATGTCTAAATGATGAAAATCTGAATGAAATTGACGCCGCAGCGCTCATTTGTGTAAAAAGTGTTTCAACATTTTGGCTGTGAAAACCATCGCCTGTATTAAATTATTTCACAAATATTGAGTCAGTGACGTCATTTTTCGTCCGTTATTTTGTAACATATCTTACAAAATGTTTCTAAGAAATATGAGTTTTTAACTGTCACCTTGAAAACCACAATAATACGACCAATGAGTAATTCTAAGACAAGAATAAAGATTTTCATTTAAAGTGCTGCCAAGGGTCTATTAATTCAGAAAAAAAATTGGACAAAAATGCAAAATAAAAATAATTACACGTTAAAAACATGATTTTTAGAGGTGTTTTCAGGAGCGTTTAGCTCACAGATGGCTTGACACAATGACGAAATATTTTGCAGATCATCCAATCTTCGTTTCTGGGGGGTGACCACTGCAATTTAGAAGATGTGTGCCTTGAAAAACTAGAATTTGAACCTCCTAAAGAAGTTAACTTTAATCACAAGTTCAAATTGTGCACATTTTAAAATCGACTAAGTTCGAAAAGTATTTTTAAAAATTTTGTACATCTTCCTTAACTCTTCCTAAAAAAGCTTTGAAATGAAATTGGTATATAAACTCAATTGTAAGAAAAAATAAAGCAAAAACTTTAGTTATAAATAATTTTATGCCACCCTGTACTCTATTTATTTGATTATGACTAAGAGAATATTCACTACATCCCATGGTGGAGGGTATAAAATTAAAAAAAGAAAACATAAACAATGGAAGAAAACAAGAAATACTACCTACCCAAACATACTGATAATAAAACTAAAGTTCTCTACTCTTACAGCGACGTCGACAACATCGGCAATTCCACAAGAGTCGAAGAGATTCTTACTACTCTCGTACAACTCGAACGTACTACGTACGTAGGAACGAACGTATGTATGCATGCATGGATGTACGTGCAGATGTGTATAAACTCAAGACCAGTAGCAATAGCAAACATACACAACATGATTTGTTGTCATAGTCTGAGCGAACGAACCGAACCTCAATACAGAGGTTCGTTGTGTGTGTACGAATCTTTTTGTTTTTGTGAGTATACACACACGAAAAAGTATACGTTAGGTTGCTTGGTTGGCTGGCTGTTGGTTGTGTTGTGTGTTGCTTTTTGCTGGATGCTGCCCCATTGCTGAGTGTTGTTAACTTATATTCGGTTACTGGTTTCTTTCCTTTTTGGTCGATATATTGGACTCTTACTCCCAAACATAATGTCAATGAAGACAACAATAACAGCAGCAGCAACAAATCCATATAGAAAACCAGTTCTGTACCACGGCGGCTACACTACCACCACCAACCACTACTAACCTCCGCTAGCAAAGTAGCATGACGATAACTAAGAAGATACTCGTTGTCGCATTCGGAGCAAGAATTGACTGAATCAAAAGTGATCTGACTCTTCATCTGAAGTGGATGGTAGCAAGGATGGATGAATGGTTTGTGGAATGGTTGGAGTCGGCGGCGGCGGGTGGTTGCCGCACTGCTACAGTCATGCCAGGCCAGGCAGCAGAGCATATGCATGGATGGGTGATGCACTTGAAATGCTTACAACAAATACATGGAGAAGCAGCGCATACATGTATTGCACATTAGCGTGCAGGAACCATGAATAAAAAATGTACGATTTCTATTTGTCTTCCTCGTCACATTTCAACTGTATGGTGAGAATATTTTCAGAAGGGGGTTTTCGACTTTGATTAGCGTCTAGCATGTATAGGGTGGGCCATATAACATTTTAAATTTGAACTACCGACAACATTGACTTTGAAAGGTAGAATAACATTCATTTTTATTATTAGTTTCAGGTTTATGTTTGACATTTGCAAAATGGGACGCTATACGCTCCAACAAAATTAGGAAATATTAAAAAAGTACTTCCAAAGTAGTGGGTCTTTAACGCAAACTGTAAGAAATGTGCGTGGAAATTTTCGTGCTTTCCGTTTAAGCTCATCTTCATTTCGGTGGCTATGTCAATAAGCAAAATTGTCGCATATGGGGTTCAGAGGAGAACCCACACGTGACTATTGAGAAGCGAATGCATCCACAAAGAGTCACTGTTTGGTGTGGATTTTGGACAGGCTGCATCATTGAGCCATGTACTGAAAAATTGTGTTGGTCGGATGAGGTACGGCCGAGCCAGTCGTGGTAGTCATATGTATGATACTATGTTCCATTGTAAAATGAAAAAGTTCAACCTTTCCAGCAAAAAAAACAACAATTTTAAAAAATAAGCAGTACATTTTATAGCCGATTCCAATTTCAATTTGTAAACGGTGTGAATTGGAATTAACTAAATTCAAACATAAAATTGAATTTATCGTATATATAATTTGATGCCAGTAGTTTTACGCCGGCGTCAAAAAGTTGTGTACAGGCTTCATGAAATGCATAATCTCTACGCATCTACGTCAAGACACACGCCACGTTGGTCCAGGACGGCGCTACATACCCAGGACAAACAATCGACTTATTGACGTTCGCCGAAATCATGTGATTTATCGCGAATAGACTATTTTCAAAAGCGTTACGTTAAGTTATTGATTTATGTGATAACTTATACTTGGCATTTTATGAACTTTTCGCATTGCTTAATAATGATTTTTCTTACGAATCATGGTTCTTCTTGTGGAAAAACATACATTTATTTTCATAGAACCAAAAAAAAAAACGAAAAAGAAGAGACTGATTGATTGAACTTCAGTTTCGTAATTGGAATTTCAATATATTAAGCTCGATCCTCTGAAGATTTCGAAATCTTTGTCAAATTTATTGGACAAAAAATAAAATACAAAACGAAAACATTTTGAAGCACAATAAATATTTTTTCATATAGCGTCTCATAAGATACGTACAAATATTCACAATATTATAAGTGGTTCTTCTAGCTATCTCATTTTAATATACAGGGTGGCTGATGAATGATCCTACCTTTTTAGCGGGTTTTAAAAATAATATAATTTAAATGACAAATATAGTCGGTGACGCATTTGCAACATTCATTATTCATTACTTCCTGTGGAATTCCAGTAAGAATTGTCTGAATAGTAGTTCGAATGTATTGCTTTAAATCATCCAATTTTTTTTGATTTGTTTTACAAACTTATTGTTGGAATAACCCCACACAAAAAGGTAGGTGCAGTGAGAACAGGAGACTTTGGGGGGCATCATCCTGTTGAAACAACACAGTGTTGAAAGGGATTCACTTTCGAGCAGTGCTGCAAAGCAAAACTCCTTTAACAGCGGCATTAAGTAGAACGGTAACAGCATTCATCAGCCACCCTGTACAAAAAAATCGCAGTCTTGTTTATGAAATTTTTTCTATAAACAAAAAGTATAACAACTAGCTTTGTTCCAAAAAATAGAACATTACTAAATGAATTATATTCATAATTTTCCTTTTTTTAATCTGCACGTTCCTTTTGGTGTATATTTTCAATTTCTTAAAAAAAAATAAAAAAAAAACGATCAATGCAATCCTTAAAACTTCTCCAGTACTAAATGACGAAATGGGTTCACTGGCCATTCAGTCCGTTTTCATTGTGGAAAAAATCAACTAATTTATAACCGAATAATTAATTTCGAAACACATCACACACATACATCTAACTTCAAAATGTGTAACAAATTTTGTCCATTAGTGTACTTTGCATGTGTAATTTAATGATGTGCTGTGTTGTGTAGGGTTTGGTTTGGTTACTTGGCTGGATGTCTTTCAAGTCAACATGTTTCAACAACACCAGAGAGTACTCACTCGCGTACCTTTGAAGAAAAGAAGTATCTTTTTTTGTTGATGTTTTTG
Organism: Polietes domitor; assembly: GCA_947397865.1. Taxonomy (NCBI): domain Eukaryota; kingdom Metazoa; phylum Arthropoda; class Insecta; order Diptera; family Muscidae; genus Polietes; species Polietes domitor. The sequence continues at coordinate 46,721,796 of OX377618.1, read as the reverse complement.
TTTTGTTGTTGATGCGCTGTGATGTGCTGTTGGCTTTCTGGTCCATAGTAACGTAGCGTAACAGATTAGACCACGTAAAAGACGTATTAGACAAAAACAATGCAATACAAGTTGTATATTGATCGTGAATTATTAACTGAACCGGTTTTGGGGAAGTTTTTTTTCTTTACTAATGTTTCTTTTTTGTCTTGTCTTGTTTTGTCTGGTGTCTTGTCTTGTTGCCGATGGTTGCTGGTTGTTGGTTGGTGGTGGTGCCGTGTTTTGTTTTTATCCGAAAAGTGTAGAAAACACACACACACACACATAAAACGATTGTATTGGCTTTTGTGTACTTGTATAGTAGGTACTTCAACGCTTTGTGTTCTTACATTTTGGTGGAACAGCAAAAAAAGAAACCTCAACAAATAAAAATGAATTCATGTTGTTTTGTTGTATCGTAATGACTTGGTGTGTTGCTATGATCATTAAAGCCAACTCAACACACACACGCACTATACGGCGCACAGTGTGACGAGCATGGCCAAAAATTATTGACGCCGCTATTGGAATTTCGTGCTCATATGCTTATCGTTCGGTAAAAATAGTTCAACAGAACACGAATCAGGGTAAAACTGTTGTTGAGGTGGAATGAAGTTGTTAGATAAGGCTTTAATATTGGAAAACACAATCCGTCTTCATGATATTTCAGTAAATATATTTATTATTATATGTATTTAGAAAAAAACTAAATTTAGTGGGAAGCTTAATTATCTATAAATATATAAAGCAGATGGGTGTTTACATGTAAAGTGGTCCTTTTAGGCGTTAAATAAATAAAAAAAACTTATATATAAAACAGCGCTGTTAAACTTCTTTAACTTTTATAACTGTTTATACAAGAACTTAACTAAAAAAGTATTTTTATTAACTCGAATAGTGCTGTAATTATTTTTTTTCGAATTTTGAGATAAAACTTTCACGTTATCAGTGGTCCACAACAGAAGCTTTGGCGAACGTCTTTTGTGTGTGACCATATTTATTTATTTTATTTGTCTCAGCTATAGAATCAGCCGGCTAGTAATTAACAAAAATTTCTTAAATCTAAATACAATAATTACTTAAAAACTATTAAAACAAAAATTATTTCAATTAAAAAAATATCAAAAAGTATGACGATATATTAAAATATATAAATGTAAATAAAAATATGTATATAAAGGAAAAATAAATAATACAATAGCGTAGGAAAATATATTAATAAAAAATGTATGTGGTAAAAATACTAAGTTAAGATTAAAAGTACTATTGAAAAAAAAACTGAATTAAATAGTGAGAAACAAGTAAAAACGGCGTTAAATTCGGCCGGGCCGAACTTTATATACCCTCCACCGTGGATTGCATTCCACAGAGGTTGTCGGTTTTCGTAGAAGTGCAGTAATATTGCAGGAAAATATATTTTTTTTAATATATCCAAACCAAATACAAATATTGAAAATTAATTTTATAAATAAATATAATATTTTAATTATTTCAATCCACGCTTATAAGGTAATGCTACAAATACGTCAATTCAAAAAATAAATATTCTTATATTTATATTTTCAAAGCCAAAATATTGGTAGATAGTGGGTGCTACAGTTGGTTGTATTTCCATTCTATTTTAATTCTAAAAATACAAATTTTGAAAATCCATTATCAGACGTACATAGTGCAAAATAACCTCACTTCATGATTCAACAAATTTTTGCCGTAAAAAAAGTACGAATTTGGAAAAAAACTTTTTATTTTGCGTGTCTATGCAGTCAGAGGAATGTATACACCGAATTCCATGATTCCAGCTGCGCCCATTTGGTTGGTACCATTTTTACCCCCTTGACGTTTCTACGCTATTAGAATTTCATCATTCTAGCTGTAGTCGTTTAGTTGGTACTATTTTTATCCCTCTGTACCATTGCAACCCTTGAAAGTACTAATTTCAAAAAGTTCCTCTATTTTCCGTGTATACGCAGTCAGAGGAATGTATACTCCGAATTTCATGTATCTAACTGCGGTCATCTGACTGGTACTATTTTTATCCCCTTTTTTCATTTTAACCCCAAAAGTACGAATTTCGAAAAATCAGTTTATTTTCCGTGTCTACACACTCAGAGGAATGTGTACTCCGAATTTCATGACTCTAGCTGCGGTCATTAGATTGGTACTATTTTTATCCCCTTTTTCATTTTAACCGCAAAAAGTACGAATTTTGAAAAATCCGTGCATTTTAATTATCTATGCAATCAGAGGAATGTATACACCGAATTTCATTATTCTAGGTACAGCCGTTTAGTTGGTACCATTTTTGTATCTTCTATTTATTCCTGTTTATTCCTATTTTACCCCTTAAAAGTACGAATTTGGAAAAAATACTTTTATATTATGTATCTACTCAATTAGAGGAATGTACACTCCGAATTTCGTGTTTCTAGCTGTTGTTTAATATGTACCATTTTTATCCCTTTTTTGCCCCATTTCACACCCTACAAATAATAATCACTTTATGGTGCACGTTTTTGCTATAAAGGGAATGCGCATACCAAATATCAAGCAAATATAAACAAACATATTAAAAAAATGCTTAAATACGGTAAAATATTAGGGATTATTATAAGTATTTTAAGTGCTTGTGAGGGAAAAATTTTTCCCTTTGGGCCGATTTCGGCCCATTTCAATCCCAACCGATCTACGACTATAAGACGCATTTATGGAAAATTTGAACGTTCTAGCTCATTTCATTTAGATGCTAGCGTGCTTTCAACAGACGGACGGACGGACGGACATGGCTAGATCGTCTTAAAATTTTATGACGATCAAGAATATATATACTTTATAGGGTCTCAGGTCGATATTTCAAGGTATTACAAACGGAATGACAAAGTTAGTATACCCCCATCCTGGAGGTGGAGGGTATAAAAACATAACAACGAGAGAAAAGTAATAAAATAGCGATAAAAACCATAAGTCGTATTCAAAACAATTTTGCAATAAAATATGTTAAAATTTTTTAGGACTTACCCTCGATTGCCATAAATTCCACCTATACAGGCTAGTAACCCAGGTTAAGTCGGTAAATTTTAATATAAAATTATTTTTTCAAAATTTTTTTTGTTCTTGTGATCAATCATTTCATTTGCATTTTGTTAATTCCGGCTTAACCATTTCCGTGTCGTAAATATGTATTCTTCTGAAGGGGGAATGTGTATTTATCGTTCAGACGACATATTCAATGTCAAATATATTGGACAAAACTTAAAAGCTACAAATCGTAAACATTTTGAATCACAATAAATATTTGTTTCACATAGCGTCTTCTAAGACACGTAACCATCATTGATGATCATAAAGCATATATTTATTAAATAAATAACCTAAAAATTCGTTCATTCGATTTTTGAACTCGACAGCTGTGTTTGTTTTGAAAGTTTGTGTATGTTTCCTTCTCATAAAAATATTATATACATGTTTTTGGAAAAAAAAAATTAAATTGAAAAATTCGCGAGTTATGACCAATTTAACAGTGAAAAATATTAATTTTTCAATAAAAAATTTTAAAATAAATCAATAAAAAATAGGTTATGGAAAATTTAAGTTTTTTCATTTATTTGTAGTGTGAGATTGCGCAATAAGAAAAAATAAAAAATATATTGTCCATAACATATTTTTTCTTGGATTTGTCATTGTTTTTATACCTTGTGTTTATGAACTAATGACAAAATTATAATTTTGATAATTTTTCACTGTAATTCTGATTGATTTTGTAAAAAAAATCGAAAAAATAGAAGTTATCATTTCACCACTTTAAAACTCGCACAGTATCTTAAAAATAGACCTAAGTACACTACTTTAAAATTTCAACAAAATGGATTAGTGTAACCATTTCGAAAATCAAAATAGAAGATATTAAATTGAAAAAACTTTAAAAAATCTCGGTAAAGTATTTCAGGCGATTAAATGAACACACCTTTTTGAAAAGATAGTATTTTTCACTGTTGAATTGGTCATAACTTCTTTTCATTTTTTTTTCCAAAAATACGTACACAATATTTTTATGAGAAGAGTACATACACAAACTTTCAAAACAATCGCAGCTATCGAGGTCAAAAACCATACCGCTTGACATGGAATGACTCATATTAAAAAAATAGGGTTTGACAATTTTCTCTAAAATTAGAAGAAATTTGTTAGAAATTAGAAAAGATATATTTTTGTATCTCATACCACAATAAAGTTATTTTTTATAAAATTGCCGTATGACAAAAATACATTATTTTTGATCCGTTATTATTTTCTGAAAATCGGAAAATACAGCCCTATATAACTAATATATGTGAAAAATTTCATCAAATATCCGTCAAAGCGTATAAATATTCTTTATTTTTTACATTTAGGAAGTGATATATTACCGCTCTATTTTATGGTATATTTATGTTCAATATTTAAAATGCTTAACCTTTTTCAAATTTTGTTGTGCTTTATAGCATCTCCAGCGTTTGCTTGCATACTTTTTTATTTCAAACAAAAGCAACTCCAATATTCAGTATTGCGTCTTAAGTTTCATAGTAATAATAATAATAACACACTGTATTCGATTGTTGATCAAATCTGATAGAAAATCGCGACACTGTGCAACATACGTTAGTAGAGGGCATGCCGTTCAAAGTGTGTTAAATTTTACATTGGACAAGTTAAAGATTTCCTTTTAACAGTGACTCATGTCATGTGTTGTTTTTTTTTCAGAAAACTTCTGGATGTTTTTGTTCTTCTCTGTGCTATCTTTTTGTATACCCTCACAACAAAGGTTGGATGGAGTGCAGATTTGTCATAGCGTTTGAAATCTACAACGGATAAAACCAATCTGTCATAATGCGCGTATCACATCAATTGCAGATAATAATAGTGAGTATTATTAATTCCTATGGGTCATTGTCTATTCATGCGATTTCGGTTTAATTTTTCCAATATCTACTTTTTTAACAAAAGCTAGTAGGACGTTCTTTGCTTTTATTATCGCACTTCAAATATAGTAATTTCTTTATAAACTAGATTATATTGTGGACTTGTATGAGGATTACTTTTGTGGAAGATCTTAACCCTCTAGCTCCTCTCTTCATGGGCCAATTTGACATTCTTTTTGGAAAATCGAAAAAAAAGTCCTTTCAAAAACGATATTTAAGGATTAAAATGTTCTACGAAAAAAATTGCCTGAAAATTTCAGTCAGGGTCACCAAAGACACCAAAGTTGCAAAAAAAGTTATTCACGCTTAAATAGCAAAATTACACACGAACAAACAAAATTCGTCTATTTTTTTGGAAGATCGATCATTTTCGACAAAAAATATGGGTTTTTCGGTAGAGCACGGTAAACAAATAAACCCGCGTAACTTTTTATCATATAGAGAATACCATGCCCTTTCAGAATTATAGGGTCGACATTCTGTTCCAGTCAAAATGTTTTAATTTGTTGGACAGTGTTATTTTTGTTATTGAATTCATTTGACATTTTTAATTATGCTTTAAATAAAAGCACACATAATTTCTTAAATCGAAAACTATGGAAGTTATCGATTACTACAGCAGTTATCGATAATTTAAAAATATCGAAAAATTTCAATTTCTAATTGTAATTTTCGATTTTGAGCCCATTGATACAAAACGTTCAAAAATTTTTAAACTTCAACTTTCGATAACTCCATAACTAAGCGAGATATCCATAACGCGAAGACCAATTTCTTCTTATTTCGAACCCTTTTTATTATAAATTGTGTTGATAATTATCAGTTATGTTGCCATTGTTGTTCAAGGATAATATAAAAAATCAACTGTAGGACTGTGTTTCTTTAAGTCAAGTAAAACTTAGATCTTCATTTATGTTTTTATTCAGACCAACTACACACAAATAATGTCCCTATATATATATATTCCACATATTAACTAAACATTTACCCTTCCTCCTCTTTAGGAGAAAAAAAACAAATTTTCAGCCAAAATAGAAAAAGGTCACATCTGCTGAAATAGCAAACAGCTTCTTGCTGAATTTAGAAACTAATACAAAACGGTAAACTTGAAGCATACATACAGTAGGATGGGTCACGAAAATAAATTGTAGCGATCACCCCCCAGAAATAATGATTGGATTGTTTAATTAATGCAAAATATTTCGTCAATGGGTCAAACCATCTGTGAGCTAAACGCTCCTGCAAACACCCCTAAAAATCACGTTTTCCCCGTGTAATTTATTAAAGTAGGATTTTTGTCCAAGATTTTTTCCTTTCCTGGACGTATTATTGGACGTTTATATTGATTTTTTTTGTGGCAACTGAAAAAATTTATTATTTGTGTTAGTAAAGAGTGATTTTTTTGAGGTTAGGATTTCCATGCATTAGTATTTGACAGATCACGTGGGATTTCAGACATGGTGTCAAAGAGAAAGATGCTCAGTATGCTTTGACATTTCATCATGAATCGTCTTACAAACGAACAACGCTTGCAAATTATTGAATTTTATTATCAAAATGCGTGCTCTGTTAAGAAAGTTCATTGCGCGCTTCCATTTTATGGTCAGTTTAATCGACCCACTGAAGCGGCTATTCGGGCTATTGTGACTAAATTTCGCACCAAATTTACATTGTTGGACATTAAACCACCAACACGCTTACGTAGAGTGCGAACTGAAGAAAATATCGCAGCTGTATCGGCCAGTGTTAATGATGACCACCAATTTTCGATTCGTCGCCGTTCGCACCAATTGGGTCTCTGTTACTCAAAAACGTGGAAATGCCAAAATTGGACTAAGCGGATGGACCACCTAAGACGCAGCCGCGGTCAACATTTAAATGAAATTATCTTCAAAAAGTAAATGTCATGGACCAATCTAACGTTTCAAATAAAGAACCGATGAGATTTTGCAAATTTTATGCGTTTTTTTAAAAAAAAAAGTTATCAAGCTCTTAAAAAATCACCCTTTATATACATATACATATATATATATATATATACATATACATATATATATACATATACATATATATATATATATATATATATATATTTTCAGTTGCCACTATGAAAAACACAAAAAATTACTATAAAGGTCCAATTATTCGACCAATATATAACTCTAAGACAAGAACCAAAATCTATTTTTAAAGTGCTTTTAAGGGTATAGTATTTCAGAAAAAAATGTTGACAAAAATTCAGCACAAAAAAAATGAACGGCCAAAACATGATTTTTAGGGGAATTTTCAGGAGCGATTAGCTCACAGACGGTTTGATCTAGGGACGAAATATTTTGCAAATCATCATAAAACAATCCAAACTTTATTTTCGTGGGGTGACTAGAAATTATCTTTCCATTTGAATGGACAACGACCCAGCCTAATAGCCAAATGAACATAAATATTGACAATATTTTAGAATAAAAGTTATTATAAGGCAATGTATTACCACTGAAAGATTGTTTTTGTAATGATGTGTGTATTGTCCTAAGCTAATATAAAACGAAATTCCAGCTAAGATCGTGATCGCCGTCAATTTGAAAGGCTTTTAAATTATGGAAAATTGCATGCTTTTTTTCTAAGTGTAGATCTCAATCGATGCATTATTAGGGCGAGGACAAACTTTTATTTTCCCTGAAAAGAAGCTTATAGTGGAAAACATATTTTCCACAAATTCTCTCAAAAGTATGTCTTTCATTGGCATTTTTTAAATAATCCATAGACTTGCTGATGAATCACTGTTGTAGGGTATGTAAGCTTCGATCAGATCAAACTCTGGCGCTTTTAAGTTTTTGTTTTTCGTTATCTGGGATTTTCCTCCTCGTTTATAACTTTGGCTGTTGGCTGATGATGACTGCTTATAGCCTTTGGTTAAATAAACATGTTTAAGCTTTGTGAGCGCGCTAGTGAGTAGTAGGGTATTCACATACACACACACTCACAAACTGGTTCCTCCCATATTCTATCGGGAAGAAAGAGTGTTGTATGAGTCGTATATCTATTCGGTTGTAAATGTCTGTCTGCACAGTATTGCAGCAGCAGCAACAACACGCATAATATCGGGTAGGATTTGTTGGATGGAAGCTGATGTTGATGATGAATACGACGTCGTTGTAGTTGTATTTGTTAGTTTTTTTAACGTGAAAACTAAAAGTGTTTCAAATTACAGATGAAAAATTCCAGTTTATTTTGAATTGACCGGGTCTGAATGACTGACTGACTGCCCCTCGACGTGTTTAAGCCCAACAGTCACGAGGTACACTCAAAGAAAAAGGCAGCAACGACAACGAGTAGTTCGTGCCACTCAATTGTACTGTTGGGAATCTACATTACATAATTTAATAAACAAGCCAGCTATGTATCATTCACGATTTTGAGGCCAACATTACTCATCAGCATCACTTTTTCAAAAAAAAAAAATGGAAAGTAATTTCTTCTAATTTTTGCAATGCAAAGCAACAAGCATTTTCTTTGAGTGTATCGATATGATAATGTATCTGCCGTCGTAGTCGTCGCCGCTGTTCAGTAACATTATATTTCGACGCGAAGTTGGCGTTTTATTTTATATGAATCAAAATATTTGTAGTATATTTAGCTGACTGACTGACTGACTGTGTGTTGTACGCGAGCGAGCAAGCGAGCATGTATTGTATTTCCATTTAAATGATTATTTGACATTGGAATATAAATGATTAATTTTTTGAAAGCATCTAAGACCAAAAGTTATAATTACGTTGGAGGAAAAAATCAAAACTAGTTTCACTTGTAACGGGGGTTTTCGTCGACAACATTGTTTCTATGGGGAGCTGTTAGTCAGTCGACAATGAATATGCATAGATCCATAAATCTACATACATACAACATATATACATTAGGATGGGTCACGAAAATAATTTGCAGCTGTCATCCCCCATAAATGTTGATCTACAAAATATTCCGACACTGAGTCTAGCCATATGTGAGCTTAACGCACCTCTAAAAATCATGTTATTCCCGTATAATTTTTTTATGTTGCATTTTCGCCCAACCTTTTTTCTGTATTAATAGACCCTTAAATAAAAATTTGTATTCTTGTCTTAGAATCGAATTTTTGTGGATTTTCAAGATGACAGCTAAAAACTTATATTTCTTGGAAACAATTTGTAAGAGGTGTAATGAAAAATTAATAGGAAGAATTAATACATTTCGAATGATGCCTAAATGATGAATATCGGACGAAAAATGACGTCACTGACTTCAATTTTGTGAAATAATCTAATCTGAAAGGCAATGGTTTTCACAGTCAAAATGCTCAAACACTTTTTTTTACAAAAATGAGCACTGCGGCGTCGAAATCATTCTGATGTTCTTCATTTAGACATCATTTGAAAGGTAATGACTACAGCTAAAAAAATAAAAAAAGTTTTCAGTTGTCATTGTGAAAATGCACAAAAAAATAATACTATAAACGTCCAATAATTCGATCAATATGTTACTGTAAGAACAAAAATTTATATTTAAAGTTCTTTCAAGGGTCTATTATTTCAGAAAAAAATTGAGGAAAAATTTAATACAAAAAATACACTCCAAAAACATAATTTTTAGGGTTATTTTGAGAAGTGTTTTGCTCACATGATCTAGGAACGAAATATTTAGCAAATCATCATTAAACAGCCCATTTTTGTGGGGAGACTGGAGCATGTTTTTCCATTTGTATGGACCGCGACCCAGCCTAATATACATACACATTACATTATAATGTGAACATATTTTAGTTACAAAAATGTACAACATCATTATCATTATGTATAAATTTTATTTCTCATATTTATTATATAAAACTCACAAACTCTTTTCATTGCATTGTGCCGGTCGGCGATTGAATATTGCATAGAGAGTGTAGGTGTGGTGGGTTAGATCAGTGAAATTCAATATATTCATACACAAATAATGACTCGCAAGTAGATTGTAGGAATTTGTTCCCGTATTCACTATATGATTTCAAATAGACCTAAGCCGACTACTTTAAAATTTCAACAAAATGGATTAGTGTAATCATTCCAAAAATCCAAATAAAAGAATAAAAATTGCAAAAACTTTAAAAATGTAACACTGCTATAACACACTACATCAATATTATAAAAGTAACTGAAATTACCATCAAAACAAGGTATTACACATTAAAAAAGGTAAAGTATTTTAGGAGTTACAGGCGATTGAATGAACACTTCTTTTTGAAAAAGTAGTATTTTTCACTGTTAAATTGGTCATAACTCGTAAAAAAAAATTTCAATTTTTTTTCCAAAAATACGTATATTGTATACGAAGAGAAGAATACATACACAAACTTTCAAAACAATCGCAGCTATCGAGGTGAAAAACCGTACCGTTTGACATGGAATGGCTCATATGAATAAAGGCAGTTCAACAAGTAGAAATTTCCAATATTCATTTGATTCTTGTGATTCTTTCAAGACTATGTTGTTTATAATAGTAGAAGCTGCAATAACGATTTTAGTCCAAATGCCCGGACCTGCTCAATACTGGGCTAATTACTTCAAATTCAAATCGTTGTAAATATCTCGATAACAACGCCAGTTATCGGAGTTTCGGCCTATCTTGCAGTTTTATATAAAGTTCAGTTTTTCTTATAGTTGTAGTTGCGGTAATTCAAAAGTTATTGAAAATTTTAAACCGTTTTATAATACAAATAATAAAAAATCAATTTTAGTGTTCCAATAACTAAAATAATAACCGATAAAAAACTTTATCGTCGGATAACTAAGCGAGATATCGGTAAAGTGACGACCATTGTCTTTTCTTATTTTTGAGGTCCTCTTTCTAAAAATATTGTCAGATGTCGGGGCCTCGGAAAACATACTCTTGCCGAAAGAAACGATAAATTTTAGAAATGAACAGATATCCAATTTGTAAACAAATAGCCTCTTCATTTGCAATAAATAAGAATATGAAACTCATAAAAAACTATTCAAATTACACTACAAAATATAATTATTTTTATTATGTTTAAAAAATGGAAACCTTCTCTCAAAACATCGGCAAAAAATCATGTCGAATCATTTCTCATTTTTTTTTTGTTAAAATAATTAATTCATACATAAAAAGCCGCTAGTTATTCATGCTCACCTCTATATAATATGCTTTAATCATTCTCTAAAAAAATGTGATAATGTCAGAAAAAAATCAGCAATTTCAGTGCATATAGCGTGCTTAAGTTGCAGATTTTTCGACATCATAGACTTGATATTCACAATTTATTTATCACACTTATACACATTTTCAACAGGAAATCGAAAAGTCCGGAAAATATTCAGCTTTTGTCAATAACTTAATTAATTGAAATATATAATGTTTTTTTTTTTTAATTTTTGAATCAAATTAAATGTTACAGATATATATACTCGAAACAGGTGGAAAGAGTCATATGTTCAAATTGAATATGTAATTCATGTGTGGTAATGCTAATAGAATAATAAAATGTATTTTAGTATTTTCATCATTCACAATTTCATTGTGCAGGATGGTCTTTGAAATAGGATTCATTCATTTCATTCACCACACTTCTGAAGTTTTACTGATCACTATTGAATTCCCTGCGCATTAAATATAATCCATGTGGTTTAGATCCAAAAACAGCTTCTGTATGAAACACACGCTGAAAACAGCATGCCGCACTTGCCATTTGCAAAGATTACTTTAAAGCTTAATCTATGCGTGACAAAAATAAGTTCTAGCCGCAAAAAAATACGCATAAAAGGCAGACAACAAAGTACCATGGGGCAGGAAAACGGATGAAGATATGAAAGACAGAATTGTTTCTAAAACTTGTATATACTGAGGGAGAGAGAACAATTACGTGATTTAAATTTGCACAATGACGTCATCGATTTTCCTCATTCTTGTAATTCAACAAGAAGTTGCCACTGGAGAGGTATAGTTAAATGAGAAATTAGTTTCAAACAGTGAGAATAATCATTTTCTGGTTGCATTCCAGCGAAAAGTATTAGAAGTACTTACGCATTTAATCACAGAATGTCTCGGGTTCGAACTGTGTGGCTCGGGAAAAATATTTTTTTTTGTTTATTATTTTATTCATAGGTGGCTAGGTGGCGAGGGCTTATATTCATAAGTGGCTATGAACAAAAACACAACTTTTCAGGAGAGCGAAAAAACTGATTTTGCTCCTTAATTTTAAGAGTAATTATGAATCATTCATTTGCTATGATTAAAAAGTTTTCGAAATTTCCTTTTATTCGCGGTTTTATGATTTGCACGTTTAAAATTGAGGACTACGAATTTTAAAATAAGCACATAGCCATTAATGTCAAATATATTAATAAGATTTTTTAATAAAGAAAAGGAAGGTAAATAGTGTATCCTTAAAAATGAAGTTGTGCTTTGGAAATTGCCAATGCACTAAACTTCTAAATGAATTTGATCCTTCTGAAGGCAAATAAATTGTTTACCTTCAATAAAAATGTGTAATTTTACATGGATAGAGTATTCACTCTATTTAAATCGCTCGCGCATCATATAAATTATTTATTCAAGGCAAGCAACAGTAACATAAGTGTGACCAAAGTTATGTGGAAACGAAAACAATGATAAAAATGCAAACGAAAACAATTGGTTTAAACAGATAAAACACGTTTGCGGTAATATTTATCTATCTGTCTAAAAAGGACGTTATGCCAAAACTATTTGTTACCATAGATTAGGTGAAGACATTATCTTTCACAGTTTAATAAAATAAGAATTTTGTTACGATGGAATCCATTCCAGTATCGTTTTAAAGTTTGCGTACATTGTCTTGAGAGTCACCCTAATATACACATGTATGTGCGTCTGTATGGTTACATTAAATGGAATAATATTAAATGTGTAGTGAAGTGTGCTTAATTAATAGAACTTTGAAATAGTGGCGCTGTAACAACAATCATTTGCAAACGCCTACACTCACTACTGTCATATATATATATATATATATATATATATATATATATATATATATATATATATATATATATATATACATATATACCTATATGTATCTTACACATACAAAACCTTAATTGAGATACTTTATTCGAACATTTTGTAGATGATCATCATACAGAACATACACGGTGTGCATATAGAATGTGGGACGTATGCAATGTAATGCATGTCATGTCCATATACTATTTAATATTTCGTTGAAACGTAATTTGTTATGATGAAAAATTATCGTCTTATTTTCTTCGTTAAAAAAATAACGAAATAAAAAAATACCTACGTCAAATTTACATGCCCAATATAATAGTTAATTATTGCTTTGAAATCAAATATTACAAAGTACAAATTGGCAAGAGTTTGTTATCGGCCCAACACCCTGAGATCGGACAATATTAATCTTTTGGAAGGTGGGACTCAAAATAAGTAAAACAATTGTAAAGACTTGCTCAAATATTAAGTCATAGTGGATCCCATGCAACAGTATAGAAGTTATGAAGTATTTAATATCACCTAGGGTAGAGACAATTGTGTGGGAGGTACAGGAAGGGCCGTGGCTAAAGCGTAAATATTTTTTATGTTTAAAGTGATTATAAAAGCATTTCTGAGTATCAAATTGCAAATAATTTTGACTTTGGTCCAAACATACTTGGGGTCTTAAGTCACTCCTTCTTCAATTTCAATTTTAAGCCCATTGGAACAAGAAACATTTTTTACGTCCGATAACTCCACAACTAAGTGACATATCGATAACCTTATTTTGAGGTCCTATACCCAAAAAATGCAGTCAGATCTTGGGCCCTCAGATATCATACTCTGCAAAAATGTCCTTAACATGCAACCCTCCAAAAAGACAATCACAACAATCATATATTTTTTACCCATCCATTCGTGTTTCACTCCCGAAAAAATAACAGAATGCTAACAATAAAAATACTATATGTGTGTGTGTAGATATGTAGATAGATATATAGGGAATAATGATGAGAATATGTAAAGGAAAGAATACGAAAATCAATCAAATCAAAGCAAAGCAGCACTCGATTTCGTTTATATTATACAATGTCTGACTGCATAGGCGGTGTAGGTGAGAAAAAGAGATAACAAGTGTTGCTCAGTGAGCGTGCTGGTACTCAGCAAAAGCAAAACATACCCAAACGCACACAGATGAGGTAGAAAACAAAAACAATCATGCAAACGAACGCGAAAGAGCGACAGTGTAAATGAATGAAATACACAAATGAAAGAATAAAAAATAAAAAAATAACTTCTGACAATTTGTCTGACTAGGCAGTAGAGTTGCCAGAAGCTCTAGCAAAAGCTTCAAAATTGGGGAGTATCTAACCCCGAACAAAATGTGTTCATTGAAAACATCGTTTACATAAATACCAAATGACGTGTTTCGTCAAAAGTGACCCTAAAATTGAAAATACTTGCAAAATCTTTTCCAGAAATGGCAACCCTTTAAAATTAAATACAGAATTATTACTTAATATTTGCCACACATTCGGTGCTTAGCCCATATAATTAAACAGGATTAAACTTAATTCAAAATCTTACCTTTTTTAGTAAAAGATTGGCCGGCAGTAGCGGGGTTCTTTGTACGGATGTTTATGTGTAGCTCATTTAAACTCCCTTATGTAGATTTCCGCACATACGATGAGTGAGAAATTTACAAGACTTTAATGATTTTCAACGTAGTTTTGCACTTTCGTCTGAATGGGTTTTTGGTTTTTGAAATACAATTTGATACACTTTTTTTTTCGATTTAAACAAGCATTTTCATTTCAATAAAATCACTTTCAAACAACATTTTCGAACACTATTTCTTTATTTATTACACAATTTTCGTTTACAGATGTTGTTCGACAATTGAAAATTGCAATTTTGCATTCTTCTGAAAAATTAAATGAAATTTATTTGACAAACCGACCGACCGACCGTTCATGTTATATTGCTAGTGTGTGTTGTTAGTTATATGGTGGGAGACACGGGCGGCAAAAACAACCGATACGACGTTCAACGACAACATGGTCATTGTTGACGTATGTGTGTGTATTGGGGAGAGAGGCACAGGTAGTGAAAACATGAGAGTTGGAGCATGAGTGAGAGGTTGAAAAAGCACGAGTGCATTCATATAATCCCCAAATACATAGCTAATATATACTCTTTCAAAGTATTCTTACACACATCCATACATACTGAATAGATATATATATATAGCTCCCCATGAACAACAATAGCAACAAAGGCTGCTACCAACAACAAAAAATGTATAATGAAGCTTTTGTATCGTTTGGTTGGGCGAGAATCATTCATTCATTCACGAAAATTGAAATGAGCAAATATTTTTCCAAAATAAAATACACACACAATCAGCCAAGAGCCTCCTCGTCGCCCACCCATCCAGTGGTCTAGCGTTCGCTATACAATAGCCCCCATCCCAACCACCCATCCTCTGCTCACTTTCGCGTATGGGCACCCTACCCAATCTCTTCGTATACATTCACTCGGTTCTCTCTGTGCTGTACATTCACAGACCCACAACTATGCAGCCCCTCATTCTGTACCACCCTTTACCCACTTGTTTTTCATTTCTTATTACATTCTTCCTTTTTATCACAAAACTTTTTCCACAGAACTTGTACATATTTTTGTATTTTATTTTGTATTGTGCGCCACCCGACGTAAAAATCCGTATAATTTTTCTTCTAAAATAACAAAAACAACACCACATCACAGCGCAACACGCACACACACATACATTGTCATATATGTAAACGCTCACAGTAAAGGATTCAATTGGATTTTTTTCTTGGATAAGCTTTCTTTACATTTTTCTGATTTATATCCTATACACAAATGTATATTGTTTTTTTTTTAATATATATTCCGAAATTGTTAAGTTTTTCAGCATTTTAAACTACTCAATTAATTTTCTTCACAGTTTTGTTGTTTTTTCCTCTACACTTACATTACTATACTATTCATTTACAATTGGTGTGAATTTAATTGTTCCATACAAAACTACTTTTCCCGAGTATCCGACATCCGAGAACACGGCTACAAGCTACAACAAACGCAAGTGAAATACAGTAAGAAGAAGAAGGAAGAAGAATATGGCAGTGTTGAAGTAATTGGTATGAAATTATCAACTGTGTGTCCGATGTTTTGTTGTTGACAACACTTCTTTCTTTCGCATTTGGAAAAACGCCAAAAAACAAATCTTCAGCACAGTTTACACTTGGAGATTTATTGTACAACTCGAAAATAGATTATGCCGAAAACTTAACATTTTAATGTAGCCGAAATGATATTTTCAGACACCATTCTAAATCAAGCTGAAATCGATTTCAGATTCTATAAAAATTGGACACAAACAATTGAGCTTGATTTCTGAAAAGGCTATTACAAACCAGCTTTAAGCAAATTTCAAGAATAGCCTTTTCAGACTACATGCGAAATAAGGTCGATTTTCATATGTCTTATTTGTATGGGAGCTGACATCCGGTGGCATCACTAAAAAGTAAGCCCAATCGAACAGGCCTACCAGTGAAGTACGTTTGTGAACACTAGACCTGTTCGATTGGGTTTACTAATATCATGTTAATGGGACAATAAATAATGAAGATTTCACTAAATATTTTTTCAAAGTTTCGAGACCCGTAACTCGGTCTTCACAGAAAAATTTTTATTATTTTTTCTTACTTAAAATTACATCATTTACTCATTCAAAAAATAAAAAACAAATAGAATAGAGCCAGTGTTCGTACTCTAGATCTGCTAATTATTTTTTAAATCGCAATACCAAGGAGAATCCTGTTAAAATCCCCTGCAAGATTTTGATACTCATTGTATGAAATCTTTTAGAACTTCGTGACAAATTAAACTCAAGTAGTTTTTATTTTTCGAAGTGAACGTTTTTTCTAAAGAGTGATTTTTTTGAGGTTAGGATTTTCATGCATTAGTATTTGACAGATCACGTGGGATTTCAGACATGGTGTCAAAGAGAAAGATGCTCAGTATGCTTTGACATTTCATCATGAATCGTCTTACAAACGAACAACGCTTGCAAATTATTGAATTTTATTATCAAAATGCGTGCTCTGTTAAGAAAGTTCATTGCGCGCTTCCATTTTATGGTCAGTTTAATCGACCCACTGAAGCGGCTATTCGGGCTATTGTGACTAAATTTCGCACCAAATTTACATTGTTGGACATTAAACCACCAACACGCTTACGTAGACTGCGAACTGAAGAAAATATCGCAGATGTATCGGCCAGTGTTAATGATGACCACCAATTTTCGATTCGTCGCCGTTCGCACCAATTGGGTCTCTGTTACTCAAAAACGTGGAAATGCCAAAATTGGACTAAGCGGATGGACCACCTAAGACGCAGCCGCGGTCAACATTTAAATGAAATTATCTTCAAAAAGTAAATGTCATGGACCAATCTAACGTTTCAAATAAAGAACCGATGAGATTTTGCAAATTTTATGCGTTTTTTTAAAAAAAAAAGTTATCAAGCTCTTAAAAAATCGCCCTTTACTAGATATTGGTAATTGGATGTTTATAAAACCTTTTTAGACACACAAAATATTAACGCAAAAACGTGCTAGGCAAAATGCAAGATTAGACTCAAATCTAGAATGCGAACTTAGTCGCAATCTTTATTTTAAGTGAATTTTATAGACCCTTTAACTTTAATTAATTTAATTTTAAGAATAAATTAAGTACAAATTTCTGCGGAACAAATTTGAAGATTTGTTGGAAAGTGAGAGTCATTTAAAAAATAAACTAAATTTTTTTTTGCGAACCTATTTTCCGGGTTACGGGTCCCGAAAGATGGGATTCGTAAACTTCGTCCAATTTGCGTGAAATTATTTTTCTTTGGAAGGGCATTTAATTAAGAAAATGATAATAATAATAGTTCCCGATTTACGGGTTCCGAAAGTTATGGTATTTAATTAGTGATATTTTGTATCCGATTTGAATATGAAAACGAAATCAATTCATTGAAAGATAATTAAAATATCTTTCAAAATAATAAATACCAAAAATTATACGTTAAATATAAGACCTGTTCGATTGGGCTTACTAGCTTAATATTTGTGTGGAATTTACTCGCTTAACAAGAAAGTTGCTTACTACTCTCTTAGTTACCGAGTAAGGTGGTGCCAGATTTGTATCTCTGATTTATTTAAATGAAACCAATGAGTATCTTTTTAAGTAAATGTGAACTCCCTTTATGAATTGTCATCGTTGTTGTTCAGTGAAGTACTTTTCAGGGTTTTATATTTTAATTGTAAACTAGTAAGCCTAATCGAAAAGGTCTAATATAAAGGAACGAGGTAAACATATTTCATAGATTAAAACGAAGTAAAGCATGTACACATATACTCTCATATTCATAAACGCCGCAGGCGACGATTAGATTATATCAAGAGGAAGAGTTGTGGGAGTGTGAGAAAATCAACATGATATCGATAAACCAACGTTGCATTAGGTCGGGTTTACAACACAGTTCAAACGAATATCAATAACACTATATACACTTTTAATGATATGTCTCTAAATATACAATCAACAACACGGTACTTTGGTTCGTTTGGTTCGTTATGAAATAATAATATATAATAAAAAGATGTTGGAGTGGAAGAAAATCTCTGGGCTTCTATGTATATTCGGGTTTGTACGTGAACTACATCGTTTTGAAACGTATATAACTGAATTTCTGACTGGACCATGGCGAAATCTAACAGAAGATCAGGTAATAAACATTTTTATTAAAATATTATCCTCGTGTAACGTCTCACACTAGATCAGCCATATTTGCAGGCAATCTTGTGGCCAATATTTCAGCACAATTATTACTAAAGTTCAATGTTATGGACTATAGGGACTATGTCATCTCCAAAACAATGCCATTGTCTTTATGTTGTAATTTTTAGCTCAGATTGTTGCAACATTTTGAGCTTTCACATTGTCAAAGGTGGACCAAAGTTTGTACTTTCATAGAAAATCCAATGCGCCCGAAGTCCCTGCTTTACAATCTGTTAATGATATAACAGAGAAATCATTTAATTTTACTTCAGTTGCACATATAGTAACGGGAAGCTTCTTTGGTCGCTAAATTGCTATGGACACATTTTCGGAATGCCTATACTAATTTTTAAAGATTAATATTGCTACCCACATTTCCCACTCAGGAAACTAATAGCACACAGGTATCAAATATGTACATTTTAAATATTTTTAAAAAATTGCTTGGAATGGCGCTGTTGATGCTGTATTTACTGTCTTAGCAGCTTTATGTGCCTTAATGCCGGTTACATTCACGCCGACCGCTTCAAATCACAACATAGTCTTCTCCTATTGGCTGGATTTGCAGCTGTTATTATTGAACATTTAATAAGGAAAATTAGAAAAAATGTTGATTAAATATGCATGTACTCGACATTCGCTTCAAATAGTAATCTTAATTTCAATGTAATTGTTGTTTCACGGCCGAATCGAAATTTAAGTGAAAATAAAAGGAACGGACGTTTGTTAATATTCATATACTTTTTTAATGGTTTGTTGTTGTCGACTGCTCCGAATAATATTATCCTGTCTGTTATAAAAGTGGATTTATTTTTGCTTATAACTTGTAATTACCAATATTTGAGATAATTAAAGTTAGAAGCCGTAGAATCTAAAATCAAATCTCGAAAACTAGTCGAATTAGCATACTATTATTTGGAGGCATCGAAATAGAAGCTTGGAGCTATATTCGACTTTTAGAATCACAAAATATTTGGTACCTGATACAAATACAAAATTTCTGCTATTACAGCAGTTTTTCTGCAATCTTGTTTGCAGTCTGCTAAAAATGGCTGCTGATAATCAAATTATAAAAATAGATAAAAAATAAACGTTTATAATTTAAAATCCTTTCAGATTGATGGCGAAAACGAATTTAACTCGAATTTTGTTTTATATTAGCTTGGGGCAATATGCGTATCATTAATATCTTTCAGTGGTAATAAATTCCCAGAAAATCTGCTCTTACACCAGACTTTTTTTTACTGACAAATTCCTTTGACTGTAAATAGTTTAATTTTAAAAGAAGTAAAATTAATATTATTATTTCACTTTGCTGGTATTTAAAATGCATGGGATAAATAAAATTATTTATTTCACTTTGTTGATATTTATTATGAAAGATTCAAGATCTGATATAAAATAATGTATCACTAATTACATATCATAAGTTTCGAAGACCCTTTGGAACTTGGAAACTATAGGTCACAGTAGGCCTGTTCGATTGGGCTTACTAGCTTACGAGTAAGAGACTTGATAAGGTGGCACCATTGTTGCCCATTGGTTTATCTTAAAGGGATCAACAAGAAAAATCTGGCAGCAACGCTAAGAGAGTAGTAAGCTACTTTCTTGTTAAGCGAGAAAATTCCATACACAAATTTATGTGGAAGATACTAGAAAGTTCGTAGCACATGGTCCCAGCTTCCACATTTGTAAAATAGTTGTAAAAACATGATCAAATATCAAGTCATGGTGGATTCCGTGCACTGGTATAGAACTTGTGAAGGATTTGATTTACGTAGGACATAGACAAATGTGTGAAGGGACGTGGCTAAAGCGTAAATATTTTTTACGTTTAAATTGATTATAAAAACATTAGGCCTGTTCGATTGGGCTAGTTTATAATTAAGAGACTTGATAAGGTGGCAGCGTTGTTATCCATTGGTATTTCTTAACTGAATCAACAAGAAAAATCTGACAATACCAAAGAGAGTAACAAGCTACTTTCTTGTTTAGCGAGTAAATTCCATGCAAATATTAAGCTAGTAAGCCCAATCGAACAGGCCTAATGTGTTTGTTTTTGTATCTGAAAACACGTGCTTGTTTTTAACTAAAACATTGAACCAGAACATGTATCAAGGAATCTTTTAGTACTTTGTGGAAAATGCACACTTCTGGGCGCACGATATGATTTGGGGCAGCTTTAACTGTTTTTTGTTTTATACCCCTTTCAAATTGATCAAAATCAAGTAGGTTTTACTTTGCGAAATGAATGTTTTTGCTACTAGAATTTTTGATATTTGGTTGTTTCCGACACACAAAATATTTGCACAAAAATAATATGTTTTACATTTTCTGGTCTTTCCATTCCCATTTTATTAATTCGTATTTTGGGGATTTTTTTATGAAAAGTATAAGATTACTTTATAGTAGTAGTTAAATTGAACAGGCCTAGTGTGGCGAAAAGGTCGTTATGGATTTTTATTACCACTAAAAAAACGTTGTCTGGATGAAGAAATGATTAAAAATAAAAAATGTCGAATTTTTTGCTGCGTTTGGACGTGTACTTAAAATCCAATGTGGGACACATTTCGTCTAAAAATGCAAAGTGCAGTAACATATTAGGAAAATCATGATATTTTGATACACCAACTAATATGCACGTCATTACCATTAAAAACTATGATAATATCAAGTCATGTACATTTTCAATACGCTTTTAATATGTTTTATTTCATTAATAAAATTGACATACATTTAATAATTTTAAAGTACACAAGACCAATACATATATCTTATCAAAATAATAAGAATTCATAGCCGCATGATATGTACTGCCTGAAAACTTATAATCGAATGAGATAATTTCACAATAAACGACACCAGCATGCAGGTGCAATCTTAAAAACATCAAGGCTTTTTAGACGTACAAAATATTCGCGCAAAGCCGCTTTGCATTTGTACACAACTCCGCCGTATGTAAAATGTTTTATCTTCGATTTTGCACAAAAAGTTTTTGCCCAAATATTTGGTTTGCATAAACCCCCTATAAAACTCTGTTTGATATTGCACCAGCAGCTCGTGCAATCATACAACAAGAACATATACGATCAATCGGCTGGCACAAACACTTGAATGCGTATGCATGCTATAGTAGGGCTGTTTTTCTTTAAGCCGGGATAACAAGCTGCGATAACAAAAACGTTAATACAAATTTAATTTTTTGCTCAAAATAAAAAATTATTAAAATTAATTAATTATTTAGATTTTTGTTATTGCAGCTTAGTTATCCAGTCTTAAAGAAAAACAACCATAGTATATCCAAAACATATTAGGGCTGTTTTTCTTTAAGCCGTGATAACTAAGCTGCAATAACAAAAACGTTAATATATATTTAATTTTTTGCTCAAAATAAAAAAAATCACATTGTTGCCACCTACAATATAAATATAAATAAAAGAAAATATTTCGTGTTGACTTTTTTGGACTTAGTCTCGATAACCATCAATTTGACTTACACTGGATAAATAGCCAGGCTAATTCCAAAATTTTTAACACAAAATTATTTTATCAGAAATTTGTTTTCACACACACATTGATATTGCTTTTGGCAACAATTTAAAAAATATTTTTTTATTTTGAGTGAAATTTTAACATTTTTTGTTATCGCAGCTTAGTTATCCAGTCTTAAAGACAAACAGCACAGCACTATCGTACATATCAATTGATTTCAGCTATATTTCGCAAGCAGTGAGAATAGGCTATTAGTACAAAACGAAAAGCGTTCTGTCTTCGTACTTCAGTGCTTTTGGTTTTGAGTCTTCGTAAATACTGGTGTCCCTTTTAACGGTACGAATAACACAAATATTAAAAAAAATTATGTAAAGTTTATGTGGCATGCAGAAAAATATTTACTCAAAACTCTAAGCGAATATTTTCAATGGATCCCAACATCAAGCATCAATAGGAATATTGTATGTCCTGTTAGCTTCACAAGTTTACAGCGTCAACTAAGTCTCTAGTGTATTTCACTGCATCAAAACAAATAACAAATTTTGGTTGTTTCATATGGGATTGAGATACAACTACACGATACGCACGACGAAGATATTGTTAGTACTAACGCATATTATCCAACAAACAAGAGCAAAAGTTTATAACAACGTTTATAATATTTGACATAATAAAAAAGAACGAAGTAAAAATATTTCATAGATTAAAACGAAGTAAAGCATGTACACATCTACCTCAATTTATAACCGCTCAGACAACGATTAGATAAGATCAAGAGGTGTATGAGTACAAAAGAAAACAGAAATCTGTCTGATTTCGTTATAATAAACCAATAACGTCGAGAATCGTTCGTGCTAAGAGTTGTGGGAGTGTGAGAAGAGTCAGTTGCCATTAACAACATGATACCGGCAAAACAACGTTGCATTAGGTCGGGTTTACAACACAACAATTCAGACGAATGTTATTAACACTATATACAAATTTAATGATAAGTGGCTAAATATACAGTCAAGTGCGTTGTGTCACTACCTACTTGGTCATTCCATGAACGTCAGTTGATACGACCGCCTGTGTTGGTTCGTTATGAAATACTTCATCCGTTAATTAATTAATGCACAAAGTTAACCATTCATTCTTAATTGATTGACAATTGGCGAAATATAATCATAAGATGTTGGAGTGGAAGAAAATCTCTGGGCTTCTGTGTATCTTCGGGTTTGTACGTGAACTACGACCTTCTGAACCGTTTATTACTGAATTTCTGGCTGGACCATGGCGAAATGTAACAGAAGATCAGGTAAAAACATGGCATAAATTGTTATTTAGTATAAACTGTCCCATGTAAATTAAATGTTGTAAGCCCGCGATAAGTCCACCGACTGGTCGGTTATATAATGTGATCCATCTTAATCATCAATATGGCTGTTTTCCTTTATGACTGGAAAACTAAGCTGCGATAACAAAAATCTAAATAAAATGTTAAAATTTCACTCAAAATAAAAAAATATTTTTTAAAATTGTCACCAAAAACAATTTCAATGTGTGTGTGTGAAAACAAATTTTGAAAAAACAATTTTGTGTTAAAATTTTTGGACTTAGCCTGGATAATTATCCAGTGCAAGTCAAATTAATGGTTATCGAGGTTAAGTCCAAAAAAGTCAACACAAAATAATTTTTTTGAAAATTTGTTTTGATACAAATATTTATATTGTAATGTGAAAAAAATGTTTTTTATTTTGAGCAAAAAATTAAATTTTTGTTGACTTGTGTTGAACTTCTTTCTTTTGAATATTATGTTTTGTAATACAGTCTAATTGTATAATACTGATTTCTTTAATTTATTACTGCATATTAAATATTTTCGAAGATATATAAACAATTGTGGTATGTTATCTCAAATATGAATCTGTGAGATAGCATGACTGTGCCAACAAATGCAGAGTTTTGACGGAACAATTTATTTTAAAATAATCAATGCAAGGCTAAAATGATACTATATGATAGCCAGTTCGTCAAAACATGCTTTAGATAACCTTCAAAATGTCAATCAAAATATTGTTAGAATTTTTCGCACTTATTGTATATATGAAGGCTATAACAATAAAATATAATTTAATTTTTTAGTTTGGAGTTTGATTTTTAACAAACCTCTCAACTGTATTCAATTGCATTAGAGATGCGAAAAAACTTACATATATTCAGCAAAACTAATATAAATTATTTTTAAAAAATCTGAGTTTACCTTTAAAAAAACTAATGCAAATATCAAAAAATCGGATGTTACTACTTACAAATAATTGTTGATTTAATATATTTTTAAATCACGTTTCATACTTTCCATATCTATCTACGTAGGAATTAGAACTGCCAATAACATCGATTTATTGGTTTTACTGTCCTACACATATCAGCAATGGAATTGGTATTTTTTATGAATACTTGGCGGGCTTCATTCGATTATGACTTGCTTCGAACCTACAAACGTTGATTTTGTTCTGCTTTTTATTTAAACAATTTTTTGCTTCCTTCTACAGCTCAATCGTCAAGTTTACCCCATGGGCACATATTCTTACTTAGCACAACTGGTTATAGTGTTCCTGATAACAGATTTATTACTGTAAGTACAAATCAAAATCCATGCATCCATTAATATTTATTAATGGATTTATTAATTTATCGACAGGTACAAACCACTAATTATAACAATAGGCATTACAGGTATAATAATATGGAGTATGCTATTGTGGACAACCTCTTTGGAGGCTCTCATGACTTTAGAGTTCTTCTATGGTACCTATATGGCAGCTGAGGTTGCATACTACACGTATATATATGCAAAAGTCGATAAAAAATACTATCCTCGTGTAACGTCTCACACTAGGGCAGCCATGTTTGCAGGCAAACTTGTGGCCAGTATTTCAGCACAATTATTGTTAAATTTCGATGTTATGGACTATAGGGATTTGAATTATATAACTTTGGCAAGTAAGTAGGGATATTGTCTATAAAACAATGCTAACATTTTATGTTGTAATTTTTAGCTCAGATTATTGCAACATTTTGGGCTTTCACATTGCCAAAGGTGGACCAAAGTTTGTACTTTCATCGAAAATCCAATGCGCCCGAAGTTCCTGCTCTACAATCTGTTAATGAATTGGATGAAACATCCCAGAAAAGTGATATCACAGAGAAATCATTTAATTTTACTTCAGTTGCACATATAGTAACGGAGGCTCCTTCTGCCGCTAAATTGCTATGGACACATTTTCGAAATGCCTATACTAATCTTAAAGTTTTGCAATGGTCAATTTGGTATGC
Source organism: Polietes domitor (assembly GCA_947397865.1). Classification (NCBI taxonomy): domain Eukaryota; kingdom Metazoa; phylum Arthropoda; class Insecta; order Diptera; family Muscidae; genus Polietes; species Polietes domitor. The sequence goes on along the minus strand of OX377618.1, from coordinate 46,696,157 downwards.
TGTGGGACTGTGTGGTTACTTACAGGTGATTTCGTACGTTCAATTGATGTGGAAAGATATTGAGCCTTCACCTGATGTAAGTTTACGCGTACATATTGTTTACGGATGGGAAAGTATGGGTAGCTTTCGTTTGTTGTTAGGTTTTAGAATATTATTATGGCTCATCTGGTTCATAGCTTGCAAGTCTGACCACGGACGGTTGTTCAGGCAAACGAGAAAGGATTTTTAAAGATTTGTATTGCTACCCATATTTTCCTATTCAGAAAACCAAAAGCAGACAGGTTTAATAGAGAATCAAATATGAAAAATATGTAAATTTTAAATATATATTTTTTAAAAGATTGCTTGGAATGGCGCTGTTGATGCTGTATTTACTGCCTTAGCAGCTTTATGTGCCTTAATAGCAGGTTATATTCACGCCGGCCGCTTCAAATCACAACATAGTCTTCTCCTATTGGCTGGATTATCAGCTCTAGAAGGTGGTGCTATATTGTTAATATGTTGGACCCAAAATATCTACATTTCTTATGTGGGCTACATCATATTTGGTGCCTTATATGGATTCACAATAACAGTTGCTGGGTAAGAGATTCTTAAATTTTTATTAAAACCAAATCGAAACGTGATGTTTGTATATTCCATCTTTATACAGGGCTGAAGTCGCACGATATCTAGAAGAAGATAGTTTCGGTTTAGTTTTTGGCATCAATACAATGATGGCTTTAATTTTTCAGACGATATTAACGCTGGTGATAATATCAGAAGGAGGTTTTGCACTGACTACAAAAGGCCAATTCACAGTATATGCGTTTTATTTTATAGTCGTAGGAATAGTATATTTTATAGCCGTTGTTATTGAACATTTTATAAGAAAATTTAGAAAAAATGTTGACTAAATATGTATGTACTTACGTAATGTTATGATAAAACGAAAATATTTTTAGAAAACATACCGGAGAAGGCAAACACGAAGTCAAATAAAAAAGTCTAAGTGAAATCTCAACACAGCTGAATCGACAAAGTCCTGTATTCGGAATTTAAGTGAAAATATGAGAAACGGCGTTTGTTAAAATTGATATACTATTTTAATGTTTTATACTTTATTGAGACTTTTTTCGGAACATGTCTACTTTAGCAAAAGAGGTCCAAATAAAAAAAAATTTATGTGGAAGAGGGCATATTTTAGAAAAAAAAAATAAAATAAAAAAATTGGCGGCGACCCATATTTTACGAGTTACGGGGGCCCGAAATTTCAGAGATATATCCTTCGATATCTTCCAGGATTTTCATCGGATCGGATCAATATGGGTATCATTAGAAAGTTTATCTACCTACAATACAATATATATATATATATGTTTTTTCGATCCGATAACCCGTTGCGCGTCAATTAAATGTTTTTTTGAAGGGGAGTTTACACATGACGATGTATTGTACCTCCTAAAAGTAGTTTATGTGTAAACACGCAGACAGAATCGTAAATATTTAATTTGGCTCGCAATGGGTTATCGGTTCGAAAAATCATAAAGATATTGTTTTAAACGTATTGGGATAATCTTTCTAATGATACCCATATTGATCCGATCCGATGGAAGATATCGAGGAATATATCTACGAACATTCAGAGTCTATAACTCGCGAAATATGGGCCGCGGCCAAATTTTTTTTTATTTTGATAAGAATAAAAATTTGTACGTATGACAAATTGGAGCTCTTGTGGTAAACTAGATATAAGCCCGGCAAACTGCCACTTACAAAAAATTTGAAGTCTCACAGAACAAGATGCTCAAAATGATATTTAATCTGCCTTGACATTATTCCACTCAAAGACTGCACACACTGTCTCGTTTCCAACTCGTGAAAGATAAAAGTAGAAAAATGACGATAAAACTCGGACGAAAATGTTAAGCTCCGCGGTATACGCATATTAATGAAATTGTTTCATCTTAATTTGTATTCTTAAGTAAGAGCAATTAAATCTAGACGCAAAGAAAAAATGTGAGAAATCATACAAAAAAGCGTACAATTTACCTAAGCTTCTTAGGTGAAATACAACTTGAAAAGTTCTTTGGCAACTCATACAGAATACTTGAGTAATTTGGTACCACAAAAAACTACTGCCAGTTATACAATAAATCTTGTGTAAAATTACCTTGTATGTTTTGGCTGTATTTCAAAGCACTTTGTTTTCTTAAACAATTTGCATTTTCTCAATATGTACATACAAATGAAGAAATAAATCAACTACATAATTTCCACAATAAAAAACCCAAGCAATTGAAAAATTTTCAACATTTTCCATGTTTAATTTATGTAATTTTTAATGTTTTTTCACTAAATTGAATAAAATAAATGATCAAAAATCATTTAATTAGTATTCTATTTCCCTCCCAAATAAAAACGCTGATAGCTTTAATCAAAAAACGTATTTATTTAATATAATCACTAAAAGGTGTTGAAGACATTAAAAAAGGACGGCTTATCAAAGAAGAGATTAAAAGAATATTCTGCTACAACATCAATAGTATACCAACAAGGCCGTTTAAGAGTTTTAAGATGGGACGAGGGAACCATGTCACAGATCACGAACGTCTGACTGGTGTTACAAGCGATATAATTTTGTCGCCTTTGTGAAAAAGCATACAAATTTGACCATGTTGTTTATTGGAAGTTTCGTGTTCAGCTTCTAAAGAAAAATTTTTCAAAAAGTCACAAAACACATTATTTATTCGACTAAAGTCCTTTTCCCCTTTGTTTTGTATTCCCGTTGTGACTTTTTTGTCTAAAATGCTTAAAAATAATATATTTATAAACATCTTGTACAACATATGACTTACCTTGTTGAAGATGAAAAAATAATCAAATGTTGTTCTGTTGTTGCCAGATTGTCTTGCAAAATCATATGCGCTGTTGTATATTTTTGCAAGTACCTGCTACAAAATTCATGAAATTGGCAACATCATATCCAACTACATCATTATCCAACTAACTAATTAATTTTAACAAAGAAACTTGTGTAAAAATACAAATTTCTAAATTGGGGAAAAGAACATGGTGGAATATTTTAAGGTACATAAGCACTGAACACCTACCAAGTAAACTTAGTTACATGTGTAATTTATACATGTACGAGGGAAATTTAGCATTTACTTGTGTGACTTCTGTCAACTCTATATAAAAAAAGATTTACAAAGTCGAATTAGGTATTTTTACACAAGTCTTTTTTCTGCGTGTAGTCAACGATCTATCAAAAAGGTTTTTGTATGGATTTTACTCGCTTAACAATAAAGTAGCTTGCTATTTTCTTAGTTGTGTTGTCAGATCTTTCTTGTTAATCCATTTAAGAAAAACCAATGGATAGCAACGTTGCCATATTATCAAGTTTCTTAATTGTAAGCTATTAAGCCCAATCGAACAGGCCTTATATGTATTTTTTCCTTCTCATTTAAAAAAACAACAGGCCTGTTCGATTGGGCTTACTAGTTTACGATTAAGATACTTGACAGGCCTAATGTTGAAAAACTTTAAATATATTACTAAGTAGAACAGGAATTATTTTTTCTAAAATCTTTATTTACTTGCTTAATTTTTGTACGGAATTTAGTCTCTTAACAAGAAAGTAGCTTACTACTCTCTTAGAATTTTTCATGTTGATTCATTTAAGAAAAAACAATTGGTGGAAACGTTGCCACCTTATCAAGTATCAGGGTACAACCTAAATGCACATTAGACCTGTTCGTTTCGGCTTACTAGCTTATGATTAAAATACTTGATAATGTGGCAACATTGTTACCCATTGGTTTTTCTTAAATTAATTTACAAGAAAAATCTGACAACAATGCTAAGAGAGTAGTAAGTTACTTTATTGTTAAGCGAGTAAATTCCATACAAAAATTAATTCAGTGAGAGTAGTAAGCTACTTTCTTGTCAAGCGAGTAAATTCCATACAAAAATTAAGCTGGTAAGCCCAATCGAACAGGACTATTGTCAACTGTTGCGGTTAATTTTGTTTTCGTGTGTTCTTTTACTACGTTCGAATATACAATCTAAATCGGATATTTGATTTTCTATATGGAGTTTCACAAGTGAAATCTGGTCGGCTTAGATTTTGGCTCGCATATCTAAATGCATTTTTGTGGTAGCTAAAGGTGTTATTTCCAACTTTGATGCGCGGCTAAATACAATGTAGAAAGAAACATCAGCGGCTGTCAGTGATTCACTACACAAAAATACAACATTTTTTGTGCAAATGTCTAAAAAGCCTTATAGCCTTGTCACACTGAATGGAAATCTAGCTGAAATGACATAAGGTCGATTTCAAATTATGAAATTTGTATAGGATCTTATAGTCTTGTCACACTGCATGCGAAATCTAGCTGAAATGACATAAGGTCGATTTACAAATGTTAGATCCCATACAAAATTGACATTTGAAAATCGACTTTATGTCATTTCAGCTAGATTTCGCATGCAGTGTGACAAGGCTGCAATAGCCTAGATTAAATGACATAAGGTCGATTTACAAAATTTAACATTTTAAAATGGACCTTATGTCATTTAATCTAGATTTCGCATGTAGTGTGACGAGGATATTACATTTGTAAATCGACCGTATGTCATTTCAGCAGTGTGACAAAATAGAGTAGCCACACTGCATTTTCTTTTTAAAAAAATATACCCAGTAACTGTGCATCAATAAAACACAAATTGCTAATATGTAAATGAATTTAAATGTTGAATGAAAAATATTATAATGCACTACATTTGCATTCAACGTATTGTATATTAACGGCCGAAATTTTAACAGGGTTTTTAAGTGGCAACTACAATTAAACTGACCCTTGTTTCGATTGATTGGTGGTAAACAAAACAACAACATCACACTTCGATGTGACATTTAATCAAGTGATATCAAATATTAAGTTTTTATCAAAAATAACAGAGACATTTTTAATAATTGACATATTCAAGTGAAATCCATAAAGATATAATAGACAATATGCGCCTACGACTCGGAAGGTTACGTTACCATTACATTAAATTTGTAATTTTGATAATGGTATGTGTAGCCGGGTTGTTTTACTTCACAAAATCCGCTGCCACTTTGGATAAACGTAGTCAAATGTACGTACATACATTATTACTTTTACATTTCTGATTAATACATTACTACTATAAACACACTACTACATTTGGAGATTCGCGACTCATTTTTAGTTTGTACTATGGCCTCATACATTTAATGATAACTTTACAAGGGTCAGCTGGTCTCATCGTGCTACAATCCACATAAGTTCCTTTATCGAACATAAAATACCAAATCAGAGAAAACATGTACACACGCTTACGATATGGAACATCCGTCAGGTCTAGTAGAAAATATTGGATATTGCGAAAAACTAACTCATAGTGCGATAGAAACTATAATGATTCCGTCCTCTGCTGTTGATGTAAATCCATATTTATATTTTTGCACTATCGTTTTTAGTAAAAGGGATCATCAGTTTCATCAAACTCGCATCAGTTAATCTTCTGACAGACTTAAGATTATGAAATCAGCAAATTTCATTCAGTTCATATACATAGATAGACATATCTTGAATATTTTAGGTTTGCTGACCAAATTTGGCCAATTTCTGTTTCTCCAAAAATTAAAAAATAATGTTTTTTAATTACTTTTATGTTATTATGTTAAAATGGGACATCTTCCTCAGGTCCCTACAAACTATAAACAAAAACTACGAAATCAAAATTTTACAGTAGTTTTAAAAAACAACTATCCCATGAATAAACTTAAAAAATGCAAAAAATGGTCGTAACCTAAAAACAAGTTTAAATTACATTTTGAGGAAAGTTAGGGATCAGAAAAGTTGTTGATGTTATATATTTGACTGGCTGCACAGAATATCCAATATTGAAGGTAATAGCCATATAAAATGCTAAAGTTTATTATGAAAATAAAACTCGATTCTTCTTGTCTTTATACATAAAATTTTCCTTTCGCAAATATTTATTATATACATATACTTACAACATCTGTTTGTATATATTATGTATATGCATATATGTAATGTATATATACTTATTACATTATGATTATGTTTAATTAAAGTAAAATTTATACATATTTGTATTTTTTAACATACTTAGGTATGTATTCTAACATCACTATAAGTTATTATGGTAAATATGTTAATAACTTACCCGAACTAATTTTGTATAATGAAAAAGAAAAAAAAAAACAAAAATAAGACAGGAAATAAAATACTATAGTCTCTACATTTCTTATTAAACTATACTTATGCATAAAATAGAATAATATGGATTAGAGTGTGATTATTTGTATAAAAATTATAAATTACAAAATGTTTGTTATATCCTCAGTAGCAGTCCAGTAATGGTGGTAATTGTTATCACCACCCTCGCCAAATTGGATTATCCTCTGAGGCTAGCAATTGTTACGAAAAGTATTTCCAATATTTCGATCGGTTGAAACCATTGATGCCGTTGCTTGAACATTGGCAGGAGCCGAAGTATTGCTAGCATTTATATAGATGGTATTAGTGGGCTGGGTATGATGATGTTGTTGTGGTTGCTGGTGATGCACTATATGAGCGGTGGTGGCTCCATTTGTGGAATTTGCATGATTTTGTTGAAGTTGCAAAATTTGTTGAGCGGTTAACAATTGTGTGGGTATAATTACTTGTTGAGGCGCAGCCTGAGTTGTTTGATGTTGTTGTTGTTGATGGTGGTGTTGTTGTTGATGTTGTTGCTGCTGTTGTTGTTGTTGCATTTGTAAACGCAGCAGCTGTAATTGATTAGCATTTATGGTAATCTGCAAAAAAGGGGAAGATATGGTTAGCACAACCTTGAAGGAAGGCGAACAAAATTATCACTTACTGGCATATTAGTTATTTCTCCGGTCGGTGTAACCATCACTTGTTGTAGTACTTGCACTTGCTGCTGTTGCTGGTTCGATTGCTGTTGTTGTTGTTGCTGCTGCACCAGATTTTGAAATATCGCCGCCTGTTGTTGCTGCTGTGCAACATTGCCGTTTTGAGCATTCGGATTTGTTGCTGTCAATATTAGCTGTTGCGGTTGCTGTGCTACCAAATTCAGGCTAGTAGCGGTTAGGTTTGGAATTTGTTGTTGATGTTGTTGCAGTTGCAAATGTTGTACAAGCTGTGGTTGACCGGCCTGTTGACCCGGCAGTGTGATAAAGTATTGCATGTGTTGTTGCGGATGAGCGGTTGGCTGATGTATGATTTGTAGTTGTTGGTTGGGATGCGATGTGGTTAAAACTTGGGCGGGTTGACTATTGTTTGGTGTTGCACTAACTGTTGCAGTTGCTTGATTGGTGACTACTGGCGCGGTCGTTGCAGCTGTTTCGGCGGGAACAGTTGTAACATTTATAATCTCTGCGTTGTCTGCAGTTGTTGTATTCGTCACAGTATTGCTGGAGGCATTGTTATCATTGGTGTGATGCTTCCGATGATGCGTTGTTGGCTTGATTTCCTCTCTCGGCACAATATCTATGAGAAAGTCGAACTGGTCGTAGTTAGCAATAGCTTGAGCAATGTCAGATCTTTGCAATGTTCGCCTTTTGCTTTCGTCCGTGTGTATCCAGGCCCTCATTGTTAGCTCCTGTATGAAAAATTCGCATGCTTTGGCAAAGAGCAGCGGAGCCTCGGCCGCAATCATTTTAGCATTATCATCCAATTTCATTATTTTCTTAATACGAGCTAAAGGCAGCGCCTGATGCTTTGCGTCTACCATGGCTGTGCTTTGTACATCTTGCATTATGGAAGGCCAAAATGTTTCAATGGTGGGCGGGGGTTTGCGTGGCTGTTGATGTTTGGCTGATTTTGAAGATTTCTCTTTGGGTATTGTACCGGTAGTGGTGGATGTGGCGTTTGTGGCGGAGGTAGTTTGATTGCTTAACATGACTGTTGTGATATTATCCGAATTTATTGGGGCTATATTTTCAGTGGTATTGTTGCTATTGCTGCTGCTATTGTTGTTGCTGAACATGATTTGGTTGCAGATCACAGCTCACCTAGAGCACTAGTTTTGATGTTGGACCATAGGTACACACTCGGGCGTTTAACTGCATTATTTTGGGAGGTAATTAGTGTCATAATAGAGTAGTATATAAAACACATCCTTACTTCTTTATGCTTCCGTATCCATCATTCGAGGTGATATTTTTGCAATAATTGGCCCACATTTGCGTTTTATTGAGCTGTTCCAAACTAGCGCGATAGATGTCTACAGTTCTTCTCTTAATTAGAAGCCCATAATCTGTGCTTTAGTGTGAATATTCTCTTTATCTGTCGTTTTGGTACACTTGTTTAACATTTATATGAACGAAAGAAGCAATTAATTGTAAAATTTTGCAAAATTATTATATTTTTATGGCATTTGATTATAAACACGTACAGCTTGTGCTTGTTCTTGATGAGATGTCAATTGTCAAAAAAATCAGAGTTGCTCATAGTTTGTACAACGTGCCTACCATTTTAGTACAACCCTGTTTTTATGTCTCTACAATGTTGCCACCTAATAATATTTACTTTTCCGTTACATGCATAGAGCCATTATGGAGCGGTCAATACGATCTGTTATGAATCAAGGAGAATGTCTAATGCCTGATTTACCCATTGATAATCCGGAAATAATGAAATTCTACAAAAAAGTGGACAAAGTCGATTGCGGTAAAAAGACAGATGATTGGGTTATGTGTGAGGTAAGTTTTCATTGTGAATTTTTTAAATTCAACCTTGACATTGCTAAATCTTTTTGCAGAAATCTATATGTTTTGTTAAACCGGAAGTTTTGGCCATACACGGAGATGTTAGTTGCTTTTATACCGATATCATTCGCAAAAATGATTTTAAATCTCGTTATGGAAAATCATTAAAGACCAGCGAGCCTTATGTTCTACAAGAGTCTGATTTTGTCAAAGTATTCTGTACAGCGACCGACGGTTCAAGGTATGATTTTTAAATGCAAATTATGAGTAGTAATTTTTGTCTGAAACCAAAGCCACAAACTCACTTTTAACGCACTAACATCTGACCCCCCGATTCCTATTTTGATGGAATTTGATATGACGTTATTCTCAATATAAATATGTTGCATTTGTTTTTTTACGCTTGAAATGAAGTTTTACTGGAAAAGCAAACATAATATTTAGAGTCGAAGTGGGTATTTAAATGCTCATGGTATGAAATCGTACCTGTAGGCCAAACGAGTAGACTTATCGTCATGATTTTTATTTTCAAAAACAACTTCGACAAAAAAAAAGCTTCTCATTTCATTTTTTTATTTCAGTTGGTTTGGTATGGCTTTTGGCATACGCGATGGCGTCGAAAAGTCTCTAATACACAAACCCATACCACCACCGCTGGATAATGCTAATCCCATCAACGTTCTAGAATCCTCGACCGATCTACCCTCGTATTTCAATGTTTTAATGTTCGGTTTCGATTCCTTGAGTCGCAATGCGTTTATTCGGAAACTACCAAAAACTTATGAATACCTCACTAAAAAACTAGGCGCCATCACTTTGACCAGCTATAATATTGTGGGCGATGGCACTCCTCAAGCGCTGGTACCAATTTTGACCGGTTACAATGAACTTGAACTACCGGAAACACGGACGCGCATGTCTGACGCTATGCCTGTTGATCGGGCCTATCCGTTGATATGGAAAGATTATGAGCAGCATGGCTATATTACTTCGTTCAATGAGGATATTCCAAATGCGGGTACGTTTACGTATCGTATGAAAGGATTTGCGAATCAGCCAGTTCATCATTATTTGAGAACATATTATTTAGAAGTGGACAATATATTAAGTTCCAGCAGTCCATTTTGTGCTGGACATACTCCCGGACACATGGTGATGTTGGATTATACAAAAAATGTATGTGTTGTGTATGCATTTGCGTTGAATGATGATGTAAAGGAATTTGGATTTTTTATTTTTAGTTTATGGCCAAATATAGTGATACTCCAAGATTTGTATTTAGCTTTCATGGCGATCTCTCCCACGATTCCATAAACATGATTGAAGCCGCCGACGATGATGTCGTTGCTTGGTTTGAGGAGTTGCAACATAAAAAATTGCTCGATAATACAATACTTGTATTCATGGCAGATCACGGCAACAGGTTAGTAATCCTGCTTATCTTTATATATTTATTATTTGTTGGGATAATTTATAAGGATAAGGAAAGCTGTTATTTTCTCGTAGTTGAATTTACATTTCATTTCATTTTAAATGAATCGAAGTTTTCTAAATTCAGAGGGGTACCACTTCTAACTCTTTTAATTTTATAAATTACGAGTAACAATGTCCCCTCCAAACAAAAAAGGGTATTTAAAGTCTACTCCCAAAACAACATTGAAACATTGTCGAAATACGCCTGCGCAGTACTTAATGTTCATGGGCAGCTCTGGCAGCTTCTTGTTCCTTGGAAATATATCCGAGTTGTTCTTCGGGATTATGTGGCCAGAAAGTAGGACGATTGATTGAGTCCAAAGCCAACTCGGGGAATGCATCGCGGTAATCTTCCATGGTCATTTCTTCGAATGGCAACAACGATTTCATGTGTTCGTGCTTCCATTTTTTATAATTTCAAAAAGCAAAGAGTGTTTTTTTTGTGCTCACAACTTGAACAGCCCACAAATGACGTGTGTTCGAATTGTAACATGTTCTTAAGAGTAAATATCTTAATTCTTACACCTTTTATGCTTTTTCCAGGGTTATAGACTCCGTTAACGTAGGAAACATCAATTGCAATTAAAAATGGAATGTCAATATGCTAGGGACATTTGGGAAACGCATCACTGCAGTGTATCCGATACATTTGGACACTCATAGAACTTAAATTTATTATAAATTTTCCAATGATATTGTTTTCACGTTTGTATGTAGTATGAAGACAATTTATAGCGTTATAGTTTCCACTGACAGTGATTCATTATCAATTTGTATGATACTTTAATAATGGAGGGTTCTTTAAGCTGCGATAACATAAATGGATAATTTTCCAGTCAACGGAAAAAATTGTTCACATTGTCAACAATAACAAAATTTTCAAAAAAAAAATAATAAAAAAACTTTCTAATAAACTTTGTTGAATTAGCCTGGACGATAAGTCCAAAAATTTCAACATAAAATTATTTGTTTGCAAATTGGTTTTAAAACCACCATTTACAGTAATTTTCGCTTAAAGCGAACTTCAAGGGACTGGGTAATCTAGTTCGTTTTAAACGAAGTTCGGTTTAAATGAAGACTTGAAGAAAACGATTTATGTATGTAAGTGCACATGCATTGATTTATTAAAGACAATTTTGGGATATTTTAATACATATGTATAAAAAAATTAGTATTTAAAAAAATCAGTTATTTGAGTTTGCTTAGTACCAATATTAGTTTGATTTATATACATTTCTACTTGAGCCAAGTGATCAGGAATTTGTTGTGGAGTGTCGCGTGACTGAAGAAAAGTTCTTACATAGCTTACGCTACACATTGCATCCAGGGCAGTTGTGACTCGGATTGGCTCTTCGTTGTCCATATCGTCGTCAAGGTCGTCATCATCAGCGCGAACAGACTGCAAAATAGCTGCGTCGTCCAATTCTTCCGTAGTTACAAGGTCGTCATCAAAACATATGTAATCGTTGAAGCTTTCTGTCCCAACTGTAAATGCAAATAATAAAGGTTAATTTAAAGTACGACAACTCAGCAAACCCTTTTTATTACCATCTGTAAATGTTTCCATTGGTTGATTTAGCAATTCTATTAATGACAGATCATCATCCGAGTCGAACTCATATTCATTACTGGTAAAGCCGCCTTGCCGAAAGCAATTAGCAACTGTTGTTTTGCTGACTTTTAACTATACCATATGAAAAAAATTGATTGCGTCCAGTAAACTAACTTTAAAGTTATCTTCATCCATATCAACCGAATTAACAAGTTTTGAGAGATATTTACTTTTCAATGTGTGAATGACACCTTGGTCCATAGGTTGTAAAACTGAGCCTGTATTTGGAGGCATAAACACTAATTTAATGCACTCTAAGTTCTTTGTATCTGGATGAGCTGGGCTGTTGTCTACCAGAAGTATAATTTTTCGATTCGCACGGCGTAAATTATAGTCCCATTGTCTTAATTCGCTGGTGAAAATTTCGGATGTCATCAGAATTAGCCTGGTAATTAACTGGTATTTTTTTAATGTTTTTAAAGCACCTGGGACTTTTTGATTTTCCGATTACTAAAAGTTTTCGTTTCTCTGTACCCGTCATATTAGCTACTACGAGCACTGTTAGCCGTTCCTTTGATAGTTTACCACCTGCACAGGTCTCACCTTTGAATCGCAGTGTATTATTGGGAGTGACTTTATAAAATAAACCAGTTTCATCGCCGTTAAATATGTCCTTATCTTTATAATTTGTTCTTATATCTGGCCACTTATTTTGCAACCAATCATTGACCACATCAACATTGACTTCAGCCGCCTCTCCAACAATTTTTCCACTAGTGATGTTGTGGCGTCTTTTAAATCGAACAATCCAAGTCCTTATTTTTCCAAATTGTAGCAATAGTTCACTTGCTGAGGCCCATTTCTTGACATATTTGCTTTTGTTTTACACCTTGTTGTAATCGTTTAATTATTTCATACTTCTCTTTTATAGAAAAACGCTTTCTTTGCTTTCCAACTGCTACTATTGAATTACATGGACGAATAAAGATATGAAAATAAATGTTTTGTATCGAATCGGTTTCCATTGCCATGTCTTTTGTTACTTGTCGACTTGTTTCATTTAGTTTAAGTCGCGAAGAAGGTTATTCATAAAAAACATTTTTATTTCCAGATTTTCACAAGTGCGCGCAACGTTGCAGGGCAAACAAGAGGAACGACTACCTTTCTTCAGTTTTACCTTCCCAGAATCGTTTAAGAAACGTTTTCCACAAGAATATTCCAGGTTTGTGGAAAACAGCGGCCGTTTGACGACACCCTTCGATGTTCATGCCACACTCAAACACATTTTGGGTAGGTTGTTTGAATATACATACATAGATACATATTAGTATATTGATTAAATCTTTACACTGCTTCGTTGATTGTCTTTCTCAGATCTGCAGAAAACAACTACCAATGACGAGGCATCATATGACCGTGAAGATACCCTAGACACTATCAACAAAGCTAATATAGAAATTTCCGAATTAGCAAAAAATCGTGCCATATCGTTATTCGATCACATACCCAAAAACCGATCTTGTGCTGATGCCTACATTGAGCCGCATTGGTGTGCCTGTCTAAATTGGCAACAACTAAATGTTAGCACTGAAATGGGACCATTGCTTAAGGCTGCGGCAAGCATGATTGGTACTATCAACAACGCTACAGATCCCTTCCGCGAATATTGTCATCCCTTGCAGCTCAAACAAATAAATTGGGCCATGCGACTGTCACCACATAGTGCCTTGTTGGCCTTTAAGCACAATGCCGATGTGGATGGTTATCTAGCAGAAATGGGAGATAATACACATACTTCCGAGGAAATCTTTCAATTACAGATTGTGGTAACGCCTGGAGATTCTCTGTTCGAGGCAAGTGTTTATCACAACTTGGAGACATTTGCCATGCACACAAAGCTGACGGAAATATCTCGTATAAATAAATATGGCTCGCAAGCCAACTGCATATATGAACGTAATCCGGAACTGCGTAAATATTGCTATTGCAAGAAGTAGACGACGTATACATTATTATGCTAAGTTCTACAGTTTTTACTTTATTTTCAAGCCAAAGATTTACGTACATCACATTACTTTTCCAAGTCATTTACTTTATATGTTACTGCCATTATTTGTTTTACAGTTCAATTATTCCTATCAATGAGACCAAAAACCACGACAAGAAGTTAACTTTATATATACACATATACATACATATACACAAATCGTATGGAGATATATCGAAAACATAAGACATCACTCAGTGTAAATTTAAATTAATTAAGAGCACTACATCACAATATACATATTTATTTATAATATCCTGCTTGAAATGAAGTATATCCACATTAAAATTGTCATTTCATTTGTAACATCTAGAAATATTAGACTCTCATAAAATCGCAAGCGCTATTACAGATATACATTGTTATAGATGTAGATCGGTTGAGAGGGGAATTACAAAAAATGCATCTTTAATTTACGGCGAAATTTTCTGATTTGCATATGGGCAAAAAGGTCTACCAAAAAAGGAAATCAAATTACAACTTTTTTTAATTATGAAACTTGTAGTTATCTTTTATTTTTATTAATTGTTGAAGTGTTATAATGAAAATTACTATTTTTTTACTACGCGTGGAAATATCTGTAGCACCCGTTTTGTCGCGTCCGTATTTCTGCTGTACCTAATTAAAAAAAATTAGATATAAATCTACGAACAAAGTATATCCTCTGACCTTCATTTACATGTATATGTTGAAAAACAAAGTCCTCAAAAAATCGCTGAACTTTGTAAGAGTTTCAAAAGTACTTCTGTTTTTTTGTACCGTCCGTTTCAATGTAAAATTGTTTATAATTTTGTACTAATTACTAAAATTACTATAATTTTGTACTAAATCCTGACGATATATTTTTAAAATGTAGTACTCTTTAAACGCTTTAAGGCTGATAGACTTCTTCAGTTTCTTTCTTGTTTTGGCGAGCGAATGTCGCGTCCGGGCCACTGGTAGTTGCCCATATGTACATATATATGTTTTATGAATGGATATTAAGCCGGGTTGCTTTGTAGCTTTGTCAAATTTGTATAGGATCTGACATTTGTAAATCGACCTTACGTCATTTCAGCTCGAATTCACATGCAGTATGAAAAGGCTATTAATAGCTTCGTTTCGCGGATTCGATCATACTGTATTATCCTACTTTTTATTTGTTCAAAAAGTTAAGCACAACCACCATTTTTGAAAAAAAAACATGATTTTTTTAGGTTATGTAAAATAAAAAATATAGTCGAAATATTTGGTGGGTATTCATCAAACATTCCAAGCTATCATTTTTAGGTGCGGAAAACCGCAACGAAATTATCGGCCCGGTTTAATGGATGTTTTTGTAAAATTTCTCTATGACCAGACATTTTAAAGAAAATGCTTAATATAAAGGAATTCCCACCCAAATGTCCCCTTTTTGGTCAAATTAGAGATCTGTTCTTGAGTTTTTATTCGCTTACATATGTCAAAGAGCAACTGTTATGCTCTTTGACATATGTTTTATTTATAAATGAGCTAACATGAAAATCAAACTTTTTTATGAAAATATTTATCATAATCGTCTGCTTTTATATTCTGCTTTAAGAAAGGGAATTTTAAACATTTTCCATAAAAAGAATAAAACAGGACAATCTTCTTGAATAAATAAATAATGCCCTCACAAAATCAGCCAATTCTGGAAGTCATTCCAAATGTTAAACGACGAGTAACTAAATCCCTTTCGATGTAAAAACGACAATGGACGAGAGTGAGGCTATGGTAGCTTTAAGTTAATTCTCTAATTCTCTAATGCAATTCAATGTAATTGCGAAATATCGGAAAATTATATATTATAATTAAAATAATCAAGGCAAGGTTTTGTTCCTCCTGCAAAATGTTGCGCCATTATGCGTATCAGTTCATGTATAATTCAGTATTACACATGGGCATCTCTCAGTGGCCCGGACGCGATATTCGCACGCTTTTATCTACGCCAAAAACAAGAAAGAAACAGAAAAAGTTGATGTGTATTTGTATTTAGTGTTCTAAAGAGCTGAATGAGTATTACATTTTAGAAATATACTTGCAGACTTTAGTACAAATTAGTATAAAATAATAAACAATTATACAATGTGTTCTTATAGAAATATACAAAGTTCAGCGACTTTTAGGAACTTTGTTTTTCTATATACATGTAAATAAAGGATAACCTTTGTTCGTAGATTTGGGAAATATGAGAATTATCTATTATCCATGGGTAATAAAATACAGTAATGATGTTCATTATACCACTTCAACGATGTGTCATAAATGATAGCTATGTTTTTTCGTAACGTATGTACGTTATTTGACACAAATGCGAACGTGTATGTTAACATGTTAATTTATACCAGTTGAAGTTAAAGGGGAACAAAAGTGAATGGAACAGAAAAACTGTATGCATTCAAATGAGTATTACACAACTGTCAGCCGAAACGACAATGCGTTTTATTCCTAACATATATGTTAACGTGTACGTACGTATATGTTTTTGAAATTGCACATTTTCTCTGAAATTCTTGGCACAATAGTAAAGAAAAGAGTCAAAAGCTAAAAATGGCATTTTATTCAATTTGTTTTTTTGGCATTTCTTATCCTATTCGCCGCAAACTAAAGCTTGGTTCCTCAATTTTCTCCATAACACATCTTCCTTACAATGCAATTTTTTGTTTTGGTTTTATGTTTGCTAGTACAATCATGTTGAATATTCATTCTCTTAAACATTTCAATAATAAATTGATGTTGATTTACGTATCTGCTCTTACGGGAGCCTAAAGTAACACCTTAAGGCACCGTTTTGAATATGTACAAGATGTAGTTTTCCGTTCTTTGAAAATTAAGAGCGAATTCAAGAACAGAACATTAGTTCACCAAAATGAGGGAAAATTTTGTATTGAATTTTGTCAAGTTGCTCGTTTTCTTTGAAATTCCTTGGCAAAATTATAAAGAAAAAGTCACCAAAAAAATATTCAACAGTGAAACATAAACTTTAATCAGAAAAAGACAATTATGTACATATATTCAATATTGTTTTTGACATTTCCCCTATTCGCCGTAAACTTAAGTTATATTCTTCAAATTTCCCCAAATGACACGTCTTTCCTTCTTTAGTAACTTTGGGGTGACCCAAAGACTTTGCGACAGCAAAGTGGAACTGAAATGTAGCATTTTCATAAAGTAGTTATTTGTATCTCACCTATTTTTACAATTTGCTGAAATATCATCGACCATCGACTTTTAAAAATATATGCACCAATATCAGTCGTAGGACACTAACAATGTAGCACAAGGCTTACTATCGATGACTGCAACCCATAGTATAACTGACGGATTAAGTAATTTCTTAGGAGATGCGATTTTTGAATTCAGCTTACTGTCCTTACAATCAGAAGTTCAAATATGTTCTAAATTATATAATTTACTTGGTTATATAAAATAAACTTTGAACGCCTCTCCTGCAAAAATCCACTTTTAATCTTAGCATACTATGCAATTGAAGCCATCGAACCATTGATGTAAGATTCGGCCTGGTCGAACTTAATTATTATATACGAGTACGTGGCTGAATGCCAAATGCACCTAGTCACACGCTTCTTTTTATTTTAATTATAAGTCCTTGTATTTTTTTGTGAAGATAATTATGTATAGTATGTAACCGTCGATAAATGATAATAATAAAAAAACAAATATTTTTTGTAATGACAAAACAACATTTGTGTTTTGTGTGGTGTAAAAAATGCGTTTTATTTTGTCTTAACAATGCAGTTAATTCCATAAAAAAGGAGAGGGAACAAAGAAACCGAATTTCTTTCAAAGTTGTTATCCAAAAAAACCACAATCTGTATAACGTAAGAACAACGTAGAATTGAAAGAAGAGTAGAATTTTTGCTGTTGCTGCTGTTTTGTTGTTTCGCGAAGAATTACCGGCTGAAGTTGGATGTTGTTCTTGTTGTTGATCAAACATAATTATTAAATTATTTATGTTGGAAGATGGGAGGTTGGCTAAATAAGAAGAAAATTATTTTGATACTGGAGCGGGAGCGTTCCTATCAATAACAGGTTGTATAGTTTTGCCACCGAATATTTGACCCCAACCGATTAAACTAGAAGAAAAAACATATAATAATTTATGTATATTTTTACATAGTTTTTTATAAAATATTATGAAATCGATTATTATTTTGTAAAACACAACGAATCACTTTTTACCAACTCTTCGTTTATATGTTTCCCCAAAATTTGCAATCGCTCAGCGAAATTTTCACCTTAGTTTCACCTTTTGTAACCCAAAGAAGAAAAATATTAGTTTATTTAAATTAAGCCTGTGGTTGCACATTTTATAATTTTTAGTTTTCCTTAAGAATTTCCATTTGTTAGTGCAGTATAAACATGAAGCTCAACAAGTGTACGCATTGTACCTGTTTTTTATTGGGAATTCTTAAAGTTGCTTCAGTAAAAACAGTTTTGATAAAAAATACAAATGTATGTATAAATTGAACAATCAAAATTGTTGGTTTCTTCAAATGAAATTACAGCCACATTGCCGAAAACAATAATCCTTATCGCGAATAAATAGAGAGTTTGTTGAAGTGCAATTGGTTTCGATGAGAAGTATAAAAGCGCGTAGTATCACAATAGACCTCTTCTGTCCTAAGTGAGACGGATGCATACTTCATGTCTGCCACCATAACCTAACCAATTATAATTATGGCAAAAATATTGCATATTTCTGGACTTCACCTTGAAACTGCGTTTTCGTTTCAGAAAAAGTGCAACGTTACAAAAAGTTTTAAATTATTTTTAACAAATTTGAAATCTGAAAGTAGAATTAACCCTCAACAACAATGTTGCCTTTTTATATTCAGACGTTTTTCAATAAAATTTTTATTTTTAAATTTTGTTTTCATTACAAACAACGGTTTTTTTCTATTTTTGAATCCGGTTGTATTTCATTTCAATTGTAATTAATGCAAGATATTTCAAGGGTGCATGTAATATTTTCAAGGAGTTGGGTTGTGTGACGGCGAAATCATTTTTTGATTTCAATATAAATTTACAATATTTTGTTATTTACAATATATTGTTATTTATAATAACAATATTGTGCCATGATATGTTGGGTAATTTGAACATTAAAATTCAAAATCTTTATTATATGTTCGATATTTTTGTAAAATTGTATGTAAAATGTAAAGAAAAAAGATTTTATTCACTCAACGGTGTTTGTTAATGTTCAATAAAGAGCAACAGACACAAAAAAGTATTGCATTAAAAAGAACTCAATGCGAACAATTTCCCCGAGGCAAATTTCAAAACATATTATGAAATGTTATCCTCGGACTTAGATAAGAGGACATACGCCCCTGATGTCTTACACGGTGGTTTCAAACCAATGCTGTTCTCGTGGTTACATTTGAGTTTGTGTTGCGTTTAACAAAATAATAATCCTAAAATAATCATCTTATCATCGTCACAACTTACCGCCAATGTTTTTCTACGCGACGACTTAGAGCAATCTTTTCACCCTTTTCCGTACATACTGGTGTAGTGAGTACAATTTTTGCCAAATCACCCTTAGTGGCCGAAATACGACCGCCGGTACTTAGAGATCCAATGTTGACCAGCAGAATTTCTCCTTTCACTAGTTTCTCGACGCGAGCACCTTTCTTATCACCATCTGTGCGTACGCCCAACAAACGACGCAGCAAATAGTATGAAATTTCCAATTCTATAAAGATGTCGGGCAGTTGTCCAACAGCACCCAAAACCTGGCCCACCAAACGATCTGCACGGCAGAGAGTGGGATCAATTCGTGTACCAACACCAATCAGACCACCAGGCACAGCGTATTGCAATTCATTTTGTTCAGCATAAAGGGAGACGATACGCGAGAAAATCGGACGGCAGGTAATGTTACCTTCGCTGTCTTTAGTTACAACACCAGGACGCACTTCGATTTCTTGGCCAACCTTAAGGACACCGGCCAAGATGGAGCCACCAGCGACACCACCTTTCAGATCGTTTACTTCACAGCCGGGTTTGTTGACGTCGAAGGATCGAATAACAATTAGCCGGGGTGGGGCATTAAAATCGCGCTGAGGCACAGGAATCTTATTAACAATGTACTCGCATAGGACCTGTAACCAAAAAAACAAGCATGAAAATAAAGTAATGTGAGGTATTACAAAATGTAGAAATCAGGGGTTTTTCGGGACATTTAACTTTCAATCGAAAAGTTTGAATTTGAAATTGACATAAGATTGGAGTAATTAAATTCACTTTTGATCGAAGCTGGAGTTCAAAACAAAATTTCTACGGACGGATTCAATACTCACATCAATGTTATATTTCAATTGAGCTGATATCGGTATAATTGGTGCTCCCTCAGCCACCGTACCTTGCACAAACTTCGTTATGTCTTCGTGTTGTTCCTTGGCTTGCGATTCTTTAACCAAATCGATTTTATTTTGCAAAATCAAAATTTGTTTCAATTTCATAATTTCTATGGCGGCCAAATGTTCCGAGGTCTGAGGTTGGGGACACGATTCATTGCCGGCAATCAAGAGTAAGGCGGCATCCATTACAGCAGCACCGTTCAACATGGTAGCCATAAGGATGTCGTGACCAGGGCAATCGACAAAACTGACGTGACGTATCAATCTGAAGCGGCCAGAGCACGAAGGACGGGCACAGGGAAAATTGTCATCTTTGCTCGAACTGTCCGATACAAAGCTAGCCGGTCTAGGACATTTTGGATTATCGCATTTATAAATTTTGGCATTGGCGTAACCTTAACAAACAAATACGTAAAAGAAAAGGAAATATAAAATCTAAGCCACACCAACCAAGACCAATCCAAAGCCCAATCACCACCAATAGTAGTTTGCAATAATTCAGGGATATCTCTCTCTAGTCATTTATTTTCTTTATTCTAAAAAGTACAATTATTTCATATATGTATGTATAATAATAATATGTGTGTGTGTTTGTGTAAAATCTTATTAAAAACAAAACTAAACAAATTGTAATTTTTTAAAATCGAATGTAAAGTGAAATGTAATAAATGTATAGTAATGAGTATATAATAATAACAATTAAAATGTGTTTGTACGTCTTGTATACAATATTTGTTTGTTTTTTTTCTCTTTTTGTAAAAAAATAAAAATATATGAAATGAGTGTCCAATACTTAGAATAAAACTTTGCGGCAATTGTCTGCTCCGCAGCGACACGAGACCTTTTCGGCTGCGGAAAGATTTTCATATTCATCTATGCCCTCGTTACCGCGTATGTAATCGAAGGTTAATTCCTCGCCGGGCTTAATGGGCCTCAGTGTGAAGAAGGCCAATCGTGGCATATTAATATCGAGATTGTCAACCCAAAAGGGAAAGACAGCTAGATTCGGGTCACATGAATGGTTGAAGAAATGACAAATATTGCCATGCACTGCTGCATCTATTGTATACATGCTATCGGCGCTGGTATTGTAATCCAAATCGAACAGATAAGTACGGCCAATTGCATCGTACTGCTTGCCTCTTTCGTCGGCCTCTTCGCAAGTTATGATCTCACCCACATATTCACCCACAAATTCACCTTTTCGCATAGTTCTTTCGGTCCTTACACCCCAACCGCGACCGTTCGATGTCTTAAAAAGACATAGCGCATTGTGACGTCCTCTTTGAATGACACGATTTGCACAATCCATAGAACATAGACAACTCGAGTTACATTCGTATATCGCCTCTCCGGGATATATGCGCAGACGACCATTTTTATCATACGCAAAATAACTGTCCGCCATACGTGCACAGCACTTTGATGACGGCACACAACCGTCCACACATTTACATCCAATTTTGGGATTTACGGGCAATTCCACACCCTTGCCAGCAAAGTTTTCGGTTATATATTGGAAGTTTGGATCCAATATATCCAGATCAGCATTGTTTTCTACGGTAATGGGTGATTCGAACTCAATCAAATTCATGCGTTCTTGCCATTCTTGCAAAGAGGCAAGTTGCTGTTTCCGTTTATAGTACAAGGGGGTAGTAAGCATGGCTCTCAATACTCTCTGACGAATTTTCTCGGGTTCTCGTTGGCTCTTTGAACGTGCATTAACAAATTGTGCTAGTAAAATGAGATCCACCTTTATCTTCAATGGATCATATGTATCCAATTCCTGAACGCTCATCTCCGAGGGTTTTAGAACCAATCGATTTTGCTTTATCTGATCTTCAAATTCTTGTCGAATTTTCGCTATGACCTGATGGTGCAGCACCATCATGCTTTCAATGAAACCATCCAATAGTGCACATTCACTTAAATTGCATAAATTTTCCCAGGTATTTTGTGACTTTGGATAGTTCAGCCATTTGACAAAAAACACCGGTTCGGCGTTTATGGATTCAAGGCTCTCTATGTTCTCCACTACATACTCGTGCTTTTGCCTCTTAGCCGGTCTAGGGGTGTTACTCTGGCAAGAGCTACGGCGTCTTTTGCCGATTTTCTGTTGCAGTGCCTCCTCAACGAGATTTGATTTTGCCAGACGAACTATCAATGATTTTTGTGGCGATTTAACGAAGAGAGAATCACCACTGCATGTGGATGCATTATCATTGAGACTTTCATAACCACTGCTCGGGCAGGCGGACGGGCCACGTTCCAGAATTATTAGGCTGTCCGAAGAGAATGTACGTGTTAGAGGACTTTGTTCTTTCCGCTGACGCAACTGCCGCTGTTGCATTAGCTGTTTTTGTTTCAATCTTTGCCAGCGTTTCGCCTCCTGTTGTCGCTCAAAATCGCGTAATAATTTCGGTGATGCGAGCAGAGCTTGCATGCGTTGTTGACTAATGCGTTCTGCAAAATTTCCCATACATACAAAACACACGACGTGCGCAAAAGAAAACCGGAAACAAAAACAAAAACAAACATAAATCGAATAAAAAGGCGTTTCTTTTTTTCAAATTGCTGGAAAACATTTTCAAACAAAAACTAAGAAGGGAAAGAAAAACAAGCAAAAATCAATTGACCCTATCAAATATTTAGATAGACTGAATTTATAGAGAAAAAGGAATCCAGCAATGTATTTATCGAGAAATTTTACAGAACGCATATCCCCCATCCTTTCCCGATTCTTTTATATATATGAAGTTCTCAAGTTATTCGCCAAAGAGGTAATTTTACATAAATTATTTTAAAATGTACTTAAAGGATACATGATGAATACAACATACATGTCATTGTGAGGATTTATATGTACTTTGATCAAAAGAAAATATTGAAATATGTGATAGGGATAAGTTGATTTTATGTTGTGTCTGTTGTATATTAATATTTGTTAATAAATGACTAGAGAGATATAACTACTATGTATGAATGGACTATATACCAATTTAATAAACATCGATCGAGTTTCAATTTGTTATGTGAATAATACGTGTTTCTGTAACTTTTATTTACAAACACAATATTCTACTAAAATGTTGAATTCAAATGCTGTGTTGGTCGACAATGAATTACACCATACATCTCATTGTTTAAATCATCTATAATTGCATTTTTATTCCGAAAGAGCTTTTGTAAATTACACCTTCGATGCAAAATGAATTTAAAATCACATGTGGTTATTCAAAATTAGGTTTAACTTTCACATTTTGAAGTTACTTCTTACATATTGTACGAAGGACTCAAATCCAATCGACGGCTAAAATATAACTAGTGCTCGAGAATATGTGAAATAATTTCTACACTTCTTAAGAAGTAATAAAATCCACTATTAGTGTTTTAAAACAACAAAAACATCTTGGGTTGTTGTCTGTGTGACACTCTAACGTATCCAAAAACAAATATCGCTCGATCGGCATTATCTCCACCACGAATAGTTTTTATATAAAACTTACCGAGTTTAATTGTAATATTCCTCTCCAGTTCATTTTTGAAACGAACAGTCTGTACACCTGAAATGGCTTTGACCACTGTTGATTTTCCATGGGCTACATGGCCGATGGTACCAATATTAATTGTAGCTTGGCGAGAAATAACTTCTGGCGATAGCGGCGTCAAATTGCTGACATCCTAAAAGAAATCGAGGAAGAAAAACATAAATGATGAATTGATTATTTTTTTGCCACAACCACCCCCACCCCACAGCCAACAGCAGCAGTGATGGCTAGAGGCACATATTGAAGCGAAATGGTTAACTGTCGTGGCAACTTTTGAGGTTAGAATAAGCGGATGAAAAATTGCATCAGAAAACTTAGTTATGATTTCGATATTACAAAGGGACCAGAAACCCATACTTTTTTCTGGAAATGTTTTCAGTAAATGGAAATGCACGGCACGTTCCAGCAATTAAGCCCGAGTTTAGGCCCATAAGCGCCACGTGCAGATTTTTTTCGCGTCAACTCAGTCATGCAAAAAGTTGGTGTTGACAAAACACATCTTGGATGATTGCTGTCGCAGGCGGCCGTGATACTAACAATTTATTTTTAACAATTCTTTCTACAAAAATAGTATTTTTTCATGGCATCTTTTCGAATCGTTTCCCTCAATTTTTCCACATTCTTTTATACCCTGTTGACTCTGGTGGTTTGGTGGCATTTTTTCTTTCGAGATGTTTTTGTAACATTTACCAAATTATTAAGATCCTGCTGTTGTAAATTTGCATTTACACCAATTTGAGCTTCCGCTGTGGACATTTTTTATGATTCTATTTAACACTTATCCCAAATAATAAATAAAACTTTGTTCCACACACTCGTCGTTTACGCCTTAACATTAAATTCACCGACTCTTGGAAAAGGAATTCAAGAAAATCTGATTTTGATTAATTCACATGAGTGCAAAAGAGATGCATATAGTCACAATGCAGGCATATGTCAAAGTTGTATTTTAGGTGATGCCGGATGGTTAGAAAGTAGTAAAGTAAAAGGATGGCGCCGAAATTGTATAGGCGCTTTCGCGTGACGTTTGTCGAAATCTGATTATAATTAGATTGTATGCTTTACGCAAAAAGCAATTTAGAAATGGGAAACGTATAAGTTTTTCCGCTTTTCCGTATTTTGGAATTTTTCCTTATGGAGATTGGATGTATCTCACAAGTCTGCCGTGAATAATCAAAGTGAGCTCCGTGTGACTAGTGTCAAAAAATCAAATGGTTGTATGAAATCGAAGGCTCATTCAGACCGGAGCGACAAGACAAAACGCAACTATATGGCAAGAATAATTTACACGGGATCTTATGTGAAAGATGTAAGCATATTGTCCGCAACGCTGACCATGCGAATTCAGGTTTGTACCTTAAACGTATTTTGAGAACTATATAGAACCATTGTGTAAAGGCCATTTTAAACACACAAAATATTTGCGCAAAATGCAGCGTTGCAAACAATTTTGCATTTGTGGGGCAACAGTATGTAGTATGTAAATCGTATTGTCTTACATTTTGTGCAACACGTTTTTGCCCAAATATTTCGTTAAGCGGAAAACGTATAATATAAATTTCGATGAGTCCTTTAACAATATTTTATATATACAGACATATATCAACATTTGAAAATGTTTTTCTGGAATGCTAACATGCTTTCAAAAAAAAATGTCATTGGATTTTACTGTTATGTTGAAAACATATACGCAATACAAACGTAATGATAAATAAACATAACTCTTTCTTTTATTTAAGAAGGGTGCACAATTTTATGTTTTATGAAAATGTTGCCAATCAGATTTTGCTAAGCGCCGATGCGTTCTTTTCGTACCGTATATACGTCTCCTATATACGGGACGAAAAGAACACAGCTATAATAAACTTAGGTAACAACTTGTACATTTTTGTATGATTTCTCACACTTATTCTTTGCGTGTATTAAACGCAATATCAAAAATCCTCTCAAAACGATTGGCGATGAACATAATTTAATGTCTTTACTTTTACAGTTTTTGACCAAAAATATGCGCAAGGTGTTTTGATTAGATTCAGTCCTTCTTCGACAAACGTCATTATTGTGTGTTTGTCTCTTAAATACGTCTTACGGTATGAATAATACATGACGCTATAGCAAAATACAACCCTTTTACACAAGTTTTCCATATGAGTTGCCAAACAAAAACGTTCAAAATTTGTATATCACATAATAAACTTAGGTAACAACTTGAACATTTTCGTATGATTTCTCACATTTATTCTTTGCGTGTATTAAACGCAATATCAAAAATGCTCTCAGAAAGATTGGCGATGAACACAATGTGTTTAAGTTTACAAATTTTGACCTTTTCTTTTTCGACAAACGTAATTATTGTGTATTGACTCTTAAATACGTCTTACGGTATGAGTAATAAATGACGCTATAGCAAAATACAACCCTTATGAATTTAGTGATTTTTCGTTATAGAATTGACGATTTTAAATTTCAGTGTGCAGCACTGCAAACCGGCATTCTACTAAAATTTCGCCCGCCTCGAAATACACACACAAATCTTCTCATCATTATCATTACGCCGCAATTACATTAGTACATTAGCTAGCTGGGACGAGTCTTTGTTTTTTCTGTGTAACACCGAGAAGAACTCCAGATAATTTTTTCTTGCAAAAATGTCCAGTTTACCGAGTAAGCGCGCAAAGTTGGAAGAGAATTCAGCTGCACCAAACGAAGCAGTTTCCGAGGCGCTGGAATTAATCGATGCGTGTCAAAACGACATCGATGCTCTGAACGAAAAGGCCAGCGAAGAAATACTCAAAGTGGAGCAGAAATACAATAAACTACGGAAGCCATGCTATGAGAAGAGAAGCGAATTGGTGAAACGTATTCCCAACTTTTGGGTGACAGCGGTAAGTAGGATAGACAAGACAAAAAGAATGATGATCAGCCAAAAAAAGTGTGGTGTGATTGACGCGTTATAGTGTATGTAGCATCGAGTGTGAGATGATATAAAAAGAGAAGAGGAAGCGAAGGTTCCGGCGTTCTATGTGGCCTGATGAACTGATAAATGCGCTCCGGAATACTGGGAAGCTTTTGGCAAATATCTAAAACCACAGTTCTTGATAGAGGAAGTGTTTGGCGGCGCATGTTTGTGTATGTATGGTAGTGTTGGCCCAGTCATATTTTATTTTTTTCGCTGGCGGGTTAACGTTGTGTACATAGTCGTGTAGGGTTGCCATGTAAATTTTAGGTTATTCAAACAATGCGGTGGTGGATTAGTTAGTATAGGAATAGAAAGAGGTACAGTGACTTAAATGACAAATTTGCGTAGTGTTAAACGATTTTGTCCGTTTACTAATAGCTTTCTCAAACTGCAATTAAAACGACTGCGATTTACGAAACAAATACAGAAAATCGACTGATCTGAAATCGCTTGATTTCGCATGCAGTCTGAATTTGCTTAGCCATGTTCGGATGTTGATAAGCGGATTTTGTTATATTCTAGCTTGGCTTTAAACACATGGTCTAAATATAAATAATAAACTATAGCATTGTCGGTTTAGCTAAATTCAGTAGTAAAAATTATACGAACGTTGAAATTCAAAATACATTATACATAGAGTAGATTAATTTCTGCTAAACGTATTTTTCGTACTGATACATTAGCTACAGCAAATCCATGTTTAGATAGTTAACAATATCTGTTTTTCGAGATAATGCGATTTGTGGTTTCTGTCTGGTGAGCTAAGATTAAACGAAATACTCATTTTATAATATTGCATTAATGTTTTTGAGCAATTTTTTACTAACGCCTTGTGTAGTTAGTAATCGTGTGATTGTTTTCATATATGTTAAAAAATATAATTACTAGAATCTGGGGAAACTCTTCTGCAATGTCCAGACAATATTTAGAGAATTTTCAAATATTCTTTGCGAAACGCGAAAGTCAGTACCTAGCAAGTATAAATCTGCATACCTGTATTTATTCGCTGTCATTTTGGGTAATAGTCCCTGATTGTAGCGTGGCAACAGCCATAAGGGTACGTTGAACGTTTTTGATTGGATTGGCCGATCATTACCAAGATTTGAGAAAATTTATGTTAAAGACTATAGATTCTAGAAATGTAAAGAAGTTGAATGAAAACATGCTTTGAGACGTAAAAATTGACAATCAAATTTAATATTCCTGTTGAACGTATTTCCCCTTCAACCACGCGCGATCTCTAAATACGTTACCGGCATTGCATGTTTTTCTCAAGTTGTATTTTAATTGCATTCCATTAATATAATTTTACAGTTTATCAATCATCCACAAGTGTCGGGCATATTGGACGAAGAGGAAGAGGAATGTTTGCATGCCTTAAGTAAATTGGAAGTAGAAGAATTTGAAGACATCAAATCGGGTTACCGCATTCATTTCTACTTTGAGGATAATCCATTTTTTGAAAACAAAGTTTTAACAAAAGAATTCCACTTGGGAACGGGATGTAAGTTTCAAAAATATCTTAATACAAATATCCAAATATGTACACGTCTTTAATAACCATGAACTTTCTTTTAGCCGATGAAAACAGCGATTGCCCTTCGTCGACCAGCACGTCCATACAATGGAAAGAAGGCAAAAATCTACTAAAACAATTGCTCTCAAAACCATTTACCAACAAAAAGAAGCGAAATTCCGAATATAAGACATTCTTTGATTGGTTCACTGATAATAGTGATCCCGTGAACGATGAAATTGCCGAATTAATCAAAGACGATTTATGGCTTAATCCTCTGCAGTATTATCTGGTACCTGATATAGAGGTAGAACCAGAAGACGATGATGAGGACAATGAAGATAATGAAGAGGAGGTCTTTGATGATGAGGATGGTGAAGGCGAAGAGGATGATGATGACGGTGGGTATTTATACAAACTGATGATGAACTCATATAATTCTGTGTCATAATTTATGTTTTGTTTATGATTTTAGATGACAAGTAAATTGGTGAATTAAGGATGAAGAAAACATATTGATATATAATATCCGTAACAAATTGATTCCATACTATACTATACATATACGGAGGAAAGCAAGAAAAAGAATAACAAATTTCGTATTTTAGAATTTAACAAAAAAAGTTTCATTTTCAAATAAAACTCTTGAAAAAGGCCAAAAAGAAAAAACTTGCGTTCATTATAATTAATAGTGTAGGTCTGCTACTAAATATGACTTGCACAGTAGTAGGTAAACATTTTTCAAAACAAACCAATTCCTAGTTTCTTCTATGTAATATAAGTACAGTTGCTACGCCCATTCCGGGAACTATGGTTAAATTACATACTCAGGTACATTTTTAAGAATACTAATTTCTGGAAGTAATTTTTAAATGTTGTACAATGGTTGCCATTTAATTCTATAAAAAACTAGGATATGTTTAAGCATAACTTAGTGTGTTCAGTACAACACAACAGTGTTGCTAATAATAGGTGATTTTCTTTTGTCATTATTTAAGGGTATTTACACATGAAGATTTTTATACTGCTTCAGAAAAAGAGCTATTTTTCTTTAAGCCGGGATAACAAGATACGGTAACAAAAATGCTAATAAAAAGTTAGTTTTTAATCAAAATAAAAAAACATTTTTTCACATCGTCGCTAGTTTACGATTAAGTTACTTGATAAGGTGGCATCATTGTTACTTAATGGTTTTTCTTAAATGGATCAACCACAAAAATCCGGCAACAACACTAAGCGAGTAGTAAGCTACTTTCTTATTAAGCGACTAAATCCCATACAAAAATTAAGCAAGCAAACCCAATCGAACAGCCCTAATAGAAATATTTGTATCAAAACAAATTTTCATAATCATAAATTTGACTAACACACAGAAAAAACTTACTTACAAATACCTAATTCAACTTTGTAAATCTTTTTTTATATAGAGTTGACAGAAGTCATACTAAATTCCCCTCGTACATGTGTAAATTACACATGTGCTTCTTTTGTATAACTAAGTTTACTTGGTAGGTGTTCAGTGCTTATGTACCATAAAATATTCCACCCTGTTCTTTTTTCCAATTCAGAAACTTTTAGCTTTTCTACAAGTTTCATTGTTAAAATTAATTAGTTAGTTGGATAATGATGTAAGTGTGAAATTAGAAACAACAGACGAAGATGTAAGTAAGGCGAAATTAAAATTTATTTATTTTTTCATTCGCAAAATGAAGATTGATTAATCTTTTAATTTATTAATATCAATTTTAGTTACATTTCGGAGCAACATTATGCAGTCTCGACAAGTGATGCCGTAAATGGTTTCGGCACCAGTGGTATTTATGCACTACGCACAACAACATTTGGTTCTCCGCCCGGTGGTGCTGGGACATCTTTTGTATTTAGTAATGAAAACAGCAGCGAGCCTCTGTTATCCATTGGTACCAAAACCAGTGCGTGTTTGGGGAAAACCGAAAAACGTACAATTATAACAAGGTAAGTGTGGCTGTGTGTGTGTGTTTATTTTGTCATTATTAATTTAATCCTTTTATGGCAGGCAGCAGCTACAACATCAGCCAAAAAAAACAACATTCCAAATTAGATAAATGAAACATGACGTTATGTCAATTTATTTATTTATCAATTTGTATATTTATTTCTTTATTTTTAAATACTGATAATTACAAATTGTTTAAGAGAATAAAGTGCTTTGAAATACAGCCAAAACATACAAGGTAATTTTACGCAAGTTTTATTGTTTAACTGGCAGTAGTTTTTTGATACCAAATTACCCAAGTGTTCTGTATGAGTTGCTAAAAAACTTTTAAAGTTGTATTTCACCTAAGAAACTTAGGTAAATTGTACGCTCTTCTTGTATGATTGCTCACATTTTTTCTTTGCGAGTATATACTAAATGAAAAGCTATAACTAAAAATATAATAGACCTGTTCGATTAATCTTACTAGCTTAATATTTGTATGGCATTTACAAGAAAGTAGCTTATTCTTGGTTACTGAGTTAGATGGTGCTATATTTTTATATCTATGATTTATTTATCTTAATTTTAAGGTAGTAAGCTTAATCGAACAGGCCTAATAGCCATTTCGTGTGAATGCATAGGTAATGGTATTTATCGATTTAATTCTAATATGCATTTATCGATTTAATTCTTCAAATTGGTGATTTTTATAAACGTTTCATTGACATTACTGGCCTTTGATTGTATTCTGACATAATTTATTTTTTGACAGCCGCGCACTTGCAAAAGTTTCGTGAATTTTTCTGCAGACGAGAATACGAAAGTGTGATGGCTGCTATGAATAAATTGTCTCTATTGGTAAGAAAAATCATTCAAGAAACTATAATAAAACCATTTTTAAACTTGGGACTCGATGATTGTTGACCCAGCCAGTGTTCCCGCGAAACATTTGATGGAGAAAATGGAAAAATGTTATCTGGAAGTGAAAAATTACCCAACATTTTTTTTGGTTATGTAATCTCAAATGCAAAAGAGACTTGAGAAGTAAAGTTTTAAAATGTGTTTCTTATTATTTCAAGTAAAGAAATTAAACCGATTTGCATGTTAATTAAAATGTTTCATGTGTATTTACAGAGCCGTGCTATGAGCACTGGCACCCAAATGGTCAAGCCACCAATCCAAGTATTCGGTATGGAAGGTCGTTATGCCACCGCCTTGTATTCCGCTGCCACCAAATTGAAGCAATTGGATCAAGTAGAAAAGGATTTGCTTGCTTTCCAATCAACCCTCAAGGAGGACAAGAAATTGCGCGAATCTGTTGTAAGTCCCATTGTCAACAAGAGAGTTATGGGTATTGCCTTGAAGGAAAGCGCTGAAAAGTTGCGTTGGTCTCCTGCCACCGGTAACTTGTTGGGACTCATGGCCGACAATGGCCGTTTGAACGCTTTGGACGGTGTTATCAATGCTTTCAGTATCATTATGGCTGCCCACCGCGGTGAAGTTGTATGCGAAGTTATTTCCGCCAAGCCTTTGGATTCTTCTCAAAACAAACAATTAGAAGGAGCTTTGAAGGTAATCTATCAGCATATATTATTTGAAAAGAGTCTCTGATGTTTACACAATTAATTTGCAGTCGTTCTTGAAGAGCAACCAAAGCTTGAAGATTACCGCCCGTGTTGACCCCAGCATCATTGGTGGTCTGATTGTGTCCATTGGTGACAAATACGTAGACATGAGCATTGCCAGCAAAGTTAAGATGTACACTGATGTCATTTCCTCTGCTGCTTAATTTGTAAGATGGTGCTCGGGTTGTTAATCCTAGAATTCTCTTACGCTTTCCTTCAGTTTAGTCAAAACAAAATTACTAATTTTTATTTTATGTTTCCGAATTGATAGTAATACGTTCTAAACAATTTACTTTATAAACTCTAATGTTTTTATTTTTGTTTGTTTAAACACCAGAAACAAACTCTTGGATGATTTTTGTTAAAACATCAACAACAAAAACAATAAAATGATGGATGTTGGAAAAAAACTATTTTATTGTAATCTTTTTTGTGGTAGTTCCCATTTTTGGGATTTGGTTTTTTGCCAACATGACCTACTTTTGTAAACAATGTAATAATCTATACGCGGTAAAATGAGCTCGAATAGTGTTTTGGTATTATCAGTTAAATCCATATATGTTGCTAAAAATGGTTAGATATGTTGAAGACCCATACAATACCAGCATATTAGTCACGGGTCAATGCATATTAAAAGAAGCGAATATTTAACAAACAGAATTTTATACCCCATACGTATGTATATAACGTTCATCGCTATGCCTTTACTACGGACGCGCAGGTGTGTGGGTGGGTGTAGCTAAGCCATCGTCAGCAAAGACAATGCTGTACAGTGGGTTTTGATATTTTATACGCAGCGAAAACTACCAAACGTTTTGTTTTGCTAAAATACAAAAACTTTATTAGTAAATAACTCAAACGAAATCTAGTATTTGCTTAGGAGAGTTCCACGTTTCAGGTGTGTACTATCGTCCCTGTGATTCTATCCACGATAGTACCACTCCCTTTTTGAACTTTTAAGTTTGAGATTTTGAGACCGACCTTTAAATTTACGGTTCGGCTTAGTCGAGCAGTTTCTGCCAGAATGGTCGGTATTCAATATGAAGAAGATCGGATAATATTGAGATATAGCCCCAATACAATTGGTTACACTATTACGCACATCCACATTTTACATTGGATCTTTATCCAATTTTTCGCATCTTATTTCAAATAGAAACAACTGATACAAATGTTAAGTATAGCGTGATTTGATTTTGAATTTCAAAAAATGTTTGCGGCAAAATTAATGGCGTAAATCTGTGCCTCACTCCTTGCCGGTGAAGATTGAGTGAAGTTTATCTGCGTTTATCTAAACTACGACCACTGTACCTATCTAATGCTGGAAGGGCGGGCGATGTTGACGACGCGACGACTTTGATGATGATGGTATTAAATTAATGCAGATACATATGTACATATTGTTATGCAATCGAAATTTATGGAAGTTTCAACCGTTTTTGGGAAAAACTACAATTGGAAATACGAAAAGAAACAAAAACAAATATTTGCAAAAAGTTGCTTTGTTGTTTGTTTTCCACATCAAAACCTCTGCAAAAAAAGACCTAAATTGTTTGCCTATGGTAGATTTGAAAATGAAATGATAAGTATAGGTGCTAAACAGATCCAAGGCTTAGTAGACAATTCCCAATTAAACCTACAACATCGTGGAACGGCCTAAAAACATAAAGTTGCCCGGAAAAGTCCTTCGAAAGTGAATCTAATGAATGTGCTGAATTTGTGAAAAAGAAGAAATGAATTTAATGAAAGAATTGTTATGGTTCATTACTTGCGTTTTATCGCTTTGTTATACTCAAACATATTCACAAGCATACCAGTATCCTGTACAAAGGAGAACCGGTTACTCATATACGCCGGCATCGTATAACAGCAGACCAAAACCGTATTCATCCTCTTCTGCAGGATCTTATTATAACAAGCCAATCGCTTATTATCCGAGCAGCAACGGTGCCGGTAGTAGCTCAGCGTATCCTTCAAAGTCGTATTATCAGCCCGCCAGTATAAATCGTTATCCTGACCAAAGCTCCAGCACAGCTGTCAGAGGATATTCTTCTTCAGCCAGCGCAAGTCGATATCCCGCCCAAAGTTCCAGCACAGCTGTAAGAGGATCAGCCAGTGCCAGTCGGTACCCTGCCCAAAGTTCTACCACGGCTGTGAGAGGATATTCTTCTTCAGCCAGTGCAAATCGGTACCCTGCCCAAAGCTCCAGCACTGATGTAAGAGGATCATCTTCGTCAGCAGCAAATAACAATCGTTATTCTTCACAAAGTTCAAGTACTGCTGTACGGGGTTCATCGTCCTCACCTTATTCAGCAGATTCCTCAGTTAGACCCTCATCTCCGTCTCAGCCTTCAAAGGATAATTTAAGCAATTCTTACAATACCAAACACAAGGACTCTTCTGTTTCTAGCAGCAATAATTTGCCGCAGGATGTTCGTAATGACAAATATCATGCAAGTAAAGCGGACGTCGAAAATGCGAAGTTTGCAGGCACCGGCAATCAGGAGACCCAAGAAGAATCGGGAAGGACAGCTTTGCATTTTAAAAAACGTAAACTCTTAAGGAAACGTTTGGCCGCTGCTTCCTATGGTAAACGTTGTTTTCCGTATGGTAGAGATGCCGGAACTGAAGGAAAGGCAGCAGCTACTCCACCGCCGAAAGAACAGGGCCGTTTCCTATTCGATGTAAATGTGTATAACGTTTATCCACATACTTCAGTGGGTATAGGCAATGGATGTGGAGGAGGTTTCGCTGGAGGCTTCGGAGGTGGTTTCGGTGGCGGCTTTGGGGGTGGTGGTATTCTTGGTGATGGTTATGGTTACGATGGAGATGGGGATCTGGGTGGAGGCGGTGGTGGTTTATTGGCTGACTCCGTAGCTCCGGGTATAAATCAATTTTTGGGTCTATGGGCACCGGGAATATTGCAAAACGCCTTAGCGGTAACGGCCAGACCGTTGGCTGATCGATATCCGCCACCAGAAGAAGATAACGAGTTACAAAATGACCCTGAAGTGGATCCAAACTATCGTCCAGCACCCGTACGACGACCAAGACCCAATAGGGTTTACTATGATTCAGCAGGAGCGGTACGTTGTTAAACCCCATTAAAATTCCACACCTTGCATATTTAATATATAATTTGTTTATATTTATAGCCTGCAGTTACGCCGGGCCAATTAATTGGCGGTGTGGCTACAACGGTCAATGGTATCATACAGCAGTTAAGCGGCAACGTTCAGCCAGTGTACCAGTCGGGCTACCGACGTTCGGCCAGCTATGGTTAATTTAAGATGGGAGACCCGAATAGTTTCGAATTTTATTAATTAGTTAAGAACGACTTTACTTTTTAGGATGTTTTTTGTTATTAATTTATAGGATTTACGATTTTTTATTATTTTTGTATAAAGTGAAAAAGTATACATTTCGCAGTGTTTTGCTTTATTTAAACATAAAATCATTAATTCTTCTTTCAAAGTATCTGTCATATTTCTGGCTTCAACTAAATCTAGTTTCTCAATTTGTTGAAATGAATTAAATGAAGAACAAAGCACTACTAGCCTTTGTAGTTCAATTTGTTTATAGTCTTCTCACAGCATTTGTATGAGATCTAATATTGGAAACCGAGCTTAGCTCGATATCGTCGTCAATGACGTCTTATATAAGTACCTTTTCATACCTCAAAATAAGTAAGAAGTTATAAAAGTTACGTAGGTTATGGTGATTGCGGATTGTGGAAGGTAACAGAAGAGGCGTGCCAATTTTCTTCGAGCTTAAACTAAGTTATTTAAAAAGTCGTGAAACGGCCTTAAGTCACTCCTTCAAAACTTACACTTTTTTATATCCTCCACCTAAGGTTGAGGGTATACTCACTTTGTCATTCCGTTTGTAACACCTTGAAATATTCATCCTAGACTCTATAAAGTATATTCTAGGTCGTGGTAAAATGCTGTATGTCTGCTGGAAGCACGCTAGCTGCCGAATGAAATGAGGTTCAAATTTACCCGAAATGTGGATTATGGTTGTAGGTCGGTTGGAATTGAAAGTGGGTGAAATCGGCCCTGATGGAAAATGTTTACCCTGACAAGGACTGCAAATACCCCCATTACTTAGACTATTTAAGCATTTTCTGTTTTATATGCACTTGATTTTTTGTTGCGTTCGCATGAAAGCACCAAAAAGTAAATAAATGCTTTAGCTGGCGAAATGGGAAAAGGGATAACAATTATACTAATGATACGACAACATCTAGAAACATGAAATTTGGAATGCACATTCCTCTAATTGCGTAGATACGTACATTTTTAATTCATACTTTTAAGGGATACAATTGGAAAAGAGGAATACAAATGGTACCAAACAAACCGCTGAAGTTGAAATCATGAAATTCGGTGTATAAATTCATGTGACTGTGATGATGTAAACAAAAAGGATTTTTGCGAAATTTGTTACTTTTAGACTGAAAATTAGGCTATAAAAATGTTGTCAAGCAAATGACTGCGGCTATATTTGTGCCTTCAGGATCTAAATGAAATCAAGTTTAGCACCAATCAAGCGGCTGTAGCTAGAATCATGATATTCAGTATTTCCACTCGTCTCACTGCGTAGACAAGGAAAATAAGAAGTACGAATTTTTCTAAAATCGTACATTTAGAGTCAAAATGGAAAAAGGAGTAAAGTTGGTACCAAGCAAACGGCTGTAGATAAAATCACGAAATTTGGTCTGTATATTCCACTCTGAAACATATTGGATCTTCAATATTAGAACTTTTCCAATCGAAATGGTAGACATTTAGGCTGTAGGTGGAATCAAGAAATTGCAAGATTGCAGCCTAATGTTACTTTTTGATAAATAATATAATAATGAAGCATTACAATTTTCCTAATATGGTAGTGCACTTCTATGTATTGTCGCCAGCCTCCAATCTGCCGGTAATACTGTGGAATACTCTCCGTGATGGAGGGTATGACGATCTTTTTACTTGTTTTCATCTAAATTTCTTTAACAAATGCTACCTTCGATTTGAAATTACTTCTTATCATCGAAAACTTTTAAGTATTACAATCAATAATGCAAATAAAGGGTGGTTAAATTGTAAGGGCCGATGTTGAATGTGAACCACACCTAAACGTCAAGTTTTTTCTGCATTTCATTTGACATTTCTCTCATTTCTGACTAAATCAATTTGAACCATGGAAAGATACACAATCGAGCAACGCGTTAAAGTTATTCAGGCTTATTATAAAAATGGGCAAGAAATGGCAACATCGGATGATCAATTTTCGAAGAAAATCATCTTCAGTGATGAGGCACATTTTCACCTCAGTGCATTCGTCAATAAGCAGAATTGCCGCATTTGGGCGAATGATAATCCAAGAGTGATTGTCGAAAAACCAATGCACCCACAAAGAGTGACTGTTTGGTGCGATTTATGGGCTGGGGCATCAACGGGGCCGTATTTTTTTCTGTGAATGGTCTTCGCTATCGTGAGATGATAACGAACTTTTTATGGCCGGAATTGGAAGATATGGATGTGGACGATATGTGGTTTCAACAGGACGGTGCCACTTGCCACACATCTAACGAAACAATGACTCTTTTGCGCGATAAATTCAATGACCGTGTTATCTCACGTGGTGGCGTTGTCAATTGGCCGCCAAGATCATGTGATTTGACACTTCTTTCTTTGGGGTTATTTGAAAGAAAAGGTGTACAGGATGTAAAAGGTGTACAGGATGAGATAATTCGGCACTTTAACGGCATAGAACCTCAATTATGCCTCAGCGTCATCGAAAATGTGGACCATCGGTTGGAGGTGTGCCGTCGAGGTCGCGACGGCCATTTGGCCGATATTTTGTTCCATACATAATATTATCATAATAAAAAGAAATTACAATAATTTCCTAAATAATTTGTGTTTTATTCAAAATCAACATCGGCCCTTAAAATTTAACCACCCTTTATAAACGATTCGAAACTAAGAAGTGGGTCTAATTTCAATCTGGTTTATGAACTTGATGTAATGTCGGTTAGCGGTCTACGGTGTTAATTTTGTCTGAATTTTAGTTCATTTGAGTTCACATTATCAAGAGTGAATATATTGACACCGCCTGTTGCACACTCTTTTTTAGGGTGTAAATCATTTTGCATTTCAATCCAAAAACGTTCCTGAACTTGTTTCATTGAAGGATTTGGGCCATTCATTATTATGATTCAAATTTAGACGGCATACACAAATTGAATATGCTGAAAACGTTCCGTTCTGTTCTTCCAGACATATGAATGCTGACTAAATGATCATTAATCAAAATGTACATACATATGTATGTATGTACACGCGTTGGTTATGTGTTGACTCCGTGTAAGATTGATTAAACCTGTCTTAAAATATCACCCGAAGTAATGATTTTACCACTTCCATACACCGAATGTGTATTGTATTGTATGTATTGTATATTTTTTGAAGGACTTTCCAATAAACAATGCAACGACATGAGTGAGTACAGGCCGACGAGACCGGACGTTGTTAATCGAACAGAACATGCTTTCAGTTTACACGCTTAACAGATTGTGTCCAAAAAATCCTTGAAATCGCCGAACTGGTTGAAAGGGTTACAATAACGAAAGAAAACACACATTGTCTTCTATATTTTTTGCAATTCATTTTATACTTGTATATATACAAAAATTCGTAAAAAAACTTAACATATGACTCGTTTAATGCTTAATATGACATTATGTTGAGGGCGGGTGATGAATGAGAAGGGAGGTAGGAGGGAGAGAATGTCTTCACAGTGTTTGTTGGTGTTCAAGTTTAGCCAAAGAAACCACCATTGCTTCCACCATAGTAACCGGATTCATGATGATGTTGATTGTAACCGCCATAATAATTGCTACCATAACCTCCACCAATGG
This sequence comes from Polietes domitor, assembly GCA_947397865.1. Classification (NCBI taxonomy): domain Eukaryota; kingdom Metazoa; phylum Arthropoda; class Insecta; order Diptera; family Muscidae; genus Polietes; species Polietes domitor. Next base: position 46,657,426 of record OX377618.1, on the reverse strand, counting down.
GATAACCTCCTCCATAGCCACCGGGTCCATGATAACCACCGCCATAACCGCCGCCGTATCCTCCCCCATAGCCACCGTGTCCATATCCACCATGTCCCCCGTATCCACCACCGTGTCCATATCCCCCATGGCCTCCATATCCACCGTGTCCATATCCTCCATGCCCTCCATAACCACCGTGCCCATATCCTCCATGCCCTCCATATCCGCCGTAACCGCCATATAATCCACTGCTAAGACCTAGTCCAGCTGATAAGCCTACACCAAGACTTCCGCCCAAAAGACCGAATGTACGTCCCTCCGCCTTAACGGGTACTGGTTTCGGGGCTGGAGCGGCCAACGCACAGCATACTAGTGTGAGGAATAATATTGTATTTATCTTTAAAGAAAATGTAAAGTATTAAACTAACCACTTCATTTCGAAAATAATACAAGTATTTAAACTTACAATTCTGCTCATGTTTTAAGAATTCCTTGTTTGTCGGTTCAAGTTCTCGTTTAGACTGAATACTACACCCCTTGTTCTACTCGCATTTATATAGAGGAGGTTGTGATAACATGGTCTACACTCCACTCCACCCTACTCTACTTTACTTAGCAGCATTGAGAGCGTTGGTTAGAGCCGCTCACTGCCGAGAGTAGGATTTAAGAAATAGCTGATTCTCATTCACCTGCAGCCGGTGTTACGTGCGTGTGAGTGGATATCAGAGAACTATTATTCGACATACACAAAAGCATAGCGAACAGGTGAGTATCGTTTAATGCAGTTTATGACATGGCTCAGCTTTTTAAAACAAATGATATGTTTATATATTGTGATATATTTCGTTACTTTTTCTTTGAAGTATTAAAATTTAGGACTAAATAATATAGGAACCACAATGTGCCACATAATCGTAGGGTTTTCTGCATATCACCCCTCATAAATCACAATTGTACTTGTACTGGATGTTTTTTTACAGATGTACAAATTTAAATTCATATATTAGAATTTTATGCCATAAGTGTTTGAATATAGTTTGACTCCAATGTGGCGCAAACTGTATGTTTCCGACCACTTATTCCAGCCATGAGGATCGCACAAGGTTGTCTTCCAAGTTTCGGGTTTGTTCCCATAAACCTACAGTAGCATTCCTAAATCTGAGTAAATTACAAACTTCTATTTAATTCAGCAATTTTACTCCAGCTTAGTATAAATTTCATAAAAATTAGGAAAATTAAAGTAAGGTTTCTCTATTTCAAAGACATAGTGAATAGTTACGGCACTTTGGTGCCAAATCTATATGGAATCTGACATTTGTAAATCGATCTTGTTCCGAGGCCTATATATTTTCTCTGCTTCATTAAGTAACACCTCGAAATATCGATATGAAACCTATAAAGAATAAGATATCTGCCATTTACAATTTTACAAAATTAGAATCGGCTATATAATGTCATTTAATAATGGAACACAATATTGTTCATATGACTACCATGACTGGCTCCGATCAATCCAATTCATCAGTACATGGCCAAATGGTGCCGCCAGCCCAAAATCCACACCCAACAGTGACTCCTTGTGGATGCATTCTCAATAGTCACGTGGAGTTGAGTTCGGCCACCACCAACGAAAAAAACTAAAACAAATGAGCGTTGGTACGGCAGAAGTATTGCTGGGTAACTATACCTGCATATACACATACTTACATATGCAACTCAATGAGATGCTTGTAAGATGGCATGTGTACTTTATTACTTTTTAACGCAAATTCGGCAAGTGAGTTGTGCTTCTCGTTCGTTTGTGAGAATCATCTCCTTATAGAGGCCGGGTTTGATGTTGAAAAGTCGCTGCGAAGCCACTTGACATGGTCGAAATCATGATCGTGGTAGTCTGCAGCCAAGTACCATGTCACCATGCCATTTGTAAATAAATTTGCATTCTATTAAATATAGATGCAAAATGGTCTTGAGCCAGGACAATATCCCAGTTCAAATCAAATATTGATTACAGACCAAAAAATGCAAACAAAAATCTAAATATAAAATTTTAATTATTTTTAATCATGCTTATAAGGTAAGGCTACCAATTCGTCAATTCAAAAAGTAAATATAAGGCAGCAATCCTCAAAAAACCTTAAATACCCCAAATACCCAATATTAAGGGTATTTAGCAGTTTGATTGGTTGTAACTCCTTCTATTTTAATTCTAAAAGTACAAATTAGGAAAATCCATTATTTCACACGAACATAGTGCAAGATGACCTAACTTCCCATTTTGCCGTAAAAGTAAAAAAGTACGAATTTTGAAAAATCTTTTTATTTTGCGAGTCTATGCGTTCAGATGAATGTATACACCGAATTGCATGATTCTAACTGCGGTCATTTGGTTGGTACCTATTTCATCCCATTTTAACCCCTTAAAAGTATTATTTCGTGTTGTCATTTTTTGTATTAGTTTTGCATACTCTGAAGCAAAACCATTTGTTTTAATTTTTTAGTTAAATTGAACTTATTTTTAGTTCACCTTTTTCCTTGTATCAAATAAAATTTCCTCAGTTTAAGTAAACAAATTACTTGTTTTGAGGAAAAAATCAACAAATTTGTCCTCAGTTTAAGTAAATATTTACATGATTTAAGTAAAAATTTACTTACTTTAGGAAATTTTCAGCAAAATTGTACTTAGATTTAGTAAAAATATACTTGTTTTGAGGAAAAACTAACTGCAATTTTCCTCAGTTTGAGTAAATATTTACTTGGTTTGAGGAAAATTTAACTAGAATCAAGTTCAAATCATGTACTACTTTCAAGGAAAAGTTTGAACTTGATATGAGGAAATATTGATTTAGCGTTATACGAAGTTCAGTTTTCCTAAATTTTAGTTCATTTTAACTCATTATAATGTTCACTTTTTTCTGAGTGTAGACGTACCACTAGATTTGGACGTCCTAGCTAGCATCTAAAAGAAGGGAGCCATCTTTTAGATGCTAGCGTGCTTTCAACAGACGGACGGGCATGACTAGATCGTCTTAGAATTTTATGACGTTCAATAATATACATATATAGGGTCTCAGGCCGATATTTCAAGGTGTTATAAACGGAATGACAAAATTAGTATACCTTCATCCTGTGGTGGAGGGTATAAAAATACATAAAATCGATATCGTATCAACTTAATATTTTGGAACAGCATATGGATTGGTACCCCTGAGAAAAAACCAAAAACTTTATAAAAATTTCACATTTTTTAACTAAATTGATTTATGTTGGATAGCTCTGATGTTGTACAACTCAATCGGGTCGGCATTTAGTGCCTCAGCTTTTCAGTGTAGTTTCAGCTGAGCTTTATTGGAAATGGAGCGATTTTGATAGATATAGTTTGCGATTTTGATAGATGTATGTTCATTCTGTACGAATCCGGAACTATGCTATTGTAATTTTTAGAACCTAATATATGTATTGTACGACACTTACCTGTATCGAGACATACGCTTGCACATATAGACAATGTGTAAATATTTACCAATTCTTCTCTTTCATCACAAAACATGTTGATGACGAAATGGAAACTGATTTTTGGTGGGGAACTCCCAGATTTCCGAAATGACCGCCAAAGAACACTAATTAAAAGATACACAAACACGAGTACACTCAGAACAAAACAAAATCGCATAAAAGTTATTTGCTCCACAAGTAAATGCTACACCACTACCATAGTCTTCAACAACATAGTCTACAACAACAACAATAAAAACATAAAATCGACCAAGACCAAGACTACAGCGCATGATTAGCCGAATAGCCTCCTCCCTCGGAGGCTATTAACACAATAAAGAGCGGAGCAGAAGAAGACAAGACGTGTCTGGCATAGCATCATCCAATGTTTCAATTTTCAAAAGTTTATGTACAGGTACTCGTTCGCACATGCGAGTGAGTAATCTGGCGGGGATTTCAAATGTTGCGGACAAGGTAATGTATGTACTCCATTAATTGTGCGGAGATTGAAGATGTGGCCGGCCGATAGTTCGTGTGCAGAGGGGGGAATAACCTCAGTGATGTTGGTAATTGATATGGTTGTCATTTGATTCCAAAATATTCAAATAATTTCCAAATTAAATATTTAACAACTTAACTTAACTAAGCATACATCAAAACAAACAAAAAATCCCCAGATTAAAGGTATTTCCATTCTAGCTTCCGTCTTGATGAAATGAAATTCTGGAATTTGGAATATTAATCCGCGTGGAAGAAAACATGTACATATTCGATTTCAATACGTTATTTTTTATTCGAAAATATAAACTTTTAAATTAACCAAATAAAGTCGATAGCTCTTATTCGAATATTCTATTAAGCGAATAAAATTTCCTGTAAATTATTTAGTTTTTGATAGGAATATATAACACATAGCCAAGTTTCATCATTTTATTTGAAAAAACTATTGTATTTAAGGTGATTCTCTTTCATTTACAGTTGAAAACGGAGCTATAAAAGAAAGATAAGCATGTTATTAAGTTTTTGAGTCCTTTTTTCGATATATCTAAAAAATCATCTTGTATGTCATTCGATTCTACTTTTCGTTTTTTGTTGGAATTTGTACTATTTTTATTGTTTCGTTCAGTTCGGAAAAAGGCTAATTTCAGCGTCAATATTTTCTCTTTCAGTGACAGGATACTCTGAAACGTTTTCAGCTCCAAATAGAATTTTGTATACTGAGCTAGGGAAGCAAGAATTTTGACAAAGTTTTCATTAAAAATTGAATTGAAATTGATGATGCCTTCCAAATTTTGGTAGATATAAAGCAAAATCATTTGTGCAATTATTTATACTTTCCAAAATCATATTTCACTCCGAATATGTTTGGTAGTATAACATTGCGAATATTCGATTATTTGGTACTAATAATTTTAATCGAATAATTCGTTATAAACATGATTTTTGACTCACGTTCACGCACGCTCACGAAGGAAAAAATGAATCACACACGAAGATTTTTTCGTTACTCAAGTTCACGCCCGCTCACGTGACTAAAATAAATCTTGATCGCGCATGATTCACGCATGGATCACGTAAATCACGCAAAGAATTTCTATAACGAAAATAAAATATGCATAATCCCCCTCACTTCCTATTCTGAATCCTAAAATTTTATTATTTTAATCACTCTACGTTTGCATTGTTTGTCTTAAATTCACATTTTATCACGCAGATATTTGAATTTCTTTGTTTTGCTCCCAATATAATACAGAGTTGGTTCCACCTCCAGGGTGGGGATATACTAACTTTGACATACCGTTTGTAACCCCTTGCAATATCGACCTGAGACCCTATAAAGTATATGTATTCTTGATCTTCGTGAAATTATAAGACGATCTAGCCATGTCCGTCCGTCTGTCTATTGAAAGCACGCTAGCATCTAAATGAAAGGAGTAAGGACGTCCAAATTTTCCATAAATGCGTCAAATAGTCGTAGATCTGTTGGGATTGCTAATGGGCGAATTCGGTCCAAAGAGAAGCATTTTTCCCTCACAAGGACTGAAAATACCCATTAAAACCCCTAATATTTTAAACTATTTAAGCATGTCTTTTTCAATAGGTCTGCTTGTACTTACTTCAAATATGTGCATTAGGAATGGGATAGTGTTGTAGAAACCCCTATTTTGTGAGGGTTGCAAAACACACATACCCCCTATTTCCACTCGTTAAGGGGGCTCCCATACAAAAATTATCTTTTCATAAAATTTGTTCCCGCCGCTCTTACTGGCACAAGGAATACGCTAGTGGAGTCAAATGTATGACCGACCCCCAATATTTTTCCTATCTTCTACCCTTAAGGTGGCCCCTATACGAATTTTCTATTTTTAATATTTTTTGTTATGACAATAAGGCCTTAAACTGCCCGGAGTCGCCCCAAGCTGGGTTAAATGTAAGACCGACATTCCATCGGAAAAAAAGGATGACTAACCCCCAATATTTTTTAGCTCCAATAGCGATAGAAATGGTACCTATCAAACGACAACTGCTAGAAACACGAAATTCTGTATGTATATTCCTCTAATTAAGTACATACATAATATAAAAGTATTTTTTTCGAAATTCGTACTTTTAAGGGGTAAAATGGGAATAGAGGGATAAAAATGGTACCAATCAAACGGCTGCAACTAAAATAATGAAATTCGGTGTATACATTCCTCTGATTGCGTAGACACGTACAATAAAGGGATTTTTCGAAATTTGTACCTTTAGGGAGACAACATGGAAAAAGGGGATACAAATTGTACCTTGTACTGTACGTAAGAGATAATGGATTTTCAAAATGTGTTCTTTTGGAATTCAAATAGGATGGAAACACAACCAACTGTAGCACCCACTATCTACCAATATTTATGGTATTTAAGCTTTTTTGAAGATTGCTTTCTTATATTTACTTTTTGATTTGACTTGAAGTATTATTTTGTTTTTTAGTAAATTGTCGGGTAGCCTCTTCTTTTCAGCACCTTCAGTAGCCTTTTGCCATGGAATCCACCAACTTAGTGGTCTCATCAGCAGTCATATTATCCCATTCTTCCTTTAGTACGTCCTTCATCATTGCTTTTGATGTAATGCATCCATGACGCCTGTGCCAGACGTGCTCTATGGGGTTCAAATCCGGTGATTGTGGGGGGTGTATGTAGCCTTTTGGTATTGTACAATAGCCAGGACTTGACAACGTAGGCTGTGTGTTTGGAGTCATTATCATGTTGAAATAAAAATCCACTTGAGAATGTTCGACCACTAGCTGACATACACCCCCACGCCATTACTCCACCTTCATAGTGCTTTATTTATAGCACTATTCAGTACACTTTTTTCTCTACACAATTTTACGTCCTTTGATCCCAAAAATACAGTACTTACTCTCATCTGAGAAGAGGACATGTTTCCAAAATTCTGGCGGGTAATTTATGTACTTTTTTGCGAATTCAATTCTCTTCCTTCTATTAACGATTGAAATGATTGGCCTTTTCTGTGCCACGCGTTCAGCCCGTTTCAAAATTGTATCAACGTTTTGGGCGAACATTTCCTTTATTTCAGACGATTTTGTGCTGCTTCTTTCCTTTAAAGTTCGACTACGATCCTTTCCTCTCTTTCAGTAAGACTTCTCGGGCGGCCAGAACGGGGTTTTGATACAATGGTCGAGATTCATAAAGTTTTTCCCTAACAAGGACTGAAAATAACTACATAAATAAAAAATATTTAGGGTATTGAAGCACATTTTTTGAAGTTTGCTGCGAGCTGTTCTTTAAAATTATTTTAAATTTCGCAATAAATAATTTTATATCAGCTAGTATCATTATGGTTTCTTTTCATAAACTGTTTGACATTCTATGTCATGTATTACACTGCCCGACAGTCCAGATTACACTTGAACCAAATGATATACATCTGAAATTATAGCTGAAATAGAGTTAATTGGCGTTTTTACTTATCCTGTTACCCCTTAAAAGGACTTCAAATTATTTCAAAAATTATTTTTAATACTTATTCGTACCCTATAACACCGGCAGAGCTGTTAAGTAATGATTAGTAATCGTAATCATTAGTAATTCGATTACTTTTTTTTTAAAGTAGAAGTAATGATTACAATACGATTACATTCAGTTTTATACGATTAGTAATTGATTACGATTACAAGTAATCAAAAAATAATCAGGATAACTTGCGATTACTGAAAAATAATCAAAAATAATCAAAAGTAATCAAAAATGAGTTCGACTACTTTAAAAGATTACTTTTGATTACTTTTGACTATTTTAGATTACTTTTGATTACTTTTGATTACTTTTGATTTTTTGTGATTACTTTTGATTCTCGCGAAATCGGTATGAGAGTCATAGTAGTCTGTTTGTCAAAACTTTTGACTTTTCAATATATGTCAGTTTTGATTTTTTCTGTTCTCGTTCTTTTGCCAGCTAAAACCGAAAGGTAACGGTAATCGCAAGTAATCCTGATTATTTTTTGATTATTTGTAATCGTAATCAATTAGTAATCAGAAATTGTTGAATAGTGGATTATATAATCATTACGATTCTTTTTAAAAAGTAATGTAATTGATTACTAATCGTAATCGAAATTTAACAGCTCTGAACACCGGTATATATGCCAAATCATAGAAGAGAATATGTGCTAAAATTTACTTTAAATTTCAAGCTTCTATCTGTATTAGTTTAGTATTAACAACCATTTAAGGTTTTGTCTCTTAAAAAGCAAGATATGAATAAACTAGAAAAACTAAGAGGTAAACTTGAAAAAGATGTAAATACTGAACTATACAGATAGAAGCATGATATTTTTCAAAGATAAAATATAGGGTGCGAACAAGTATATAAAATATTTTTTTGAAAAATTGTGTCCTTCGGAACTTTGTAGTCCTGTGAAGGGGCAACGGTATGAGGAATTGAAAAACTAAAAACGCCAATTAACTCCATTTGGCCTAAAGTTTCATACGTTTATCGTCCGGTTCAAGTGTAACGACTTTTTTTAAAACTTGTCGTATGGTGTTATTAATACATGTTTTAAATGAATCAATTGAACAACATTGCATTATCAAAGTATTGATTAAATTACTATTAATAATGTTAAATGTTCTCTTAAAACTAGAATCAAAATTTAGAATCGGTTACAAATTTTTAATTGACAATTTTTAATCGATGTTGTACCAAAAATAGTGTAAAACGAAAAATCGGGACTTTTTGTAAGAAAGCGGGATTATGCGGGATGGAAAATTTAAGCGGGACTGGACATCAAAAAGTGGGATAGTCCCGCGAAAAGCGGGATGGATGGTCACCGTAATGATGGATGGCACAAGCAAATGGCTAAATGTAAAATTACTGATTATTTTGTGAAGAAAAAGTGTGCCAATTTGTTGATGACGTATTTCCTGTTCTAACAAACAAAGATCACTGACTTTGATTTCTCACCTGACAGAGAAAATATGTCACAGCTACAGTACAATGCGCTTGGGTCACAGAGTTCATGACCACATTTGCTTAAATGTATGGGTCATTTATTTACGAATAGAATTTGGGGTTTTCATCTTTATTCCATTCCATTTTTTGTGTTGATTAAACAAAACGAAAAAGTTACTCAAGTGTGGCGGTTAATGGTCATTGTGAGTTTTCTTCACTTTTGTTTTTTTCACAATTTTTTTGGCTGGAGAAGACAATGAACGTTTTCAATGTTAAGTTCACGATTAAATATGGGACATTATTAAAATGTGTATCTGTCTAATTTGTTAAAGACATGCGATGTGATGTTAGTATGAAAAACTACAAACAATTTCATTAAAAAGAAACAAAAACAAAAGCAAAACTATTGGAACTTTTTAGATTCTACATAATGTGGAGAATATTTGACTAGCCCAGTAACCTAGGTCAGTACAGCACCCTATATGGCTACTGGCCATTTGGCTGTCTTTCGAGAACCGTAGTTGGTCAGCCCATAATGAGTCTAAGTTTTTCGTTAACAGTCAGACGTCGTCACAATGACAGCGGAAAATGAACGTTTCCGCTCCATTGTTTTCTTGCAGCAACAAATTTTGAAAGGTTTTCTCGTCATTCTTGAATGATGTAGGGTATTGTGAGTTCAGTTTATTTATTTATTTTTTGTGTGTTTTATATTATAATTATAAGACGGAAAATTGGTGTACAATTTGATTAAAAGTTGTCAAGAATGAATGATCCCACATTGAGGTTTGGTATAAAAAGAATGGTGTTGGGGGAAAATGTTAAACAGTTCACTCACTGCCAGCAGCCGATACGATCTGCATTGAGGAGCCATATAACCACATAAGGATTTAGCAAAATGGAAATGAAGGTAAGGATTTTTTGCAGAGTTTCGGAAGAGTAAAGGATTACATTTTCGGTTTCTTACCTTTTCCAGATCATTACTAGCTGTCTGTTTGTGCTATTAGCCGCCCAACTGTGCTGTGGCCAACAGCCGGCCAAGGCTCAAGGACGAAGTTTTGGTTTTGGAGGTCCGGTCGGTGGTCCTGCCGTCGGAGGTTCATCATTCGGCTATGGCCAAAGCAATTCTTTCAGTAGCAGTTCTTCCACGTCAAATGGTTATGGCCTATATGGAGGCAACGGTTATGGAGCGTCTCCCGCAGGCTATGGTGGTTTTGGAGGAGGTTATGGGGGTTATGGAGGGTATCCCGCGGGCTATGGTGGTTTTGGGGGTGGCTATGGGGGAGGTTATGGTGGTTATGGACTTAGCAACCAAGGAGGCTATGGCGGCTACAGCGGAGGCAGCTCTTACAGTGGGGGTAGCGCATACAGCGGAGTTGGCGGCGGTTATGGCGGTTACACCGGCTATCCGGGTTACCCGGGCTACGGCATCCTACATGGCGGCAATGGTTTTGGTAAACGATTCAAATAAGTGATGTTAAATATTTGTATACAATAAAATTGTGTTAAGTTTTTTTTAAGAAATATAAAAAATATGTTTCTTTTCGTTTGTATTGGGCTTTGTAAACATCCACAGAGCGTTAGAGTGGTGCGTGAGTGCGTGCGCAAACTATGTGTGTACTGGGTTCAATATTAGTGGTATGATGAGATCATTCTGTTTCTATCTAGCAAAAGAATTTAGTTATTTTAGTTTTGCTTCTCGCCAGTAAATATTTAGTTTTTTAGAGGTTCCATTTTCCAAATTTTTCGATAAAAATGCAACGGCCACAAATTGATTAGATCTGGCAACGCTCTTATCAATTGTGCTCAGTTTGGTTTGACACTGTGAAAAGACTAACTACAGAACAGCGATTGCGAAAATCATCGGGAATGATATCGCACAATAGCCCTGTCCGATTGGATTTACTAGCTTCAATTAAGCGCCTTGATAAGGTGGCACCATTGTTTCATATTGGATTTAATGTATTAAAAACAAAAAAATGTGGCAGCATCATTAAGCGAGTAGCAAGCTACTTTCTTGTTAAGCGAGTAAATTCCATACACAAATTAAGCTAGTGAGCTCAATCGAACAGGCGTACTATGTAACAATTAAGAGATTTGAAAAGGCACCATTGTTATCCATTGTCTTTTCTTAAATGAACCAACAAGAAAAGTCTGACAGCATCACTAAGTTAAATCTGGTTGACGATTTGTCTTCTAGGATGTGCCACTTTCGACCATGTTGTTATGTTTTATTAAAGGGTGTCCCAATAAGCATTCATTCAATATTTGAATTTTCCTTAGTGTTGCAAAAGACCCCACATCACACCAAAAGAAAGGCATTCGAAAAATGGAACACTGCACGCAAGAACAATACGTTTTCACTGTGGAAATATATTTTTAAGTAATGCAAATTTTCGATCATCTTAAGAGAAAAAGTTAATTATCAACCTCATGGCTTTGTTAATCGTTGAAATTGCCACATTTCGGACTCAGAGAACAAATGCATACGAAACGTATCACTATTTAAAGCGGATTTAGGGCTGAATTGCATGAAACTGGTGTGTACACGTGTGGAATAATTCAATTACTGCATCAGACATTTCCTGGTCATGTACTCTCGCGCGATCGTAATTTTTATACATCCACTTCTAAATCATGTGCTTTAATTAGATTTCGATCTATACATCAGGAAAGTTTGAACCATACAATGAGGTAAAATGAACTAAAAATTAAGAAAATTTAACTTCGTTTAGCGCTAAAGATATGATTTTTTATTTAAATTTTACTCAAACTAAGTATTTACTCATATTGGGAAAAATTGTAGTAAATTTTTACCCAAACTGAGGGAAATTGAATTAAAACAAATGATTTTGCTTCAGAGAATAATACAGTCGAACCTGGATAAGTGGGAATCCTCTATAAATGAAACATTTTTTATTTTTGTTAGTGGTATTTCATAATATGAAAGATATTTCTTTGTCATTGTGGTCGTTGATTTGAAGGACAAGGTAAACTGAAAAGATAAAAGAACCGAGTTCCCAGTTCGTTTATGGTATGGATCTAGTATCTAGTATTGTTAAAATAAAAATGTTCCGATTGGCGGGAATCCTCTATAAATGAAACATTTTTTATTTTTGTTAGTGGTATTTCATAATATGAAAGATATTTCTTTGTCATTGTGGTCGTTGATTTGAAGGACAAGGTAAACTGAAAAGATAAAAGAACCGAGTTCCCAGTTCGTTTGTGGTATGGATCTAGTATCTAGTATTGTTAAAATAAAAATGTTCCGATTGGCGGAAATGTCATTAAAGGGAAGGTTTTACAGATTGTCCCTTTAAGTGGGACAACAGAAAATTACCTGGATAAATGGGAAACTAGGCTGGTGGGAATCTTCTATAAGTGTGTCTCTTAAGCTCCTACTTACCCAGGTTCGGCTGTGTATAATTAATTATAACATGATACCTCTGACATAAAGAGCTTGGTTATTACTCCATGATTTTTGCGAAATCTACGTTCGTAGATGGAACGAAATTGTACGTTGCAGCAAAGAATTGTCATTGAAAATCAACCAATGTACTATGGTCCCAAATCCATATTTCTTGGCAGAAATTAAAAAAATTTAAATTGGAAATTGTTAAATGTGTATATATTTTCTTAGTGGCAAAACTCCAAGCTATAAAGAAAACGCACTGGAAAAAACTAGATGGCAACACCGCAAGCCTGAGAGGCATTTAAAGTTTGTCGTTAAAACAAGTGGGATTAATTCGGGTCTAAAGCAGTTATACAAAATACTTAAAATTAAGACGTAAAAAGAAAATAATGAAAAACTATATTATTGAAATTGAAGGCCGGCGTAAGTAGTTGAAAAATTATATTTTAAATTTTTATACACTCCACGAGAGTATTATGTCTTTGTGCATTTGTTTGTAACACCCAAAAGGAAACGAGATAGACCCATTGTTAATTATACCGATCGTCTTAGAATCACTTTCTGAGTCGATTTAGCAATGTCCGTCTGTCTGTCTGTCCGTCCGTCCGTCCGTCCATCTATTCTTGTAATCACGATACAGGTCGCAATTGTAGACAGAACCAAGTGAAACTTTGCACAACGATGGTTTTCGGGATAAGGACGAACGCTATTTAATTTGAAGAAAATCGGTTCAGATTTATATATAGCTCCCAACAAATTTCTCTCCCGATTTGACTTTTTCCGCTCTAGAGACCACATAATGTATCAGATTGTCTTCAGATTTGGTAAAACATCTTATATTTCCACTAGAAATACCCATGGTGAATATCGGTCAGATCGGTTCAGATTTATATATAGCTCCCATACAAATTTCGCTGCCGATTTGACTTTTTCCGCTCTAGAAACCACATATTGTATCAGATTGTATTCAGATCTGGCAAAACATCTTATATTTAAACTAAGAACATCTATGGTGAAAATAGGTCAAATCGGTTCAGATTTAGATATAGCCCCCATACGAATGTCGTTCCCGATTTGAGATTTTCCTCTGTAGAAACCACATAGTGTACTCTATTTTCTTTAAATTTGGCACAACATCTTATAATCTTACTAGAAACACCTATGCAGAAATTGGGTAATATCGGTTCAGATTTAGATATAGCCCCATATAAATGTCGCTCCCGATTTGACTTTTTCCGCTTTAAATGCCACATATTCTAATCGATTTTCTTTAAATTTGGCACAACATTTTATAATCTAACTAGAAACACCTGTGGCTAAAGCGGGCTAGATCGGTTCAGATACAAATGTCGCTCCCGATTTGAATTTTGCGCTCTAAAAACCATATATTGTACCCGATTTTCTTTAAATTTGGGACAACATCTTATAATCCAACTAGAAACACTATGCAGAAATTGGGTAAGATCGGTTCAGATTTAGATATAGCCCCCATACAAATGTCGCTGCCGATTTGACTTTTGCCGCTTTAAAAGCCACATATTGTGCTCGATTTTCTTTAAATTTCGCACAACATCTTATAATCTAACTAAACAAAACTATGGTGAAACTGGGTAAGATCGGTTCAGATTTAAATATAGCCCAAATTCAAATGTTGCTCCCATAAGTTTAACCGATTTTGGCCAAACTATACATTTTATAGTTCACCTATTTCGTTCCAGGTTTCAATATATCCTCATACAAATGTCCTTTCCGATATAAAATTTTTTGTCAAACACATACATTTACAGGATACAAAAAACCTTCCCGTTTTCACTTTTTCACTGAATTGTATTCGGACTGAAAGTGGAGTGTATCATAGAGTCGGCCCCGCCCGACTTTAGCCTTTCCTTACTGGTTTTAATTACTGTAGCCTTGTCAGTTTTCTTAAGTGTTGTAATTTTGTGATTCGTAGTGAGCATAACCTATAAATGTCGTGGACCAAAAGTTATATGTAGGACTCAACTTGACTCAAAGTGTAAATGTGAAAGTGTTCGTCTGAGTGTGTACTTTATGGTGGCATTAATATCTCGTCAGCATTTTTCGGCAAACTCCGAAAAAATTTGTTTTTGGTCACCCTGTAATAATATAGGGTGATAATTATGTTGGTTATATATTGAGTTTATATGGGAGGTGGTAGTGGGCGTGGTCCGATCGGCCCAATTGTATTATTTAAGTATGTTTATGTCTATCAAATGTGTAAAATTATAGGATTCTATCTTTATTTTTCCACTTTATGCCATAAAAAATGGATTTGGGACCAGTGTATAATGTCGGCGTTCTTCATTTAATGAAATTCTAGGTCCGCAACGAATATTTCCATGATTGCAACCATTGCCAATCTTGAAATCCGTATTCGAATTCAGCGCATTAAATTACATTAAGATTTGTTCTCATCGGCTACGATCCAAAAGTTGACCGGAATTAGCCAACTTGAAAAATTTGTTATTGGAAAATGGAACCTCTAGTAACACCAGAGGGAATTACCACTAAAAATGCCAAAACAAGATTGTTATGCAAAACGAAACGAATTCAATTGATATTCTTTTCGATATCGTAACCACATGGCAGATGGACGGTTCTTAATCGATTTTTACAGTGACATAGGCAGATATTAATGGCTCGAGGTAACATGTGGTCTTTTGCAGGTGGTTCAAAACTATCACCGTTTTCGGTATCACACTTCCCCTTTTATTCAAACACCGCTACCTAAACGGTTACTTTTATGTTTTATATGTATTTTTGTTATTATGTTTTTGATTTTATGAAAAAGGTCGAAAGTTAAAAATTCAAAATAGATACACCCAATATGGAGTATGCAAATTATTTCTTTGGAGGTCAATAATCTTAATGGAAATGCCCGAATTCGAGCAAATGCCAAATACTCATGAGTCACTTCCAATCTGGAAACTACGAATGAATTAAAATCCAAAAGCTCTTCAGTTCTGCGCACCACCACTTCACATGCATATCGACAACCAACGGATCAGCAAGCGATGCTCTTTTTGTATTTGATTGATAAATGCGCGGTGGCGTTTTGGCGATACATCTCTTCATCTCCGAAAGAAAACCGGATTTTTTCAGGGGCACACACAAATAAAAACAGACAGACGATCGACAATGTAAACAAAACTACTTCCATAGTGTAAGCTTGGTCTGTGTGAGCCAGAAAACAAAAACCTACTTATCGGATATTCGGCTTACATGCGCGCCGCGCGCATGCGTACGTGTGACCATACATACTGGTGTGAGGTAAATATGAACCTGATCATTTCCATTGATTGGTCATAAAAAGGGCTCCACGAAAAGCAGAAAAACCCATAAAAGTAACCGGCTGCATGAATTCGGTTTCAGTTTTTTAAAAGACCGCCATACAATTGGAGAACAGACTTGATAATTGGAAAAGCGAGAAATACGAACAAAATATTTATTGTCCAATTCAACTAGTGTACCCCACATACAATAAACTATTGTAATTGCTTTTAAAGAGTAATTGTTAGAAAAATAAAAAATACCATGAATTTAATTGTGAGTACTTGTGTCTATTGATTGCGATATTGAACGGGAATTATTCGAAATGTCTTTGATTTGTTGCAGAAATGTTGTTTGGCTGTGCTTTTGTTGCTGTTCGGTTCGGTTTCATGTGGCAAATTGAAGTTTGTGGCCTTTAAGGGTCCCTTTGGTGGCTTCGCTGGCATTAAATACCACAAACCCCGATTGTTCGGTTTCCATCATGGACTTGGTTTTGGCCATGGTCTTGGCGGAAAATTTGGCGGTCATGGCGGATTCGGCGGTGGCTTCCACGGTTATGACCACCACGAATATCATGAATCTCATCACAGTGGGGGCTCGGGCGGCTTTGGTGGCTGGTTAGGGAAGTAAAGCTGGAAAGTTGTTTGCATCATTGTTACCTTTATTGAAACTAGTAAAATTTATTTAAAAGAAACACATACACACTGTACGTTGTGAACTAAGAGTCAATTTGAATTCGATGATACTTTATTCGGATTCAGACAGCAAATTAAATTTTTAAATTCAAAACGTTTTCCGTATGAAAAATCGTCGGATTCAGCTCGATTCGAAACTCACAACACATCTCCATATATCGGTAGTTTATAAGTTATCATTAAATCATTATGCAGTACATTTCACATATTAGTCAAATTCATTCCGTATTTAAGCATTATATTCAAATTTAAAATAAATTTATTGATAAAAAATCAGCCATGTGTTATTAATTGTCTGCACTTAGAAAAAAGTCTGCTACTAACAGCAGAGACTGTTTATTAGCTATGAGCAGGCACTTTTCTGATATTACAGCAACTGTTCTGCCATAATAGCAGTTTTGCTTCAGCAATCAAACTGCTAAAAATTGCTGCTCTTATTGAAATATAAAAATAAAATTTATAATAGTATCGACTCAGAAAGTGATTCTAAGCCGATCTGTATAATAAACGATAGGTCTAACTCGTTTTCTTTTGGGTGTTACAAATGAATGCACAAAGACATAATACCCTAGTGGAAAGTATACAAGTGTAATATAAGTGTAATGGGCACAAGTCCAGTTTATGCAATAAAGTATATTTTGGTACTACTAAGACAAAATTTGTCATAAATTTGACCAAAAGCCACTTGAGCGAAAAGCTGTACTTGCAGCCCACTGTGCACTGACTGGTCACACACCCATCTTTGACGGCTTAGATATATTAACCGAAGAGAGTAACTACCATAGAATATAAATGAGAAATGATCTACATTACGCACGTTTCTACTGGAAAGTAATTAAATTACAAGACAGACACAGGCTAATGCGCACATATACAGAAATATCAAGGCTGTCATAAAAAATTATTATTTTTCATAATATGATTTATGAAAATTTTCATAGATTTTATGAAGAAACTTCATTAATTTTATGAAAGAGTTTCATAAATAGTATATACTAAAGTTTCCAATATGAAGAAAAAAGCAAAAAAGGTCTGACTCGTTGACTAACCAATCAACACACACCACCATTGCAATGAATATTTCTTTCACCTAAATTAGGGTTCATACTTATGTCAGAGTTAACAGAGTACACATGAGAAATATTCAACGATTAAAGTAGACACACTAAAAATGTAGTTGTAAGTTATGAAACATTTCATTAAAACTATGAAATCATTCATTATATTTATGAAGACATTTCATAACACAAAAATGTTATTGGTTATGACATATTTTATAATATTTAAACTAAGTTTCACTAATTTAACAATTTTCTTTAATGAAATACTAGCTGAACCCCCGCCCGCTTCGCCAGGCAAAAGAAAAAACAGAAATTAAAATCAGGTTTGATATTGTTTTTCATGTGATCGGTAATATATGTTCCACTTATAATCAAGGTACTTCCCTGAGATACTAAAAGAATGGAGAATTTTGATGAACAGAACTTTAGTTTGCGGCGAATAAAGGAAGAATTGTCTAAAATGATATTGATTTTAGGTTGAATGCGATTCTCCTCCTTTCCATTACCAAAACAAAAAACTTCCTACGTAAGAAGAACTTACTTAACGGAATACCTGGAATTCGAATGTACAACATTCAAAACACATAAAAAGTCAATCAAATTGTTCACTAATCAAACAACACCCAAACTAAAAAAAATAATATAATTTCCATTTTTTTGACTTAAGTCGGCTTTTGACGAATGAATATTACCTTTTTTAATCTTTCTTTACTATTGTACTAAAAAAAAGAAAACGTGTAATTCTTCTACAAAATTCTAATAAAAAATCCCATCTTTCAAATCCCGCCCATTTGTATATTGTATTGTATATTATTTGTATATTATATTTGTATTAACTCACACAACAATATAGGAATCTCGGCGTCGAATATACTCTAAAACAGTTTTTAATTTCGAATGGGAAGGGTCACGGCCACTTTCCGCCCATCTTTGCACAACTGTTTACAATGGATCTACTAGCACAAATTTTCAGCATCCTAGGTGTTATAGAACTGACAATATTCGATAATAGGTTTTAACTTCGTATGTGAGTTAGCACGTCAATTTTTCCAATACCGCCCATTTTTTGCACAACTAAGCAGGTTTATGCTAGATGCACTCACACAATATTTCAGTATTGTATCTGTCATAAAACTGAATATATTCGAAAATAGGTTTTAACTTCGTATGGGAGGTGCCACGCCCACTTTTCCAATGCCGCCCATTTTTGGCACAACTACCCACATTGACGCTAAATGCACCTACACAAAATTTCAGCACACTAGGTGTCCTAGAACTGACAATATTCAAAATTGGGTTTTAACTTAGTATGGAAGGTGCCACGCCCACTTTTCCAATACCGCCCATTTTTGGCACAACTGTGCAGACTAACAATTAGTGAACTTTCACAAAAATTAAAGGCTCTAGCTGCAACAGTACTCCAAATATGCTAATTTATAAAAAACGAATAAAACCCCAATTTGTGTGGGAGGTGCCACGCCCACTGAAAATATCAAAAAATTATATAAATTATATAGTAAAATTTCAAGAAGATCGGTCCAGTAGTTTAGGCTGCTATAAAGAACAAACAAACAAACACAGATTCATTTTTATATACATATATAGATGAAATGTTTATGAAAAAATTGTATGAAACATTTCATGTTATTTATGAATTTTTCGTACATACAGTGAAATTCGCCTAACTCGAAGTCCCCTAACTCGAATTTTTCCCTAACTCGAACTGTTATGTACGAATCTTGGATTCTCAATAGCTTTTTCTTATGTGTTTTTCTCCGTATGTCGAATTTCCCCTAACTCGAACTTTTCTGTAAGTCGAATTAAAAACTGATAAAATTTGTGACACTTACTATTTGAGTTTATTCCCGTAACTCGAATTTTTTGTTTTGCTAATTTTAATATTGTTTTCTCGTTAATAAGTAGTACATACATACATATTTTGGTGGCACTTCTTTGCGAAGCCTTTAATTCAGTGATGGGCACCGCTCTCTTTTCCTATGCACAGTGCATAGGAATGAAAATGCTGCTTCTGTCACGGAGAGACACATGTACACATCGTGTGGCTTCGTTCGCAGCGTAGTTTTGTGTGTACACTCAAATCAACATGTTTTATGTGTTACTTTCATTTAATTGCTTGTTATACTTTTGAAACATGGAATATTTTTCGGGCGTAAGCCGCGTTTTGTTCTCTGCTGCTTAAAATATGATAGTATGCGTGTGCCCATCACTGCTTTAATTTCTCAACCGTAGGTGGCGACAATATGACGGCTAAAAATTGAGAATTACAGTTACAAAATTGATATGCGAGTTTTTAGAGCTGTGAATTTTAGTGAATCGGTAGCGCTTCAGTCGACAACATGAGTAAGAGAGTTTTAAAATGTTTGTCAATTGCAGAAAAACTTAAATTGATTAATGAAGTAGAAAAATGTAACCAAAGTAAAAAAGACTTAGCAAAAAAATATGGAATACCTTGCAGCACTTCATCAACAATTTTAAAAAATAAGGATAATACAATACATATAAAAAATGTTTAATTTCCATAACTCGAATTTTCCCTAACTCGAAGTGTTTTGTCGTGCCCTAGGCGATTCGAGTTAGGGGAATTTCACTGTATTAAGAAAAAAATTCACTAAATGTATGAAAAACCTTTTATGAAATCGCTTCATAAATATTATGAAGGAAAATTCTTTCAGTGTGCCGTTTTCTAAATTCCATAATTTCTGACATAGTCAAGATATTTTAAAGCGCGAAAATGCGGTTGAAAGACATTTCCTTGTGGAATTATAAAAATGAATTGAATTCAAAAATTTTATTTTCGTGACAAAAAAAAATGAAAAGTAATATATTTAATTTTTTATGAACTAATGCCTCTTTTGATTTTAATTATTATTATTGTTATAGAAATTTGTTATTGAAAAAACGTCTGTATTTTTCTTCAATTCCACATATGGGCATGTCACCCGAAAAGTTCAGCCATTATTATTGCAACGTTGCATTCATGTTTTATTCACTTTTTTGCAAATTTTGCTTCATGGCGCAATGATGCAAGTGTTCTCGTATGACAAAATATTTGTTACAATAATAACCACTGCAGATGATTTTAGTTGTAAGGTGTTGTACCAAATTTGCATCGGAAGCGATATTTGTATGACAGTTATATATCTGAACCGATCTGGTCCACTTTCATTAGAGACGATTCTAATTGAAAGATGTGGCTTCTAGAGAGGAAAAAGTGAAATCAGGAGAGACATTTGTAAGGAAGATATATATAAATTTGAACCGATTTGACTCATTTGCACCAGAGATGTATCTAGTTCAAATATAAGGTGTGTATGGTGTATGTGTATGGTGTATGTGTATGTATGTGTATGGTGGCTATATATAAATATGAACCGATTTGCTTCAAATTAAATAGCGTCCGTCCTTGACCTGCAAAACTGTAATTTGATTACAAGAATAGATGGATGGACGGACTGACAAGCAGACTCAGAAAGTGATTCTAAGGCTATCTGTATAATAAACGTTTCCTTTTGGGAAAATGTTTAACTTGTGTTAGTTTTAGTTGCTGGAAATTGGTTGACGGACCAGATTTGTTTTTATTAAAAGAACATCATTTTCTATCAGAGAGATAGAGTTACATAATCGTAATGTATTTTTTTACTTATTTGTATATTAATAAATTCATAAAAGAAAATATAGTTATAAAGTGTGAAAAATTAAAACTTGCATCGTTTTAATTGTGACAATATATAAAACCAACTTTATGAGCAAATGAAGGAATATTTGAGTCCATGTAGTACATTTTTCAATGGAGATTTTTCTTTTATGAATGTGAGATCATTGGCTATCACGTAGTAGGAGAGCTAAACACATCCCAAAAAACTTAACCTAATGCACACCCTTAATAGGACCAAAAGTTAACACCGTTAAGGATTATCGTACAAGTTGGACTTTAGTTTTCAAAAGTCATTTCCGATAATTAATACATTATAAATATTGTATAAATCTTTATTTTTTTGAAAAATCCTAGTATTTTTTAAAAATATACGTATTTTTGATAAATATTGCTAAGATAATGATGTGGGAAGAATGGGAATTTTTCGGCTCATATGCGACTTCGTCAGCCAGAGCCTCGATATTCTCGTCAACGTGTCTTCTGTATATTTATATCATTTGCAAAGGTATAACATCTTCCGATAGGGTGGTGACTTTCGGTCACCCTGAAGGTAACTTAATATTTTAAATTGCTGCAAAAGGAATCATTTTTATGGTAGAGGACATAAGAACTTATGGAGAACGAGTGAGTTGAGGAAGATCTCGGATGCTGAGATATATAATATTGAGGTATGTTATATAAACAAATATAAATAATAAAAATGAATATATCGCATGGAACGTTAAATACCACCTGCATGTTCTCTCTGCACAATACGTTTCCACATTTATTTCTGGGAACTTTTCAATGAGAACAAAATGCTCAATGAGTTATGTTTTAATTCATGTGACTTTTCTGTATTGAAATAAATTTTAACAAAAAAATGTGGAACGCTTCACGATTTTGCGTGTCATCCTTGCGCAGGGGCCATGCTAATCTTCTCTGTATCGTTCCAATTTTAGTATATGTTCTGCCGAAGCAAGAACAAGTACTGTTCCCAAAAGTTTCTATATATACGAACATTTAAAAGAAAACGCATATGAGAATTATAACATAGTCGTATGGCAAGCATAAATAGAAAATTAACCAACACTGTTAGGGGGAATTATTCTCGCTGTTTTATCCTTACACACACAACACAAGCACTGGAAATATAGAACCGTATTAAGCAAAGAGCCAGTCAGTCATCTATTGGATAGGGGTGGATTTACTTTACAAAGCGATCGGTTATTTCATATATTCAATGTCAACCCCGTCTGACCGGAATTCATTGGAAACAGTGGATTTATAAAACAATTTATCATTTCTTGCAGTAAAGTGTTTAATATGTATAAGACCCATTAAACGCGCATCGGCCTTCGACGGGGATGTAGCTCAGATGGTAGAGCGCTCGCTTAGCATGTGAGAGGTACGGGGATCGATGCCCCGCATCTCCAAATCGTTATTTTGGTCCAATAGCCTTTTTATTTTTTTTCTTTCAAGCTTCGTTTTATTTTTTACTTCAGTTTTTAATCACTGAGAAAAAAAATAAAAAAACGAATGGGCTCAACCGGGATTTGAACCCGGGACCTCTCGCACCCAAAGCGAGAATCATACCCCTAGACCATTGAGCCTCATGAAGATTGTCGGGCAATTGTGTCATAAGAAGGTGCATCAGTACGGTTATGCCAGTGTTGTATTTTTATTTTGGTAGTCATTCACAATGACATGTGGAGGTGAATTGGTCATGTAGAAACCATTTACAATAGCATACAAAGGTGATTTAAAAATAAAGTAATGTTTACACAAAACGTGTATCATAAGGGAAGTTTACACTTCAGACTTTATCGAAAACTTTTTTTTTTAGAATTAAATGTTATAAAATACTTATTCGACCTTTTTGATTTTAATTTTCAAATTATAAGCTTTATTGAAAAATAAATGTTTTCAATTATAGCCTCTTCAGACTTCAGGCCAATTTCAAATGTCTGAAATTGGCCTGAAATTTTACGCTAACAATCGTTTTGAGCACGATTTCGTATGCAAAAGACTTAACCCTAGGATTCTCAATCCTACGATTTGCAATGTGGTCCAGCCAAACCACTGAAGGAAATTTAGTAGAAAATATCCTATAAAGTGTTTAATTGTTTTGACGAGTATTTTAAAATGATTGCAAACAATTATTGATTTCTGAACACAAATCAGTTTACGACGATATTCTAATTTTTATTTTTTTTAATTTGAGTTATTTATTGCATAATATTTACCAAAAGACGTAAGCCGCACCAGTTACGAGATTTGAGGGTTATTTCATGAAGTAATGGGTTGGGGTTTTTCTCATTTCTAATCCGATAAATAAATAAACACTTTTTCTACCACTTCTTTGGAAAGACCCTTTAATTTTGTGATACGTATTTTTTGTGTTTTCTGTGGAATACATACTTCACAGTTTTATGAACTGTTACTGAAAAGTGGTTGTCAGAAGGCAGTTAACATGATGGGGACGGCTACAGTTTTTATTTAAAAAAATTATGTTTCATGAGATTTTTCGCAAGTAAACTAAAAATTAGTTTTTAAGCTTTATATTTATTCACGGGTGTAAATGACAATGAAAAGTAAAAAATTAATTCATATTGAAATCATCACTCCACTAGCTAGTGTGCAGCCAAGTATTAAATGTCACCTTAGCATTTTATAGATTCAAATGAAATGAAATTATTATTATAAACATTATATGAAAAATAAATATATTTCATAAACAAAAATTCAGCCTTAAAATAAATACAATATGATTTGATGACATATTCGTATTCAGCACCTTGAAGGCTATTGAAATAGACTGCAAACTTTCCTGTCTAGCAAGTGACTTGCCCGTGGAATATATTGGTCCACTGCAAAAAAATCAATTAACGACGTTTTTAAATATTTTTTAGAGTTTAAGCATATAGGTCTATCAAACCCCAGTATTACTTTTATTTCTAAACTTGTTCTTCCCAAAATAGCATGTGTGAATACTCCAATACAAATTTGCCCTGCTTAAATAGATAATCATTTTGAAAAACATTTTTAGTTTCTGAACCTATGATCACTCCACTCCGATTTTTTGATATTTTGTTGAGAATAAAATAAGATAAAATATACAAAAAACTAAAGATGTGGTTTTCAGAATAATCAAGGAGTTTCACATCCTCTTTCTGATAATACCAGTTTGGTTAAAATCCGGTGCTGCGATCCAAATGTATGATATCGTTAAGGAAGCCATCTCTTCATAAAACGCTCAAGAACACCAACATTGGGCCATAGTAAAACTCAAACCACGTACTACATCGAGCTACGGTAAACGCTACGTAACAGACTTCATCAAAATCGGTGGGGATAAATATTCAAATCTGTGGGTTTTGGGTCGTTGTTCAACGAAATTACTCATAGCGCAGTAATTTCCGAAATTTACTAAATTTATTTTGTGTGTTACGCAGTGAATAAAAATGGCTTGTGTTTTTTCTTTTATTTCCCTTTGAATTTTGTCCGTTGTCTTGTTGTCCGTCTCGCCCGCCATCAATGAGAAAAATAAACAAGAAATTGTCTTTTCCATCTATTGCGACATACGAAACAAAACGTTTTTTCCACTAAAGCACTTCAAACATTTTTTCTGAAAAGGATCTGTTTTGCCCTTCAATCCTTACCTTGTTAAAATAAGAATACATGTAATCAACATTAACCGTAGCGGGACCGATTTAGGTTGCACCGTTAAATAGAGGTGTTTGTTGTACAACTTGAAAGTAGATAATGCCGAAGTAAACATTTTGTATAGAAAAAATTGTTTATTTCAATTACTTAACACTAATATCTAATGAAGCGACATTTTTCTCTGAAAAGTCTTCACATACTTACAATTAGGTCCAAAGTTGTACAATAAATCTTTGTGTGAAGATTTAGGGTAATATTGGCATTGGTAAATTTAAAAAAATCTGACTGAAATTCCTTGGGGCTTAAAAGTCTTGGGACATAGGCGGTATAACCTTACAACACGAATGAGGGAAATTTCATAACGTCTAGAGGCTTAGATGGCAGCCCCATCACCGGTATCCGAATCATTTGCCCATCATAAATATGCGATTACAGAAACCAAAGTAAATGTATACTAAACGGATCGAATGATGACGACTATTGACATGAAAAAACGGATACGAATTAGAGCATAGAATATATGAACGTTTTAAGAATCTTCCAGGCTAAACCAACTGAGCAAAGAATTCCTCAATTATAAATTGCTGATACTTGGATTGACTGAAACGCGGTGTCATGAATCTGGTCAAACTAAAACATCCAACGGCCTGGCCTTTCTCCACTCAGCAAAACCAAGAACCGAACCAAGATCGAGTGGAAGCAACTGATGCCCTTCTCGATTGGAAACCACAAAACGATCGAATCATCGCAGCTAGTTTCCGAACCGAAGCCTGAAATTTGACTTGCATTCAGTGCTATGCACCAATAGAAGTAGCTGAGACTAACATCAAGGAGGATTTTTTTCAGAATAGATAGATAGAACTATGTCCTCTATTTACCATAGATATATTGTGATCCTAATGGGAGATAATAACGCTCAGGTGGGATTTTAAACCTAGAGAATGTGATAGGTAGACACAGGATAGGATCAATAAACGGCAAAGGAGAACTCTTTACAGAGATTTGTGCAAAGTATAATATGGTTATCGGAGGCACATTGTTCCCACAAATCCTTTAAGTCACATGGGTGTCTCCAGATCATGTGCGTACGCCGATGAACTAGAGAAGGAAAGCGCAAGCAGCAAGGCCTACTAATTCAGAAAATTTGACAAAAATGGAATATAAAAAAAATTACACGGGAAAAACATAATTTTTAGAGGTGTTTTCAGGAGCGTTTAGCTCACAGATGACTTGACCCATTGACGGAATATTTTGCAGATGGAGTGACCGCTGCAATTTATTTTCGTGATCCACCCTAATGTATATGCTGTGAACAGCTTTTAGAAATAACTAGGAATGTAGTATAGAAAATCAATACTATATTCATATGAGAGAGAATCATGTTTTTAATTGGAATTTGCATAATCCGAATTTTTGATAAACCGATTTATGGCTTGCAATCAATGAACACACTAACGAGGTTTTACTGTATAGTTGAAATGTGGAAATTTAAACTCACCATATGTTGAATTATTGCAAAATAATACATCGATTATATTCATAATAGGCAATTGTCCACTAACTGCTATGAGGCTCAATGGTCTAGGGGTATGATTCTCGCTTTGGGTGCGAGAGGTCCCGGGTTCAAATCCCGGTTGAGCCCGTCAACTTTTTGCATTTTATTCTATCTTTCAAAATATTTTTTCCCTTAAATCGTACCTATATTTCAATCAGATATTTATTTGGATTTAAATGTCAGACTCAAGGTAATCAATTGTAGGAAGTACACATATCCCCATATGTATGTACATACATTAACACTTGTGTGTATGTGTGAGGGACGTACATACATACATGTAAATATACAATTATATTATATAAATATACTGCCGTCCGTCCAAGTCTCGTTCGTGTCTGTCAGCCTGTGGTTCCTTTAGATAACTTTGTTAAACCTGTTAAGTGCTGCTGTGTTGTTTGGACACACGAGGAGTGAATGAAGAATGTCTTCCTTCATACGGTGGCACCATGTGTTATTGTTTGTTTATAGGAATGTGGGTGTGCGAGTGTGTATGTTTGATGTCCATCCATTATCCTTGAGGATATGTTTATGTTTGTGTTGCTGTTGTTGTTGTTGTTGTTCGTTGCTGACTGTTATTTTCATTGCACGAGCTACGCGTAGATATTCTTGATACTCTTCTCACTCTGGATGATGTGTTTATTTACAGCACTACTTCCTCCTGCCACTCTCTGCCGGCTTTGCCTTGGTATACGAATAACGCTGGTCTTGCCATGCTATACGTACAAACATATGTTGGAAGACCATAACATTGCAATGATGTGTTTATATTCCCAGTTATGATGAAATCAAAACATTTACATATTTCCCAACATCATCTTGGAGTATATAGTAATTCATCATCACTTATGGACCACACACACTCCTCCTTGTATGCATTAACAGGTTAACTGTTGTGTGTAGTAAAATAGCAACAGTTGACAATTGTACTGCATGAGCGATAAGAGTCCAAACAGATGCCTTCAATACAATGCTATTTCAATACAAACTCTAATTTAACTTCAATAGAAAAAATAACAAAATAAAATTATATATTCTTATAAATTTCTTTACACAGGTTTATTATTCACTAATACGAACAACGACAAATCAAAATAAATTTAAAAAATGCCGTCATTTAAAATAAAATTGTCGATGTTTTGTCCGCACCGATTTCTATATTTATCGATAAAAATGACCATAACAATGAAATTTGAACAGAATATGTGAATTTTGTTAATTAATTGAAATATTAATGCCTTTTTAATATTTATTTAACAATATTGGTTTCTTTATGATTCAAATTTATAAACTTACAGAGCATATTAAAGTACTAAGTCATCCAAGTAAATTGCATATGTTTTGGCCACCACTGTACAACGCCTTTGTACTATTCACATGAGAATTACTATTTCGATGTAATATTATGTCCACAATCAAATACGAAATTCTACCAAAAAATGTGGAACGCTTCACGATTTTGCGTGTCATCCTTGCGCAGGGGCCATGCTAATCTTCTCTGTATCGTTCCAATTTTAGTATATGTTCTGCCGAAGCAAGAACGAGTGTTACACTTTCAACAAACTATTTGTACGAACATTTAAGCGAAAACGCATATGAGAATTATAACACACAGGAATAATGTATTTTAGAGCGACAGTTGAACGCAGAAAGCATAGACTGATATAGGAATTGCTTGAGGGTAGGTAGGCAAGGCCACTGATCGTTCTGTCTACCTGAGTTGCACTCTAAAAATAACGCTAGACCCTAAGGCACTCTTGCAACACAAACCTTAAGGTATCTCTGTTTCCCACAACAGTAATTTCATGTGTGGACACAACATGGCAGAAGAAAAGCATATAAGAATTACGAAGCATGGAAATTCAATAGAGTACTTTAAGAAATGAAGAACATAACGTCAAAGTAGGTAGACAATAGAACGTTTTTTGTATTTCCCACCTTAATTTTAGGGTTAGTTTTCGAATTATGGACATGTATTATTCGCCATAGTGATATATTTTCTTTGTTACGATGATCACAAGACAATACCATTTAAAGATTTTCTAACATTGAGTACTTGTGATGGTGTTTTTCAACTAAATATTTCATTGAAATGTAATATTGAAATTGAAAAACTATTGCTTTTCATATTAGGTGTGTTCGTTTGGCCTTACTAGCTGAATGTTTGTATGTACACTTAAAGAAAAAAAATTTGTTATTAACATCAGCGATTGTCTGCTGCCTATCAGCAGGCAATTTTCTGCTATTACAACAGTTTTTCTGCAATCTTGGATCAATATTCACACTGCTAAAGTGTTCGCAGTCTGCTAAAAATGGCTGCTGTTATTTAAATTATAAAAATAGATAAAAAATAAGCGTTTATAATTGAAAAGCCTTTCAGATTGACGGCGAAAACAAATTTAGCTCGAATTTCGTTTTATATTAGCTTGGGGCAATATGTGTATTATTAAAAAGACAATCACAACATTTTTCAGTGGTAATAAATTCCCTTATAATAACATTTATTCTAAAAAGTGTTCTTAATAAAATTGTTAACTGGCTATATTGTTCTGTATGTATTCTAGATGTTGAGCAAGTAAACAAATCACACCCGGCCAGTGCTATTCTTTCTGACATCACTGTACAGTTCAGTCCTTGCGCGACCGATATCAAACCTCGAAATACATTCATACTTATTATAGTTACTTCCATACATAACAATCAATGATATGGACACTAGTGAAAATAATGATAACGACCATATTGTTGACTATCCCTCCCACTACCACCCAAATGAGGGAATACATATTTGCAAGTCCTGTCGTTGGTCAATTGGTTGTTGTCTCTTCTGTTCTTTTTTCTCGTTTTATTTTGATAATGTTGTTTTTCTTTTTCCTCGTTTTTTCAACATTTTCAATTAAAAATGAATTGTTTTCTTATTGTCTTTGACATAATGGAAGGCACTGTTTGTGTATTTAGGTCCTGTGCGAAAATGATGCGGCTATTGCTGCTCTAGATGATGATGTCCAAAGAAGCATGGCGAACTTTTTGCCAAATAAATTTCGTTAGACATCATCTGACCATCATCAGCATCAGTATTACTTAGCAGAGAGGAAATGATTGCTAAGGTTCAAACTACGGGCACGTGTAAAGGACCATAGCCATGACCATACCATATGAAACAATGGATGGCCGTTTCCAAGTAATTTTAAGAATTTGGAATTATGCATATGTTTGATTGCTCTTCGTACATTTCTTCAATTAGTTTCGAAGTTTTAGTTCGACCAAAGATAACGTCCATTACTGGTGAAATCAATTGTCCAAAGCAATTCCTTTGCAAGGATTGCTTCTAAGATAAGAAACTACAAGTTTTATGTTATTTTCTTTATAAGTCAAGTTGGAAGATAAACTTATTGCAATATCTTTAAAGAAACTACTCAATTGATTTTTGACTAGCATGCATGATTGGAAGGAGAGAAGGCAGTTATTAAGAAATAAATACATAAATAAAAAATAAGAAATAAAATATTAAAAATGGCAAATATTGTATTCATACCTATAACTTAAGACACATCTATTACATTAGTAAACTCAAATGAATTTGTCAGTAAAAGAAAGCAGAAAGTCTGCTGTTAGAAAAGAGATAGCAGACTTGTATCTGCTGAAATAGCAAACAGCTGTTTGCTGTTTTAGCAATAAAGAAAAAACGCTTTCTTGAAACTTTAAACATATGTACAGAACAATATAGCCAGTTAAAAATTTTATTAAAAATTCTCTTTAAAATAAATGTTGTTATAAGGGAATTTATTACCACTGAAAGATATTTTGATTGTCTATTTAATTGTATAGAAGCTAATATAAAACGAAATTCGTTTTCGCCGTCAATCTGGAAACGCTTATTTTTTATCTATTTTTAGCAGACTGCAAACACTTTAGCTGTGTGAATGTTGATGCAAGATTGCAGAAAAACTGCTGTAATAGCAGAAAATTGCCTGCTGATAGGCAGCAGACAATCTCTGCTGTATGATATGTAAAGGTATGTATTAGGGTATTTATTTCTAATATTTGTTCTAATAATGAATAAAAAGTAATTTTTAAATAACGGATAATTCCAATAATAAGTTGGCCCAAATAATCGATTTTGTATGTTTTGCATCTGCTTCACATTTTACATTGATTTAGAAGAATCTGTTGGTCTCACATGGTGGTATTCACCAGAAATCATAAAATACACCAGAAAATGCTACGCCTTTATTTTGAGTTTTTCTGTTTGAAATTTTTAGATTTATATGAACTTTCAAATCTGTAAATTTCATATTCACAACACTTTAGAAATTACAAAAAAATCGTAACGGGCTCAACCGGGATTTGAACCCGGGACCTCTCGCACCCAAAGCGAGAATCATACCCCTAGACCATTGAGCCGCATGGCAACCCTTTCACCCAAATTCAATTTAAATAACGGGGCGCAATCCACAAAAAGAGTTAAAACATCAATATCTTAACGTGTTCACAAGTCTCAAGACGTTTATAGATACTACTGTTACTGTTTATATTAGAGACTACTTTAGATTATCACTTTTACTAAAAAAGAAAGGTTAATTATGACAGATATAAAATATGTACAATGTTGCCAGTTTCTTGGATTAATTTATCTATTCATCGAATAGATAAGATGCATCATTGTATTATTTTCTAGATTTGCAAAAATTTAATGGGCTCAACCGGGATTTGAACCCGGGACCTCTCGCACCCAAAGCGAGAATCATACCCCTAGACCATTGAGCCGCATGGCAACCCTTTCTTATATACAAAATAAAAACTTGCTAACCTCTATAATTAGCTATGCATAAAAAGATCCGCACTTGTTTATAGCCTACATATCATGTCGTAGAGATATTCGATCTTTCAGAAACCGCAAGGGTCCAGAAAACTCGGGAAATGCTAGAAGACACTGGACTTTAAGCCAGTTTATTTCAAATTAAATACGAAATGGAAGTAGCTTAAGTAAAAGTATTTACTGCATAATAAATGTTGCATGTCTTTTCTTGTTTTACTTATTTCCGGTTAACTCATAACTCATTGGTGTGGATAATGTTGGCTGCAATCAACCAGTCGTTGTCGCTTACTTATTATGTGCATTTTGTCCACGTGGGTTTCCAACTGGGGATGTAGCTCAGATGGTAGAGCGCTCGCTTAGCATGTGAGAGGTACGGGGATCGATGCCCCGCATCTCCATTTGAAACTTTTCCTTCATTATATTTTATATTAGTTTTCCTTAAAATAAATTTTAATAAATCGAGTTAAACACTATTTCACCGCACAACTTCATAGATTCACGAAAGGTTCAATGAGTGCATAATTATTTAAATGATTATCGATATTAAATTAAAAGGGTAGTAGTGCCTTCGTGTGTCGAATGGTTTTCAAATTCGCTGAATTTTGGTTCTAATGTTGCAAACGATGATACGTCAATCTGCAATATGTTTGCTTTTCATGACTTTTATTCGGATAAATCCTACGAGAAATTCCAACCATATCCCTACGACTTATCAAAATCATCTTCTATAAATATCCCTTTTTTAAGTGTCAGTACTGTTTTGGCAAACCTGAAAAGTTTAAAGAGCACCTTTCATCCTGGTCCCGATGGAATCCCTAGCAATATCATAAAACACTGTGCTGATTCCTTATCCTATCCGCTTACTGTAATCTTTAATAAATATCTGCTTAAAGGTTACATGCCGCCGCACTGTGGTCATTATTTTGAGATAGCGGCCAAAACTCCTTTTGGTTTTTGTTCTCCGATTTTAAAGTTATTAGACTTATATGAAAGTAGACAGTAGTAATTGAAGCTCTACTGTTTGCAGAACAATTTAAATATTTTTTTTAAAAAAGGTCTAATTTATCGGAAATGTCCTACTTCATAGAGCACAACTCCTGTGAGTCAAGCTGAGTCAAAACACAAATTTACTATTTTGTAGCCCTAACCCTCCCCTACATTCCTATATATACATGTCCATGCATCGGGACTGCACTTTTTGAGCTACAGCAATTTTTCTGACCCAAGGTAAGATATTCGGTACAAATGCACGTCATATTTTTTGAGAAGTTATTTGTATGTGAAAGTGGCTATTATGCATATATTTTGATGAAATTTTGTACAAGAGTTCTTATTGACCCAAAAAATAATTCTGTTGAAATTAGGAGAATTTGGCCCATATTTGGACCTAGTCCAAATCGATGTTGTGTTCTGTATATAATATATCCAAATGGTATTGATATTGTTGGGAATTTCAGTGTTATTTTTCAGTTTAAGTATACCGATCGGCTTAGAATCACCAGCTGAGTCGATTTAACGATGTCTGTCTGCCCGTCCGTCTGTCCGTCTGCTGTCCATCTAAGCTTGTTCGCACTCTACAGGTCGCAATTGTTGTCCGATTGTCATGAAACTTGGCAGAAGTTATTTTTTCTGGCCAAGGACCATCGGTATTGAATTTGGAGGAAATCGGTTCAGATTTAGATATAGCCCCCATACAAATGTCGCTCCCGATTTGACTTTTTCCGCTCTAAAATCCACTTATTGTACCCGATTTGCTTTAAAATCGGCACAACATTTTATAACCGAACTAGAAACACCTATGCCGAAAGTGGGTAAGATCGGTTCAGATTTAGATATAGCTCCCATACAAACACCTATGCCGAAAGTGGGTAAGATCGGTTCAGATTTAGATATAGCCCCCATACAAATGTCGCTCCCGATTTGACTTTTTCCACTCTAAAATCCACTTATTGTACCCGATTTGCTTTAAAATCGGCACAACATTTTATAACCGAACTAGAAACACCTATGCCGAAAGTGGGTAAGATCGGTTCAGATTTAGATATAGCTCCCATACAAATGTCGCTCCCGATTTGACTTTTCCGCTCTAAAATCCACATATTGTACCCGATTTGTTTTAAAATTGGCACAACAATTTATAATCGAACTAGAAACACCTATGCCGAAAGTGGGTAAGATCGGTTCAGATTTAGATATAGCCCCCATACAAATGTCGCTCCCGATTTGACTTTTTCCACTCTAAAATCCACTTATTGTACCCGATTTGCTTTAAAATCGGCACAACATTTTATAACCGAACTAGAAACACCTATGCCGAAAGTGGGTAAGATCGGTTCAGATTTAGATATAGCTCCCATACAAATGTCGCTCCCGATTTGACTTTTCCGCTCTAAAATCCACATATTGTACCCGATTTGTTTTAAAATTGGCACAACAATTTATAATCGAACTAGAAACACCTATGCCGAAAGTGGGTAAGATCGGTTCAGATTTAGATATAGCCCCCATACAAATGTCGCTCCCGATTTGACTTTTTCCACTCTAGAAACCACATCTTGTACCCGATTTTCTTTAAATTTGGCACAACATCTTATAATCTAACTAGAAACAACTATGCTGAAAGTGGGTAAGATCGGTTCAGATTTAGATATAGCCCCCATACAAATGTCGCTCCCGATTTGACTTTTTCCACTCTAGAAACCACATCTTGTACCCGATTTTCTTTAAATTTGGTACAACATCTTATAATCCAACTAGAAACACCTATGCTGAAAGTCGATAAGATCGGTTCAGATTTAGATATAGCCCTCATACAAATGTTGCTCCCGAATGTTTAACCGATTTTGGCCAAACTTTGCATATTATATTTCACCAATAAACATACATGGTGAAAGCGGGTCACATCGTTTTAGGTATCAATATACCCCCATACAAATGTCCTTTCCGATTTAACATTTTTTGCCAAAAACATACATTTACATGATTCAAAAATCCTCCCCGATTTCACTTTTTTACCGAATTGAATTGTAATGAGATAGAAAGTGGGGTGTATCATATAGTGGCTCCGTCCGTCTTTAGCCTTTCTTTACTTGTTTGGGAGATGCATATATGTCCATATATGCATATATTCATCCTATGTGCACTTTAAATCAATAGTAAAAGTTTACTTAAAATTTTATCGATGTTGTGTTCTGTATATAATATATCCAAATGGTATTGATATTGTTGGGAATTTCAGTGTTATTTTTCAGTTTAATCCTCACAAGAATTAGCTTTCTTCCACAAAAACCAGCCTTTGACCCCTGTGAATATTGAGACTAAATAAATGTCAGGGGCCAAATGTTGGCATTTTCTGACCAAAATTAAGTTTAGGAATAATAAATAAGTATTGGTTGTAAAATACGATTGAAGAAAATAAGAAATTATAAAAAATATACCTATTTAAAATGTCAAAATATTCAACTTTTACATGGAAACTCAACAAAAAATTAAAATGCATTTTTAACTCCACATTACTTACGTTCCTATCAGTCGATTTTTACGTTTGAACACGCAAATTGAAGCTTAAATTCCCTCCTATTGAACAAAACAATTTGCGTAAAAAAATACCAATCCGGCCAAAAGTTATTTTGACCGCTATCTCGCGAAATTGACCACTGTGCGCCGTTATGGAAGGATTTTTTATAACCCCTTTGTTTAAGTCTGGCAGCAAGATGAAAGTAACCAACTACAGGGGCATTGCTAAACTGAGTGCAATTCCCAAACTTCTGGAAAAAGTTATAACTTATATGTTGTCTCATTGTGTTTCCGCCTTACTATCACCATATCACGGCTTCTGTAAATCCCGTTCATCAGTAAAAAACATTTTGCAACTTCCACGCTTGTAAACGTTGGTTTCAAGGACCGTAAGCAAACTGATGCAATTTATACTGATTTTCGCAAGGCCTTTGATAAGGTGAATCATGACCTTCTACTGTACAAATTGGATTTAATGGGTGTCTGCAATTCCTTGCCAACGTGATTGAAATGTTACCTGAATGACCGAATTCAGCGAGCTAAATTTAGAAATGCTATTTCTAGAAACATTACAGTGTATTCAGGGGTTCCACAAGGGAGTCACCTACTGTTGTTCAACACTCACATGCTCCTATGTATGCTGATGATGTGAAAATATTTAGAAGTTTCAATGATCCGGATGATCAGTACTTACTTCAATCTTATCTTGATCGATTCTATAAATGGAGCACATGTCTTTTTCTAGATTGAACAACTTCCATACCAAATATGCTTTCAATGATACTGAGCTGGTTGCTGTAGAGTCTTTCCTATCTTTCTATGACAGTAAAAAAGGCACTTGGATTTATGAAACGTTGGAGTAAGGAATTTTCAGATCCATCTGTCACTAGGCAACTGTACACCTACTTGGTTCGTCTCATTCTGGAATATGGCTCAGTCATATGGGATCCTACTTATACCATACACTGCAACTTTATAGAATCTGTTCAAAAAAATCCTTTTACTCTGTCTTCGTGGATGGAACCCACGTACCTTACCATCATATGAATACAGACTTGATCTTATAAAGTTACCAACGTTGAAGAGTCGTCGTACGATGTTAAACATTTGCTTCCTGATGAGCATTATTCAAGGAAATCGCAACTGCGATTTCATGCTTACCATATTTTTGATCTGGCTGAAAGCAGAACTTCTTTGAAGAGAAAAATAACCTTACACCTAAATACCTTAAACTAAGAATTATTTGTAGAATTTTATGTACAGTTGCGGTCACAATAATAGTAATGTTGCTATAAATTTGATGTTACCTGTCGTATTTCTACCAAATCGTTACATAGAGGGATCAGAATATGTTCTTGTTGTAATGATTTGATATTTTTACAAATAACGAGGTTTTTGCATCAATCAAAATAATAGTGGTGTGTGCTAGCATATGGTTAAACAACTAAAATGTTAAGTTTCTTGGCGACATAACATTGCAAAAGGATAAATATAGATCTACTATAATTATTCATTTAAATATTTGATCCAAATTCGATCAATTTGATTTAATTTTTTGGTGTAATATGGGAAGAGCGAAGCACTTCACAGCTGAAATGCACGTTCTAATAAAAAAAAACAATTTCGGAAGGAAAAACTTAAGCGGAAGTGCAAAATATTGTTGGTTGTTCAATGATGATGGTACGCAATGGTATCAAGTTTACTCCATAACCAGAAACACGCGGTCGGCCTTCAGCAATGTCGAACAATTAGTACATCGGGTAGTTAGCTACTAAAAAATGAACCCGGTTGCACCCGCTACATTAATAAAAGAGGAATTAAATGTTGAAGCAATCATAGAGACCGTCTGTAGTCAATTGCAGCTGTATATATGTTAAATTATAGCTAGTCTGTAAGGATAAATATCTATAGACTAATAAATATATAAATCTGCACCGAGAGGCTTCAAATACTCTTCAACTCAACTCAAAAAATACGTGATGTAGCGTTAAACCGATTTCAATGAATTTGTAGGAATAATTAAATAACTACTGTAGTTATATCTATGAAGGAAATGGTGTATGAAAATGAACAAAAACCTAATTAAATTTCGAGAATCACTTTTGAATCATTTCAATTCGATTTGCGTGAATATCAACTTGTAGCGAATCATCATACAGCTCAGCTCATACACTAAAGAATAGACCTTAGGGATAATTCAAATGACATCTGAAAGCCCGCTTAGTGTCTAAGACAACACACATGTCAATAATTTCAACAGAAATGTGAAAATAATTAAATCGGGAAATAATTATTTATATATTATTATATATAAATTATTTAGTAATGTACTGAACCGCTATTTTCTAGACTTTTGAGTGGTATCAGTCTACACTTATCAAGATACGAAGGCTAAGAAATTGGAATCAATTACAGATTACATACGAAACCGAGCTTAGCTCGGTTCTTAGTATCAAATTTGTATGGGATCTGACATTTGAAATCGATCTGATGACAATTTTAGCTTGATTTCACTTGCAGACTGAAAAGGATGTAAAAAAAATTTTTCATTTCCATTTTTTCTTTAAATTCTGGTTTACTTTCTCAAATATTACACGAAATTGCAGTATCGAATTCAAGTGGAATTATTCTGTAGTTTTCACACGCACCAAAAAAAGAAAATTTAACTTGAACCACAACCGCTATAAGGGGATGTAGCTCAGATGGTAGAGCGCTCGCTTAGCATGTGAGAGGTACGGGGATCGATGCCCCGCATCTCCAGAAGATTTTCATTTTTGTGTAGTTTTATTTATTAAAAACAGAACAAGAGACGATTTTTAATATTTATGAATGCTATTCAATAAAAATGTTCATGGGGATGAAGTAATAATGACAGAAGGTTGGTACAACCGAAGCGAAGTAGACTTTCATAAAGGAAAATGATCCACATTAAAGAGAATCGTGACAAAGTAAACTTAATGGGGGCAAAAATGCTGGACAGAGAATGGAAAACAAGAGGTATACAGTATATAGGTAGAAATAGTAAATTAATAATTTACAATTGTCACTAATATACGTCATGTTTGGAAAAATGTAAGTTAACTGTTTATTTTAGAAAATCTACCTACAAATCTACTAATTCTTACCAAAACTACACATATGTTAGTTAATATATGGACAAGAATGGTTGGTAGGTAGTTTCCTTTGTGTTATATGGACACTTACACTGAGCAAAAAAGAACGGGCTCAACCGGGATTTGAACCCGGGACCTCTCGCACCCAAAGCGAGAATCATACCCCTAGACCATTGAGCCAGCTGATAACGCCATCTTTCGTTTACAACTCAAACTGGTGGCGTACAAAAAAACCGCCATCGTCGTCTGTCCGACTATTCGTAGCCAAAGAAAACAAGTGCATGTTTTCATCAAATACCGAACCAACAACCACATGGGTGGGGGTAATATTTTCCATTCACCCGTTTGTTGTTTTCGGCCCCCTAGTTAACAAACAAAGACGTCGTCGTTGAGATCGCATTGGTTTGAAAACAGCCATTATCACAAGTACCGTTATAAGGGGATGTAGCTCAGATGGTAGAGCGCTCGCTTAGCATGTGAGAGGTACGGGGATCGATGCCCCGCATCTCCAGTTGACATTTTTGTTTTTTTTTTTTGTTTTCACTTTGAAGTGTTAACAACATTTACGGCTAATTTTATTTTATATGGTAAATTACATGAGTTTTTGTTGTTCGTGTCTCGAATCGTGGGCAGAGTAAAGTGGACTCCACATGTAGCCTGTCGTGGCAATATTCATACACACACGTATGCATAAATACACTGTGCTTCACTTAAATACGATTAATTTTGGAAATAAGGAAACTTTTATAAAAATTGCTAATTATGGGACACAAAATATTCTCATTCCGCTACTACAGTAATTTTTCTGTCATAACAACAAATTCTATGTCGTGTTGTTTCAGTATCCACACTACTAAATCGTTAAATATAAAAAGCAGGAATAAAACAAGCGGCATGAATTTACAGAAAAATGTGATATCGAAACGAAATTTTGCGAATTTTGTATGTACTACTTTCGGCGTAAGTCAACGTATGAGGTTAAAAACATTTTCTTATCGCCGCTTTGCGATTTTGGAATTTTTGAAAATATTCTTTTTTTTTGAACATATACCAAGTGTAGAGTATCGGAAAACAAATCACAAAGCAGGTAAAACTATTTAGATATCGTTTACATATCAGGGAATGATGTTGTGTAGGTGATATTGTCAATAAAAGACTCACAGTAAAATATTAATTTCATTGTCAACATATAGTATTAACAACTGCCACTAATAATTAATATATAATCTACAGTTCTTATAATTAAATTGTGTCATTTGTATCAAGTGCTATTTTTTGATTGGACGTTTTTAAATATTTCATAAAAATTTTAAATTTTGATTTGAAATATAAAAATAATGTAATTTTTTTAGTATTTCATCACGAAATAAATGAATTTAATTTTAATAAATTTAAAATTATTCGAAAAATTTTTATAAACATATATTTTATTTTTTTTTTGCATTAAAATCAACAATTCTCCTGTAAAAATGTCAATATATTTTACAGATCAAAAGTTAAAGTTGGTTGAGTAAATAACTTCAACGATGCAGGGTTGCAACAGTTTCACCAGATTTCATTAAAGTCAGTGGACATTCGAAGAATTCTCTTTGTTTTATCATGGAGTGGCTCATACAGGTGGACGTACAATTTTCAAACCTCGGTAGCATTATCTAAACTTTAATGAAAACTATTAAAAATACCATATTTGAGTCTTAAAATTCCGTGAAAAAAAATTACCAAAAAATGAAATGTCGAAAATGGGCTCACCCTATTTTATATACATAATTAGAAAATCGAGGAAATAATAAACCAACAAGCAAAGATTCGAAATCGTATCGTCTAGAAGAAAAATAATATTGCGACAACAATTATATTCGTATTGCGGAAGTTACTTCACATTGAGAAGTTTGTGCGGCCGGGGCGATACGCAAAGGCAATACGAAAGCAATACATCCGGATGATAACAAGAAATCTGAATGATATCGCCATAATAGCACGTGGACGATAAAAACGGGATATCGCCAGACAACCACCTAGAAGACAAAAATGCAATTTTCTATATTTCAAAATTAATAATTACAAATATCATTAATGATAAGTAAACACAAAACAACTAAGATTTAGACATTAAATATATGGACATCAGAGAAAAATAATACAGATAGCAAGCTTATATTGTACCACTGCTGTTTTGTCCATATATTCTTCATTATTTCGGTCTTTCGCATGTTAAAAACGTTTCTGGTTAATCAAGTGGACGTTTTTGCACTTGTATTTGGAAAAGAAACAAAACGTATATCTAAAAATAAAACAAATAAAATGCATATATAAGCTATATTATTCAAAATTCCGCTTATATACCTTTTAATGTAGAAATTATATAATTTTGAGCCGATGGCTTCTCCTTGGTTCACATCCAATTAAATTTGCTGACCAAGCTTTTTGAGAGCGCGTCTTATCAAAACTGCATGGCACTACTCCGATTTGTTTTGAAACCATAGCCTCTGATAAAATGTTATAACTAAAAGATTTTTATCAATAATCAACTTACCAGTTGGCTTTTCATTACTTGCTACTGATTTCATGTAGAACTTCAACTTGCAGCTTCTATTTTACTTATAGTGTGCTAGTTCATTTTGTAATGCACCAACAAAATATGAAAAGAAACACGGATTTCCAATGAAACAGAATTTTTCTTTTATTTCGGAAACATTCCTACGAACAATGACAACAAAATCAATATCGCCAATATTTCTTTAAAATGATACAAGGGTGATAAGAAAAAAATATTTTGATGAATTTCTTGAAAATGATAAATGGAAGATATTGCCGCAATATCTTCTTGGTGATATAT
Organism: Polietes domitor; assembly: GCA_947397865.1. Taxonomy (NCBI): domain Eukaryota; kingdom Metazoa; phylum Arthropoda; class Insecta; order Diptera; family Muscidae; genus Polietes; species Polietes domitor. Next base: position 46,616,886 of record OX377618.1, on the reverse strand, counting down.
CGTCCAAATGTTAAAAATACGAAAACAACCTCGGAAAAATATTATATTTTTCTTGTAACCCAAATATCTCCGAAACTAATTGAGGAACACACGTGTACGCACATTTTTTGTAGGTATTCACGACCTGTACCAAGTGTCTTTGCAATCGGTAAATAATTGTGCCTTTGCGAATCATTTCAAAACTTGACAGACATGCAGACACACATTGCATTTTATAAAGGGTGGTTAAATTTTAAGGGCCGATGTTGATTTTGAATAAAACACAAATTATTATGGAAATTATTGTTATTTCTTTTTATTGTGATAATATGGGTATGGTGTATTTATGAACAAAATATCGGCCAAAAGGACGCCGCGACCTCGGCGGCACACCTCCATCCGATGGTCCAAATTTTCGATGACGCTGAGGCATAATTGAGGTTCTATGCCGTTAATGTGCCGAATTTTCTCATCCTTTAGCTCTTAAATTGTTGCTGGCTTATCGACGTACACATTTTATTTCAAATAACCCCATAGAAAGAAGTCCAACGGTGTCAAATCACATGATCTTAGCGGCCAATTGATAAAACCACCACCACGTGAGATAACACGGCCATTGAATTTGTCGCGAAAAAGAGCTATTGTTTCGTTAGCTGTGTGACAAGTGGCACAGTCCTGTTGAAACCACATATCGTCCACATACATATCTTCCAATTCGGGTCATAAAAAGTTTGTTATAATCTCAATGATAGCGAAGACCATTCACAGTAACTGCCTGACCGGCTTCACTTTGGAAAAAAATAAACCGTACCAAACAGTCACTCTTTGTGGGTTCATTGGTTTTTCGACAATCTCTCTTGAATTGTCATTCGCCCAAATGAGATGAAAATGTGCCTCATCACTGAAGATGATTTTCTGCGAAAATTGATCATTTGCATTTTGATTTGAGCGCCCATTTTCATAATAAGCCTGAATAACTTTAACGCGTTGCTCGATTGTGTATCTTTTCATGGTTCAAATTGAGTTAGTCTGAAATTGAAAAATGTCAAATGAAATGCAGAAACAAATTTGACGTTTAGGTGTGGTTCACATTCAACATCGGCCCTAATAATTTAACCACCCTTTATATATAGATTGGAGTTCGCCTAGTTATTGAATTCCTTTCGTACTTTTTTTGCAGTAGAATTTCGTTACACCCAACACCGACTTATGTAAGTATATCCTTTGAAAGTTAGGACAATTTGGGTGACTTATTAAAGAAACTGGTAGTGTGTAGTACACGTATGTGGGTGTCATTTCGTTGTCGTTGTTTTTGCTGTTACACCTTTTTCTCCTTTGGGCCATGAATTATGTGCCAAGGTCTGCTGGCATATATAAATACACACGCAGGCATAGGTGACAAAAATCAGACACCAAAAACAAACCAACCGGATGCTTAACATTCCTTTTTGCGCTCGCCACTGCTGCTGGAGATACCACCCGTTTTGTTACTGTTGTTGTTGTCCGCCGTTGACATCCTTCCGGTATTTTAGTGCGAAAAAACGTGCCAATAAATTTTTGCACGTTTCATTTTTATACCTTCGACGTCATCGTTGTATCGTTGGAGCATGCATATCCAGCATAATTTAAAAAAGCGTACGCCAAGTGTCAAGATGATAATAATGAGGTATAAATATATGGACCAACATACATTTGTGTGTGTGTGTACTGTTGGTGCTTGAGCGTAACAGTAGCAGTCGAAATCTTGAAAAATGATTGGTAGATTAAATGAAGAAAGCCATCATAAATTTCTGGCAAAATTCTCATATAATGAACGTGTTTTGCATACATATGTATGTATTTTGGAGTAGGACGCACGGACGAACGATACTCAGACTCATCTGAATTTATTTGGCATTTATTTGATTTATTTGTTGTCCCTAAACAAAGAGCAATTGAATTAAACAGTTGAAAAATATACTTGAATTGAAGGTGTCCTGGGATGGATGGTATTCTATTTGAGCTATCCACAGGCGCTGAAAAGTTTATAGACTCAGCTCGAGAGGGAGTTTGTAGACTCAGACCAAGAGATGGAATCATTACCTTAAAAGTGTGCGGGCGATTTGCTTTTTAAGTTTTTCTTTGACTCCAGTAAAACTAAAACTGAAATTAAACTAAAACTGACATTTCGCATTTCAGAAAAATATTATTTTTAGAACTTCAAAATTTGATTTTTAGAGATCGAACTAGACAAAGGATGTCATAATAGAAACGCATTTCCCGTATATATTTTGGTCTGTTTACATTCATGACGCAATAGAGGCACGTGCATACCAACGGTTTTATTGACGATGAAGCGTTTTTTTGTGGAAAAACCCATTTGCACACTAACTACCAATCGGAAAGAAAACCCACCGCAGTGACAATTTTCCAATAGCAATTCCTTCCAATATTAACATTTTCAAAAATGACCAGATATTCATTAAAACGCTTCACAAAGCTAGGCTATTGGATGACATATTTGCATGGAACGCATACTTGCCGGAAAGCAATCAACCACTGGCCGAACAGATATTTTTTCCAACGCTAATCTCGAAATATAGAAATACCCTGACCCGGAGGCCAGTTTAGCAAGTGATCCATCCAATTCCCAACTTTAGCAACCTTACATTGGGGTTTCCCGCGTGTTTGAAGGTTGCCAATGTTCAGCCAATCTCTAATAAAGGTGAGGCTAATAACGCTGCGATCTACCGCTGGATTTCGATTTACTCTAAACTCTCCAATATTATGGAGAGTATGGTTAATCACTATTTTGAGAGATATCTAGAGACCAATTACCTTCTTAATGCTCGACAGTATGACTTCCGTAGGAATCGATCTACGGGGATCTGATGACGTTCCTGTCTGATGGATGATCCCTCCACATAATTGATAAGAGTAAGGTGGAGGCGCTGGATATCCCCAAGGCCTTTGATATAGTCTGACACGGCGCACTCGTATCAAGGAACATAGCTTTTGGTAACGGTAGTGACTTCTCTCGATTTATATCGAGCTTTCTCAGAGCTCGCACTATACTATATATGTTGTAGATTTCTCATCGGAGGACCATAGTTTCATTCGCCCTCTCTGTGTCCTATGGTACCTCAAAGGCCTACCTGGTCATCGCTTTGGTGTCGGCAATTACTTCCCCTGATTTACATAGAGCGTCCTCAGGTAATACACTACGACTTGCCTTGGTTGCCGCAGGAGTACCATAGGGCTTTATTCTTTCTCAATATCTTTTTATACCCTCCACCTCCAGGATGGGGTATACTAAGTTTGTCATTCCGTTTGTAACACCTTGAAATACCGACCTGAGATCCTATGAACTATATATATTCTTGATCGTCATAAAATTCTAAGTCCATCTGGCCTTGTCCGACCGTCCGTCCGTCCATCCATCTGTCCGTCTATTGAAAGCACGCTAGCATCTAAACGAAAGGAGCTAGTACGTCCAAAATTTTCCAAAAATGCGTCTTATAGTCGTAGATCGGTTGGGATTTGGGCAAAATCGGTCACAAGGAAATATTTTTCCCTCACAAGGACTGAATATGCCCCTAATATTTATAGTACTTCAGCATGTTTTTTCAATATGTCTGCTTATATTAACTTGATATATATTTTTATTCGTAGGAAATGGGATAAAAATGGTACCTATCAAACGACAACAGCTGAATTTAAATTTTAAAAATAAATTTTATAAGTAAATATAAAATTTAAATTATGGAGGAGGAGGATATAAAGTTTGGCCAGGCCGAACTTATCGCCTTTTTTACCTGTTCATATTTACATTGACGGCCTTTTGGAACAGACTTTGAATCCCATCTACTTATTCGCGAATGACAGTATTAATTCGATCATAAACCAAGCCTTAAAGAAATTGAAGATAAAATGCGATTGATGAATGTGACACCAGGAATTACTGAAATTTTCCAAATAGAGTCGAATGAATAGATTAGATTCAAGCGTTTCTCTGATCCAGAGGTGTCGTCGATTTCTACGAAAGGTCAATATATTTAGCAAAAAGATCAGATTTAGATGTTTTGGACATGAATATACAATGTGATGTTCGTTGGGCAAAAGATGCATTTCAAGTGTTTAGGCTTTCTAAAGAGATGCAAAAAATACTTCAAGTACCTCTGATCTTCTCAATATATACACCTTCCCTAACTCCCATGTATGCTCGCTTGCTCCAAGATCTTCCTTGACCGTGTTCAGGGGAGGATGTTAATAAGTTACGGTAGGATATCCAATTCTATCGTCTCTTTTGATCTCCGCCATAATGTGGGATGTTTTTCATGTTCTATCGATACTTTCATGGTTGTTATTCTTCGGATATTCCTGATCATATACCGGACATAACTCCGGTATAAGATTCACAACCCATTTCTTGTCGATCGGAAAACTGGTCGGCGATATTCAGAGATTCAAAACAGACGCCAACAAGCACTACTCCCTATGCCCTGCATCCTAATCCTTATCTTCCTTCCGCAATGATTGCATTTATAGGGGACATGCCACGAGTTTTGGGAAATTTTTTTTAATTAAATTTACCCAAGCATGGTAATTATTCATCTGTTTGGTTGTCATTTATAGTTCCCCGCTCCCACCAAACTATTAACCACATCCTTCGGGTTCCGCCAATAAATTTTTGAAATGGACAATGCTCGTCTACCCATAGGATTTATATCCTCTCCCCATTATGCCAATATGCACAAGCTTGGTGAAAACGCCCACATACTAAGGATTTTGCAAAATAATAACTAAATCTAAACTTTTTGGTTTAATTTTAGGAGTTGTTTATTTCTGTAACGGATGGTGGTTAGTTGGCCTTGTACACCAACAAAGGAAACGGATGTTGTGCTGGCAATTGCTTTTAAAATGTTTGCTAAATGTGAGTTAAAGGGGGGGGGGGGTGCGGACAAATGTTTAATACCCGCCGATATTAAAAAGTAAAGAACAAGGACAAAATGCATTTTATTGTCTACATTGACCATGATATACATATGTATGTTCTATGTACATATTTATCACTCTATTGTTATAATACGTATTTATGTATTAGAATGATAGTACATTGTACAACATCATAGTGGTTGGCTAACAAAATGCTTGTAGAAGACTTTATCGTTTACGCCTTATTGTTGGAAAGCTGTTTTACTTACTCTCACATTGTATTATTGTATTATACGCAACGTCAGCCAAAAACTTATCTTTACTGCCGAAAGAGAGACGAAAAATCACATAAAAATTGGTTTGTCTTTTCTATTCGATGCGACGTAGTTAATGTTTTCGACCACAACAGCTACTGCGTCCCATGGCCAGGACATTACAATTAAATCCATAAAATGGTCAAGCTACCACAAGGATACACTCGAAGAAAAACTGTATGAAAATGAACGAAAACTTATTGGTAAAGTCGTAAGAAATAACTAAGAAATGAAACAAGTTAATTTCAGCAGCTCATAAAAACCATATGAGAAAATTCATAATAAGGAACCCCAAACTTTCCTAGTCTAGAAAAGTCGAAGGCTTGCGATATATGTTTAGAAGGTCTTGAGTTCATATGCGGAGATCATTTTTTGTCCTATTGTATTGTTAAGGGTCGCAAAAGAAGATCCTATTGTCATATGCTATAAAGTTTTTTGTTTTTCATGGCACAACAAAAATATTATTCTACACTTGACGCATTTATCTGTCAGTTGAATTTGACAATCAAAATGCTGAAACACACAGGGTTGTATCTCAATTTTAGTTATTGTTGGGGAATTGTTTCTACCTCTATTATTGTGCCATGATACAAATCATTAAATTGCATATGCCGAAATGTTAGTTGGAAAATATACTTGAACAAACATTAAAATATAGGGTGGTTAAATTGTAAGGGCCGATGTTGAATGTGAACCACACCTAAACGTCAAGTTTTTTTCTGCATTTCATTTGACATTTCTCAATTTCAGACTAACTCAATTTGAACCATGGAAAGTTATTCGGGCTTATTATGAAAATGGATGTTCAAATCAAAATGCATATCGTGCACTTCGTGATTTCGTCGTTGATGAACATTATGCAGTTACTGTGAATGGTCTTAGCTATCGTGAGATGATAACGAACTTTTGATGACCCGAATTGGAAGATATGTATGTGGACGATATGTGGTTTCAACAGGACTGTGCCACTTGCCACACAGCTAACGAAACCATGGCTCTTTTGCCAATGGCCGTGTTATCTCACGTGGTGGCGATGCCAATTGGCCGCCAAGATCATGTGATTTGACACCGTTGGATTTCTTTCTATGGGGTTATTTGAAAGAAAAGGTGTACGTTGATAAGCCAGCAACAATTCAAGAGCTAAAGGATGAGATAATTCGACACATCAACTGCATAGAACCTCAATTATGCCTCAGCGTCTTCAAAAATTTGGACCCTCGGATGAAGGTGTGCCGCCGAGGTGTCGCGGCGGCCATTTGGCTGATATTTTGTTCCATACATAATTGAACCATACCAATATTATCATAATAAAAGGAAATGGCAATGATTTCCTAAATAATTTGTGTTTTATTCAAAATCAGCATCGGCCCTTAAAATTTAAACACCCTTTAGAATCACTTTTTGAATCGATTTAGCGATGTCCGTCTGTCTATTCTTGCAATCAGAGTACAGGTCGCAATTGTAGCCAGAACCAAGTGAATCTTTGCACTATAAAGTTTTTCGGGATAAGGACGAATGCTATTTAACTTGAAGAAAATCGATTCAGATTTAATATAGCCCCCATACGATTTTCACTCCCTATTTGACTCTTATCACTCTAGATACCACATATTTTAACAGATTTTCTTCAAAATTGGCAAAACATCTTATAATTTAACTAGAAACACCTGTGGTGAAAATGTATTAGATCGGTTCAGATTTATATATTGCTGCCATAAAAATTTTGCTACCAATTTGTTTCTAGAAACCACATATATTGTATTAGATTGTCTTCAAATTTGGCTAAACATCCTATGTTTAAACTAGAAACATCTATAGTGAATTTGCGTCAAATCGGTTCAGATTTATATATAGCTCCCATTCAAATTTCGCTCCCGATTTGACTTTTTCTGATATAGAAAGGACACATTTTAACACATCTTTGGCAAAATAACTTATATTTTCACTAGAAACACCCAAGGTGAAAATGTGTCAGATCGGTTCAGATTTATATATAGCTCCCATACTAATTTCGCTGCCGTCTTGACTTTTTCCGCCACATAAACCACCAAATTGAGCATAAGACGTTATAATTGAACTGGAAGAACCTATTGTAAAAGTGGGTCACTTCATTCCATGTTTGGATATAACCCCGATACAAATATTCTTCTCGATTTGACAAATTGGTTCAAGTCATATCAACCTATGACCTAGGGAAGTTACAAAAATCCTTCCGTTTTCGCTTTTTTACCGAATTGAATTGTATTCTGATATAAAGTGAAGGGTATCACATAGTCGGTCACGACTTTAGCCTTTTTAACAAGTGCAGTAAATAGAAATTGGAATATATTAAGAGCATGCCGAAAAACAAGTGTATTATGACTTAGATGATATGTGCAATGATTTATCTAAATATTTTTGTGCTTGTCTGTGCATATCAACAAAATACACTTATCACAAGACAGCTGATTTGTAGATATATTTTACACTTACAATAGGTACGGGGTCATGTAATTGTAAACTGTTGGTGGAAAACGTAATGTGATATCACTGTTCTTGTTGAGTGGGATATCTACGCTCTTAAAACCTTCCTAGAGTGGAATTGCTCGACATGAGTTCCCTTAATATGTCTGGTATGTTATTTCCAACTACAACGCTCACTTATGTCTGTGCTATTAAGGGTGTTGCGCCGTTGCAGTGACTTCAGAGATATTTTTGTGCATAACTCAGGTAGAAACCAAGATCATTTGTCTTACCATATGGTAAGGTAAGGTTTTGAGAAGTTACTGTGAAAAGACTTGTTGTATAGAAATTCACATAAAAGGCTGATTTTCAGTGAAAAATTAAAGCGTATTCCAGTGGATTTGAGAAATCTTGGACTATGCTAAGCAAAGTCTATGGAACTGAAAGGAGACAAACTATGTTGAGAAATTGAATGAACTGCCCCCATATAATCACTTGACTTGTTGTTATAGTTAGCCTTATTAAAATATCTAAATGGGCCGATGCATACAACATTTATTAAATATACAATTTGACAGTTGCATAAATAAAAAATAAACAATAAAAATGTGGAACGCTTCACGATTTTGCGTGTCATCCTTGCGCAGGGGCCATGCTAATCTTCTCTGTATCGTTCCAATTTTAGTATATGTTCTGCCGAAGCAAGAACGAGTGATAGACTTTAAATAGACTATTTGTACGTACATTTAAACGAAAACGCATATGAGAATTATAAGATATTTGTAATAATAATAAATAATTCTGTATTTGAAGTCGAATTACAACTGATAAAGTAGTACCTCGTATGTAGCTAGTAGAGGTAAGGCCGCTGATCTTGCTGTATACCTGAGTTATGCTCTAAAAACAACTCTAGACTCCTGGAAGCCACTCTAGCAATATCACAATAAGGGTGGCTTTGTTTGAAGAAGAATCGTTTACTTTATTCAAGTGCTTGTAAATATTCGTGGATTGGGTAGTAAACAATTATTTCCGAATTCTGTCAAACACTACGTACGTAGTTTCCGATTCTTATATTGCAATGTTATCAATATTCAATCCCAATCCAAAAATCAAGTCTTTTATCGGCGAATGACGTCGCCAAAAATTTCAGATTATTATCCGAAAAGTCGGAGAATTTTCGGTCAGACTTTGGAAGGACAAGCACAGAAAAATAATGAGAATATCCACTTGAATTATGTCCGACAAATCTACACAATCTTCTGAATGTTCCCAGACAAAATTTTGCGGAAGTTATGACAAAATTCTAAACCTCCTTTTTGTAGAGTTCTGACCGTCATTGACAATTTTTACTGGCTTCTGGCCGAATTCTGAAGAAATTTTTCGCTTGGTAGTCTTTAATGCTAATTCTATTCATATTATTTACAATGTAAGACATATCTTATTTGTAAGATAATGTGTATGATTCGTATATTGGTTGTTGTTTTATCTTCAAACACCCTTAATGAGGCGACATTGTCAGTGCGCCATCGGGTTTATTGGGTTATTTTTAGCTCGTCGTCGTCGTCGTGTATGCCTTTTCTACCTACTCGTAGTTTATAGTTTAGAAGACATGTTTGCTTCGAAGTGGTGAACTATACAATAATTTTCAATGTCTTATAATTCTCATATTCGTTTTCGCTTCATTGTACGTACAAATAGTCTGTTGAGAGTGTAACACTCGTTCTTGCTTCGGCAGAACATATACTAAAATTGGAACGATACAGAGAAGATTAGCATGGCCCCTGCGCAAGGATGACACGCAAAATCGTGAAGCGTTCCACATTTTTTTGTTAAAATAAAATTTGTATATTACTTATTTCATCTGTGTAATTATTTTTGGGTTATTATATACTTTTGGAAGACAATAAATAAAAGCGCAATCATAATTTTCTCGATTGTGAATGCCGTAATTAACTCCCACTCTCCCAGCTAGCGTCGGGTTATGTTGACTTTGAGGACACCTGACGTTTTTTGCTTATTGACATAATGCTCCAACTTAAATAAACCCACAAGAAAAAATTTAAATAGATCAAAACATATATTCACCGCGGCCATATGAGATTGAGAATAAGCACGAATGATGTGGATGTATTTGCATTTAAAGTTATTTTTTGAAAGAAAAGTGTATTTTTGAAGAAAAAATCCATATAGATTAGGCCATAAAAAGGCAATCTGCATCATTTATAATTACAAATCCATTCCATTAAAGTCATTCACAGACTAAGTCGATTGTTTCGTCCCAATTGTTTCGAAAGTCAACAAAAGTCAAACAGTTTGTATGTGGTGATTATGGGATAAAAAAATTTCAAAAATATTTATGTAAAGCTACTGGCGATTTCCTGTGATACTTGTTAGGGAAAAAACTTTGTCCTGATCCATTATATCCTCTGGACTCTTTCTCTGCGCCATGTCTACACACGTTTTCCTAACTATTAACAATACACAGGGTTGTTTATTTAGATCGGCCACGATCGGATCACAAATAAATATTTGAATGGGACAGCCTAATATATATAAACAATTTTAGTTAAATTAAAAATAACAAAAAATTTGATTATTTCTATTAATTTATTTTTTCATAATTATATTTTCTAAGTCTTCAAAAAATATAAAACAACAATAAAAACAATAATAAATGGCACCAAAACCAACAGGGCGCCGTGGCTTAGTTGGTTAAAGCGCCTGTCTAGTAAACAGGAGATCATGAGTTCGAATCTCGTCGGGGCCTTAAGACTGATACACTCAAAATTTTTTTGTTTTTTCTTTTTCTGCTCTTGGGAATTTTAATTTTTTATCTCACATCTAATGGTTTGCTTCATAGCTTTCTGATACGCAATGATGCAATCCTTATACAATGTTGATTCGTTTGCATGCCATTAAAAAAAGAAACAACGTTTTCCCCTCTTTCCCAAAAGAGGGTGGTAAAATATATTCCACCTGTTGTTTGCTGTTGTCCTTGTTATGTTATCCTTGCAATGACAAAAGGAAAAAATTGGAATTAAACTTGCTTGACTGTCATAACTCTTCACTCACACAGTGGATGCAACGTTGCTAAGGACTACCGTACATGTTTGCCTTTATGCACGGGTATGCAACGAAGCTGAAAGGGTTCCTGTTTTATCGCAAGGATACTGCATGTTATTGAGGACATGTGGTTGTGTAAACATATGTGTCGACAAATATGCACATATTAATATACAAGCACATGTACATTAGGCTGGGTCGCGGTCCATACAGATGGAAAAACAGTTTCCAATCCAAACTTTCATGGGGTAGTTTGGATTGTTTATCGATGATTTGCAAAATATTTTTTTCCTAGATCAAGCCGTTTGTGAGCTAAACGCTCTTGAAAAAAACTCTAAAAATTATGTTTTTTCCGTGTAATTTTTATACACTCCACGAGAGTATTATGTCTTTGTGCATTTGTTTGTAACACCCAAAAGGAAACGAGATAGACCCATTGTTAATTATACCGATCGTCTTAGAATCACTTTCTGAGTCGATTTAGCAATGTCCGTCTGTCTGTCTGTCTGTCCGTCCGTCCATCTATTCTTGTAATCACGATACAGGTCGCAATTGTACACAGAACCAAATGAAACTTTGCTCAACGATGTTTTTCGGGATAAGGACGAACGCTATTTAATTTGAAGAAAATCGGTTCAGATTTAGATATAGCCCCCATACGAATTTCACTTCCGATTTGACTCTTTTCACGCTAGATACCACATATTACAACAGATTTTCTTCAAAATTGGCAAAACATCTTATATTGTAACTAGAAACACCTGTGGTAAAAATGTGTTAGATCGGTTCAGATTTATATATAGTTCCCATACAAATTTCGCTCCCGATTTGACTTTTTCCGCTCTAGAAACCACATATTGTATCAGATTGTCTTCAGATTTGGCAAAACATCTTATATATCCACTAGAAACACCCATGGTGAATATCGGTCAGATCGGTTCAGATTTATATATGGCTCCCATACAAATTTCGCTCCCGATTTGACTTTTTCCGCTCTAGAAACCACATATTGTATCAGATTGTCTTCAGATTTGGCAAAACATCTTATATTTAAACTAAGAACATGTATGGTGAAAATAGGTCAAATCGGTTTAGATTTAGATATAGCCCCCATACAAATGTCGTTCCCGATTTGACATTTACCTTTGTAGAAACCACATATTGTACTCGATTTTCTTTAAATTTGGCACAACATCTTATTATCTTACTAGAAACACCTATGCAGAAGTTGGGTAAGATCGGTTCAGATTTAGATATAGCCCCCATATAAATGTCGCTCCCGATTTGACTTTTTCCGCTTTAAATGCCACATATTCTAATCGATTTTCTTTAAATTTGGCACAACATCTTATAATCTAACTAGAAACACCTGTGGCTAAAGCGGGCTAGATCGGTTCAGATTTAGATATAGGCCCCATACAAATGTCGCTCTAAAAACCATATATTGTACCCGATTTTCTTTAAATTTGGGATCTTATAATCCAACTAGAAGCACTATGCAGAAATTGGGTAAGATCGGTTCAGATTAAGATATAGCCCCCATTAAAAATGTCGCTCCCGATTTGACTTTTGTCGCTTTAAAAGCCACATATTGTGCTCGATTTTCTTTAAATTTCGCACAACATCATATAATCTAACTAAACAAAACTATGGTGAAAATGGGTAAGATCGGTTCAGATTTAAATATAGCCCAAATTCAAATGTTGCTCCCATAAGTTTAACCGATTTTGGCCAAACTATACATTTAATATTTCACCTATTTCGTTCCAGGTTTCAATATATCCTCATACAAATGTCCTTTCCGATATAAAATTTTTTGTCAAACACATACATTTACAGAATACAAAAAACCTTCCCGTTTTCACTTTTTCACCGAATTGAATTGTATTCGGATTGAAAGTGGAGTGTATCATAGAGTCGGCCCCGCCCGACTTTAGCCTTTCCTTACTGGTTTACGTTGCATTTATGTCCAAAATTTTTCTCATTAATATACCCTTGGAAGCACTTTAACTATAAATTTTGATTCTTGTCTTAGAGTAATTTATTGGTCGAATTGTTGGACGTTTATAGTATTTTTGTGTGTGTTTTCATAGTGACAACTGAAAAGTTTTTCGTATTTGGTGCTATTATTTTATAAAAAATAAATAGCGACATTCAATACCTTTCGAATGATGAACATCGGATGGAAATTGACGCCGCAGCGCTCATTTTTGTAAAAAGAGTTCGCGAATTTGGCTCTGAAAATCCATCTCCTGCATTAAATTATTTTACAATCATGAAGTTAATGATGCAATTTTTCGTTCGATATTCATCATTTAGGCATCATTCGAAAGGTATTGATTCTTTCTATTTATTTGTCATAACATGTCTTAACCCAGCGAAGAAATATTTTGCAGATCATCATTAAACAATCCAATCTACATTTGTTTGGGGTGACCGCTGCAGTTTATTTTCGTGACCCATCCTAATGTACAGGTGTCCTGTAGGCTAAATTTGCCTACAAAATTAACAAATGAATTTACAATCCTGGCAAATGTTACACTCAAATAGGGTGAGTACCACACGTAATATTATCAGATGTTGCAATAAATCGGAAGGACTATGGATTGTGGAGGGTATTCGTAAATTGGATCATTTGTTGTGATAAATAAATTGTTTATTTTCGTTACTTTTGTTTATTCAATTAAATTGTTATATTGACAATCAAAATACGTTCATTATACATAAATGTATGGATGTGTGCACAATGCACATTGTTGCAGTTTTTTTTTATATTTTCCTACAAAATAAGCAGTATTTACAAATCCATTCAATTTACAGACGAATGCAATTGTCTTGTCTCATTTGTTCCGAAAGTCGGTCATCTAATTCCAACATTTTGAATACCCTTATAGGTTATATTAAAACCAATGATTTTCATTTTTAAATTAAACGGAGTTATGGCTAATTGTAGTGCAAAAAATAACAGTTTATTCGAAACAGTTCGTAATCAGCGGACCGGATTATAAGGAAATTATTGTTAATCGGTACCTAAAATAAAATCAAGCAAATGTACGACTTTTTTATAAAATTCAATATTTTTTATTATATTCAAAATTCACACGCCCAAAATCTACTTTTTCCGGATTTTACATTTTTCACAGGCAAAATCCGATAATTCATAATTTAATTTAATTTTATTGTTGAAATGATGGAAAGAATAAGGGATTCCCGTACGAATTTCCCGGGATACGGGAAATACGAATACGAATTCCCGGGATGCAAACCCTACTAGCAGCACTCATTAACCACCCTGGATATTTCCATTTAAAATCTTTGCGATAATTTTCAAATGAAGTTAATTGAAAATTTACATACTTTCAGACTAAAGTATCTTTTCGGGAGTTTTTTTTTTGAAATCATGACTCAATCCAATGCCAAACGGTTCAATTTTTGATATCACTAGCATGAATTGTTTCCACAGTTTGTGCTATGTATAAATCTGAACCGATCTGACCATTTTCACTACAAGTGTTCTAATGTTTTGCCAAATTTAAAGCCAATCTGATAAAATATATGGTTTCTAGAACGGGAAAATTGGGAGCGAAATTTGTATGAGAGCTATATATAAATCTGAACCATTCTGACCCGTTTTCACCATGGGTGTTTCTAGTGGAAATATAAGATGTTTTGTCAATTTTGAAGAAAATCTGATAAAATATATGGTATCTAGAGTGAAAAGAGACAAATCGGGAGTGAAATTCGTATGGGGCTATATCTAAATCTGAACCGATTTTTTTCAAATTAAATAGCGTTCGTCCTTATCCGGAAAAACTTCGTTGTGCAAAGTTTCATTTGGTTCTGGCTACAATTGCGACCGACAGACAGACGGACATTGCTAAATCGATTCAAAAAGTGAATGGGGATCGGTATAATTAACAATGGGTCTATCTAGCTTCCTTTTGGGTGTTACAAACAAATGCACAAGGACATAATAGTCTCACAAAGACATAATACATACTCTCATTCCACAGAGTCTATCGATTTTCGTAGAAGAGCAGTAATATTACAGGGAAATATAAACTTTTTAATGCAGCCAAACCAAAACATAATTTTAAAAATATATATAATATTTTTATTATTTATAAGGCAATGCTACTAATGCATTTACATATGAAATAATACTTCAAGTCAATTAAAAAAATATTCTTATATTTATATTTTCAAAAAGCTTAAATACCATAAATATTGGTGGATTATATTATTATTTTTCAATTCCATAAGTAAAAATGTTGAAAATTCATTATTTCACGTGTTTCGTGTTTCTAGCTGTTGCCGTTTGATAGGTACGATTTTTATCCCTTTTTGCCCCATTTCACCCTCTAGCAATAAGAATCACATTATGGTGCACGTTTTTGTTATAGAGGGAATACCCAATATCAAGTAAGTACAAGCAGACTTGCTGAAAAAACATGCTTACAAACTCTAAAATATTAGGGGTTATTATGGGGATTTTCAGTCGATTTGCCCAGTTACAATCCCAATCGATCTACGACTATAAGACACATTTATGGAAAATTTGGAAGTTCTAGCTCCTTTCATTCACATGCTAGCGTGCTTTCAACAGACGGACGGGCGGACATGGCGACTTAGAATTTTATGACGATCAAGAATATATATACTTCATAGGGTCTCAGGACGGTGTTACAAACCTCCATCCTGGAGGTGGAGGGTATACAAATCACAATCATCAGAATGGCTCATAGTTTGTATTCATATTATGAGATCGTCAACACATCGTAGTGAAAATAATTTAGAAGCGTTTAAAGGTGGAGTGGATATTAGGGCGTACCTCAAAAAAAAAGTTCGCCGTACACCTTCGAATATGAAGTATTATTGAAAGGTAGTTTCAAAAAAAAATTTTTATTTTTTTATGCCGAACGTAGGGGTCGCGCTTTTACATTTTTCTATATAACTTGTATTTATAAACGGATTTTAAAGTGTGATACATCGATGTTTTTGTCTCGACGAGGCCGATTTTTTTGTCTTTGAAGTCATTGAGCTCAAGCACCCCCTTCTGGTACTTACCCATCATTTCTCAGTTGCTACTACCCTAATGTACCACTCTAATAATCGAAAATTAAAGCTCGCATAAAATCATGAATCATGTTTGAGCTCAATGACTTCAAAGACAAAAAAATCGGACAAAAACATCGATGTATCACACTTTAAAATCCGTTTATAAATGCAGAAGTTATATAGAAAAATGTAAAAGCGCGACCCCTACGTTCGGCATAAAAAAATAAAAAAAAATTTTTTGAAACTACCTTTCAATAATACTTCATATTCGAAGGTGTACGGCGAACTTTTTTTTTTTTACTTGTAACCTGGTACGCTCTAGTGGATATGCCATTATTTTTTTTCAATCTCGCTGACAAACGTTTATTATGACTTTCGATATATTTTGAACACTGTTTGTATTTTTGAAATGGCTTTCATTTCTCAATTTTTTTCCAAAATAAGTTCAATTTCCAATTTGGTTTGGCTTTAATGGGAATAACTTTGACAGCCAACTCACAAGGAGTAAACAACATCAATGCCTTTGTCGCTCAAACGGTGGATGGAGAAAAATTCAAAACTTTGGCAGGACTCTTTGCCAATATCAATCTAAATGGGGCTCCCACGATAAGAGGCGTATTTGGTGAAGTTGAAATGTAAGTTGTAGTCGCTCAAAATAGTTGTAGTTCCAACATACGTCTGCATGTCTGTATTTCCTTAGTACTGGCAATGCTCTGGGCATATCCTATGCTCATGCGGCTGCCGATGGTATTAATTTGCAGAAGAACTTACGCTTGAATATCTTCAGGGATGATATGGAGTCGATTGATGTGAATCTGTTCCACAATGAAACGAGATTGAGTAACGTGTTCAAGTTTGCACGTTTTGGCGGCAACCTGAGTTGGCGCTACCACAAGGGTCACACAATTGTCTTCGGGGCTTCACATACCATACTGCTTAATACGACCGCCATGGAAGCGTCCTTCAAAGCAAATGTCTGGAAATCGGAAACGGGCTCTTGCAGTCTTGACGTGACCAGCAACATCACACACTTTGTCAGAGGTCCCTTGGAGGGACATCAGGATGTGGTGACTACACTTACATTCTCCTATGCCTTGTGAAGGCGGATGTTAAGTATTTCCCATTCAAAGCGGGATATCTTAGAAAATTATCATACAAAAGCAATTTACACAATAATAAATACATATTTAAACGCGCTGCTCGCTGTTTTTTGTGGGCTATAAAAAGGACGTCGAGGAATTCGTTGTTTTCTTTGGCGGGGGGGAGTATTAAGTGTTGCGTTTATTACAAAATGATTATGACCGAAAATTACATGACATAAAGCTCTGATTATCTAGAAAATTTGCATAAAATGCTAAAAAGTCGAAAAAGGCGGCAGCAAACCACCTCCTCAATTGAATCTTATATTGCGCTCGCTGCCTTAATCTTTGAGGTTGCTTGTGTGTTTCTTTACGCAAAAATGTTTAGGAATATTTTAGTGGCATTGTGGAAATATTGCCACAAGGAGTGGCGCCACATCTCACATATACCCTAAGTATTGTGGGGGAAAATGGAAAGACTAGGGTGTAATATCCGGGTATCTTCATTAAAGAAATTCACGGAAAAGTGTCTTGTTTTTTTGTAAATTCCACACAAGCTGTGTTTTTAAAAAGAGATCAAATTAATGGTATGGTTTTTGGCTAAAAACCTACCAGGCCACGAATGTCCCTTTTTCGAAAAAAATGTTTTTAATGTTTGTTTAAGTTGCTCTAAAACCCTTTACAAACTAGATAACAGGACATTCTGTTTTATTTTGCAACAACTGGGATCTTTACGAAGAAAACAAGAAGAAAATCTATGGGTAAATGTAAAAGATATTTCCTTTCTTGGCACTAAATGTATACTATGTATACTATACAAAGAAGCTATTTCGGAAAACCCTTCAACTTTTCTAAATATATGAAATACATATCTTTAAAGGCTTTTGAATGAAATAGAATTATATTGATTCAAAGCCATATACTTTTTTCAAAATGTTATTTTTTTAATATTTATTACAACCAAATTAAATTTGGCAAAAACACAGTTCTGACGCCACAATAAGTCTAGTAGATCACAACTTCTAATTGATGTAGAATCTCTAAAATTGTATGAGAAACAGTTCGGCAAATAAGAATAAAAGAAATTGAATTTTATGCAATTTTCAAAATCTGAAAAAAGTAAAAATCTTTAATGCGAAATATAATATTGTTTTTCTGTGCAGTATGAACGTACAAATAAGTCAAAAAAAAAAAACATAAAAATAAAAATTTTACTTTGGTCTATTTTCTAAAACATATCCGATAGCCCGATATTCAATGTTAATATTTCAAAGTAGTCCTTATATGCTTTCCTAATTTAAATATTTTATAGAACTCAAAGATCTTCACTAAAAAACTTATTGAATTTCGGCCGATGGAAATTGATTCTGAAACACTGTGGGGCGTTGGAGGTTTTGGAAGTGCAGAACTTTAAATTGAAATGAAACAATAAGATTGTATAATTGCAAGCTGAAATTGACTGTATTAGAAAGATAATTGTAGGTCATTGGTTTTCAAGTATAACTTGGGCCAATTTGCGACCACCTTTTTCAAGCAAATGGAAAAATTGTATTTTTGACCTTCTAGTTTATTTTCTGGCGATATCTAATTTGTATACCCTCCATTGTATACTAACTTTGTCATTTTTTCCTCACAAGGACTGAAAATGTCCCTAATAACCCCTAATATTTTAGAGTATTTAATCATTGTTCAATCTTTCTGTTTGTACTTGCTTGATATTGGATACGCGTATTCCCCCTATAACAAAATAGTGCATAACATAACATAAAGTGATTCTTATTCGTAGGGGGTGAAATGGGATAAAAATGATACCTATCAAACGACAGCAGCTAGAAACACGAAATTCGGTGTTGAGTAGATACAAAATATAAAAGTATTTTTTCCAAATTCATACTTTTAAGGTGTAAAATGGGAATAGAGGGATAAAAATGGTTCAAACTAGCTAGAGTGATGGAATTCGGTGTGTACATCCCTTTAATTGTTTAGAAACGTAAAATAAAGAGATTTTAAAAAGCTTTACTTTTAAGGGGGTATAATGGGAAAAAATGGTACCAACCAAATGGTCGCAACTAGAGTCATAAAATTCGGAGTATATATTCCTCTGACTGCATAGACACGAAAAATAAAAGGTTTACAATAAAAGGAAATACAACTAACTGTAGCACCCACAATCTACCAATATTTATGGTATTTAAACTCTTATTTCGATATGTATTAGTAGCCCAGCAAGCGTGGTTTGAAATAATACAAATATTATATTTATTTATAAAATTATTTTTTCAATATATGTATTTGTTTTTGGTTTGGCTATATTAAAACAAGTAAGAAAAGGCTAAAGTTGGGCGGGTCTGACTATATGATACAATCCACTTTCTATCTGAATACAATTCAATTCGGTAAAAAGGTGAAAACGGGCAGGATTTTTGTATGTTTCCTAATCATAGACTAATATGACCTGACCTAATTTGTCAAATCGAGAAGAATATTTGTATCGGGGCTATATCTAAATCCGAGCCGACAGACGGATATTGCTAAATCGATTCAAAAAGTGATTCTAAGTCGATCAGTATAATAGGTCTATCTCTCTTCCTTTTGGGTGTTACAAACAAATGCACAAAGACATAATACTCTCGTGAAGTGTTTATGTCGTTGTTAGCGTAGTGTTTATATACCGCCG
The DNA here is from genome assembly GCA_947397865.1 of Polietes domitor. NCBI lineage: Eukaryota > Metazoa > Arthropoda > Insecta > Diptera > Muscidae > Polietes > Polietes domitor. Next base: position 46,597,360 of record OX377618.1, on the reverse strand, counting down.
TTTTTACTTGTTTTTTTATAAAAAAAAGCAACATACAGCTAAAAATGAACTCTTAAAATCGACTCGATTTTAATTTATCAATTATTTCTTTAATGTTATGTATGATATGATATGTACATATATTTTGAAAATATCAAGGAGTATTTACATCAGGTGAAAGCTGTCTGATTTTTTTTAATTCAATTGTAACTAAAGCGTATTTATAAAGGTGATAGCAGGAGCCCAGCTGACTGAAATTTTTTTCATTCAAAAGTAACCGAAACTGTCAAATCCCATGTATTTTGCTTTGCAGTATGACTCACCATATTACTTGTATTTTGTTATTGTCGAATTTGTATTTGCTCAGCTGCTATCACCTATTTAAATATGCCTTGGAAAATATTTCCTAGCCTTTTGACATTGAAAGCTTCAACAAACATATAAAGGAAGTTTGAATCCAAACAATATTTCAAGCACTTGCATTTTTGAAATGTTCCTTTCCTTTCTCTTCCTTTTATTTTATTTTTGGTTTAGGGATGAAGTGTTTTTGATTTCCCTCCATCGCGTGAATTGATGATATTCAAAGATATTCAAATACGTACGTCGAACATTGAACATTGTCTGGCACATTGGCATTTAAAACGCAGATATTGACTTTTTCGCACAAACCACAAGCCACAAATTTGTTTACGTTTTCTTTTCTACCTTTCTAGTGCCTTTATTGATGTACGAATATTTATACAGCTTCTGCCACAAAGACACGAAATGAACAAGTTTTCCCTTCGACTTCAGCCAGCCAGATTATGGTTTTCGGAATAAAGAAAGGTGTTTGTTGGCATTGGCAAATTTATCTGGGATTAAGTTGAGATTATGGCAGCTGACATGACTTTGTTGAAATAGCATGATTAAGTTGTTCTACTCGTTCGAACGTCTTCATCATCACCTTTAGTTGTATCTTCTCCCGTATACGAATGAATGAATGAATGAATTTTCATGGAAAGTTGTCCTTAAATTTGTAGTTTACTCCATTCCCTGGCCTTTGCTTCGTCTTCTGTTGCTGTTGTTAAGCTGTAGAAAATTGTTTGGCTAAGAAAAATTAATAACCATACTCAAATTTCATGACAAGCATTATTATGGCCAAATTATACACCTTATAAACTGTCGGTATATTCACCACCAACCATCCACTCCACACCAGGGCGACCTTTCTTTTTATTGCCACAGACTTTCTTCCAAAACCAAGCAAATTGCGGCGGCGATACCATGAACATGATGTTGGTGGCAAGTGTTAGAAGGATGTGTGTGTATGGCTGTGTTTTTGTATTTGGTAGATGTAAAGCAATTTATTTTTTGAATTATTTTTATGATACTTATACTCATACCGCACCCTCCAATACCACCCCTCTGATCCATGCATAATGATGCTGCAGTAAAAAATAACATTGACAATTTCCAATTTTATAGATCACAAATTGGTGAAAAAATGCGTCTTGTTTGCAAAAGGGAAATTATTATGAATGATGGTCGTCGGCTTATTACAGGAAACGGAAAGAAGCTATACAACGCCAATAAAGAAAACACTTTTTGGGAGACCGTTTTTTGGCTTCTTTGTATGCACATTATTACATTTGTTTACTATTTCAAACTATAATGTATACTTATGCGCACTGTTTAAAATCGACTATGTACTATATATAAAAAAATGCTGAAATTGTGAAAGTGAACATGCCTAAATATTAGGCGATTGTCAGTCGCCATTAGAAAGAAGCATTTTCAGATACAGACAAAGTGATAAGAAAAGTATAAATTTTAAAGATATCCCCATTCGCCCCATTCTCCGCCCAAATGTACAAATTTCGAAAAAAACCCTTTTTCGAGTATTCATAGTCAGAACGAATTTCATGATTTCAACTTCAGCGGTTTGGTTTTTATCCCTCTTTTTAATTATATCCTTTAAAAGTACGAATTTCGAAAAATCCCTCTATTTTACGTGTCTATGCAATTAGAGGGATGTACACACCGAATTTCATGATTCTAGCTGTTGTCGTATCATTGATACCATATTTTATCCCTTTTTGTCCCATTTCGCCCGCTAAAACTTTTATGAGGAATGTCCGCAACAAATTTTAACTGTATGAAAATAAGAAATTTAATTAATAAGCCAAGGCTATCAATATTTGTATACTATATATATAATGGATATAATCTTCAATTCATAAAGTAAATATAAGGGAGCAATCATAAATACCCTAAATATTGGGGGATAGAGAGTGTATTTTCAACTACAGTCGTTTGGTTGGTTGTATTTCCAAGACAACTTCATGATTCTACCATTTTTTGTCGTAAAAGCAACAAAATAAAGTACGAATTTGTAAAATAAAATATTTTACGTGCCTATGCAGTCAGATGAATGTATACACCGAATTCCATGATTCTATCAGCGGCCATTTTGTTGGTACCATTTTTATCCCCATTTTCCAATGTTGCCCCCTCAAGAGTATGACTATCTAAAATCTCTTTATTTTACGTATCTACACAATTAGAGGGATGTACACACTGAATTTCAGCATTCTAGTTGTATTCGTTTAGTTGGTACTATTTTTATCCCCTGTAGCCATTGTATCCCTTGAAAGTACGAATTTGAAAAAAAAACGTCTTATTTTTCGTGTCTACGCAGTCAGAGGAACGTATACTCCGAACTTCATGGTTGTAGCTGCTGTCATTTGGTAGGTACTATTTTTATCCCCTTTTTCCATTTGAACCCCAAAAAGTACGAATTTTGGAAAGTTATTTCATTTTACGTGTCTACGCAATCAGAGGAATGTATATATCGAATTTCATTATTCTAGGTGCAGCCGTTAGGTTGGTACTATTTTTATCCCTCTATCCCCATTTAACCCCTTAAAAGTACGAATTTAGAAAAAATACTTTTATATTATGTATCTACTCTATTAGAGGAATGTATACGCCAATGTTTCTATCTGTTGTCGTTTGATAGGTACCATTTTTATCCCTTTTGTCCCATTTCGCCCCCTACAAATAAAAATCACTCTATGGTGCCCTTTTATGCTATAAAGGGAATGCGAATTGCAAATATCAAGTAAATACAAGCTACTATGTTCAAAAAACATGCTGAAATGCTCTAAATATTAGGGGTATTTTCAGTCCTTGTGAGGGAAAAATTTTTCCCTCTGGGCCGATTTCGTCCACTTTCAATCCCAACCGATCTACAACCATAAGACAAATTTGAACCTCCTAGCTCATTTCGTTCGGCCGCTATCGTGCTTTCAACAGACAGACAGACAGACGGACATGGCTATATCGTCTTAGAATTTTACCACGACCCAGAATATATATACTTTATGGGGTCTCCGATGAATATTTCAAGGTGTTACAAACGGAATGACAAAGTGAATATACCCCCATCCTGGAGGTGGAGGGTATAAAAACATGTTCAAATATCAAGTCCCACGCATCAGTATAGAAGTGACTCGTTGTGGATGCATTGGCTTCTCAATAGTCACGTGTGGGTTCTCTGAACCCCATATGCGGCAATTTTGCTTATTGACATGGCCACCGAGATGACAATGAGCTTCAAATGAAAACGCGAACATTTTCCACGTAAATTTCTTACAGTTTGTGTTAAAGACTCACTACTGTGGAAGTAAGTTTTAATATTTCCCAATTTTGTTCGTATGGCGTCCCAGTTTGCGAATGTCAAACCTAAAAAATAAAAATAAATCAATAAAATTAATGTTATTCTACCTTTCAAAGTCAAAGTAAGCGGTATTTCAAATTTAAATTGTTACATGCCCCACCCCATACATAATTTCATTAGTCTAGCTACAGCCTATTACTTGTTGTCACTTTTATTCCTTGTTTACCATTTTGACCCCAAAAGTACAAATTTGGGAAAATTCTCTAATTTTGTTTGAAATAAGAAATAAATATTTCAGAAATAAATTTTTGTTTCGGGATCTCTCATATTCATTGAGTGAGATTTTTTACTATATTGCCGAATGAAAACGTCAGGTTAATCGGAATATTAATGCAAATGTAAATATGTCTCAGCGTTTTAAATATTGGAGATATACAACAAACTAGAGCGTCACGGGTGTGACCTTAGCTTTGAAGAAAATCTTGAGAATTGTAACCGGCGTGACATTTTGACAGAAAATCTGTTACGACACCAGTCTAAATCTGGAAAAAGGAAATGATCAGACCTATTGTTGTCATTATTTTTTTGAAATATAATCAAACATATGTATTATGAGAATTATAACGAGTAAAAACGGAGTTAAGTTCGGCCGGGCCGAACTTTATATACCCTCCACCATGGACAGCATTCCACAGAGGCTGTCGAGTTTCGTAGAAGTGCAGTAATAGTACAGGAAAATAATTTTTTTAATATAGGCAAACCAAAATAAATACAAATATTGACAAAATAATTTTATAAATAAATATAATATTTTATTACTTCAAACTACGCTTATAAGTCAAGGCTACCAATAAGTTTGCACTATATATATTCTTACAAAAATGTATATTTTCAAAAAAGCTTAAATACCACAAATATGGGTATACAGTTAGTTGTATTTCCATTCTATTTTAATTACAAAAGTATAAATTTTGAAAACCCATTATCTCACGTACATAGTGCAAAATAACCTAACTTCATGATTTAACCATTTTTGCCGTAAAAGTAAAAAGTAGGAATTTGGAAAAATCTTTTTATTCCGCGTGTCTATGCAGTCAGAGGAATGTATACACCAAATCCCATGATTCTAGCTGCAATCATTTGGTTGGTACCATTTTTATCCCCTTTTTCCAATGTTATCCCCTTATGAGTACGACTTTCTAAAATCTCTTTATTTTACGTGTCTACGCGATTGAAGGAATGTAAACACCGAATTTCATTATTCTAGCAGTAGCCGTTAAGTTGGTACAATTTTTGTCCCTCTGTACCCATTATATCCCGAATTTAAAAAAACTTTTATTTTTCGTGCCTACGCAGTCAGAGGAATGCATACTCTGAATTTCACGACTCTAGCTGTTGTCATTTGGTTGGTACTATTTTTATCCCCTTTTCCCATTTTAACCTCAAAAAGTACGAATTTCGAAAAGTCCGTTTATTTTACGTGTCTACGCAATCAGAGGAATATATGCACCAAATTTCATTATTATAGGTGCAGCTGTTTGGTTGGTACCATTTTTATCCCTCTATTCCCATTTTACCCCTTAAAAGTACGAATTTGGAAAAAATAGTTTTACATTATATTAATGTACACTCCAAATTTCGTGTTTCTAGCTGTTATCGTTTAATATGTACCATTTTTATCCCTTTTTGCCCAATTTCGTCCCCTATGAATAAGAATCACTTTATGGTGCGCTTTTATGCTATAAGGAGAATATTCATTCCAAATAACAAGTAAATACAAGCAGACATATGCAAAAAGCGGGCTGAAATACTCTAAATATTAGGGGTATTTTCAGTCCTTGTGAGGGAAAAAATTTTCCCTCTGGGCCGATTTCGGCCACTTTCAATCCCCACCGATCTGCAACCATAAGACATATTTAGGGAAAATTTGAACCTCCTAGCTCAGTTAGTTCGGAAGCTAGCGAGCTTTCAACAGACAGACAGGCGGACATGGCTATATCGTCTTAGAATTTTACCACGACCCAGAATATATACTTTATGGGGTCTCCGATGAATATTTTAAGGTGTTACAAACCCGGAGGTGGAGGGTATAAAAATTATGAATCTTTATCGGTGTTGTTTTAAATTATAAATTAATTTTGAAATTTTGTGCGAAAATGGGTCACTTTACGTGGAATCACCCATATGTGGAAGATTCGATTTCGTTCGGAAACTTTCAACAGACAAAAAGACGGATGCCCAGACATTGCTAGATCTTCTTACAATTTTACCCAGAATATATCGTCGGTGTGCTGCAAAAATATCTCAAGTCTCATAATTATGTTTCTGAGTTATTGAAGATTTAAAGTTTATTGCTCCACACAGTTGGGTGAATGTATGAATTGTTTTGATAGAACAACTACAATTTAAAATGTACATGGACATTTTTTACAGGGCGTAGACTATGAATTTTGCGACACTTTTGCATCATTAAGTCGACTCCAGAAAAATGGCCTTGAGACCTTTTTTGCAGCACACCAACGATATATACTTTGTGATGTCTCTGACGACTATTTCTACACCATTTTCAAGTGTAATTCAAAAGACACCATTTAAAATTCAAAAGTCGTCATATGAAATTCAAAACTCATCGTTTGAAATTCAAAACTCGTCATTCCTAATTAAAAACTCGCCATTTGTAATTCAAAACTCGTCGTTTGTAATTCAAAAAGTTTTCATTTGAAATTAAAAAATATTCCATTTGAAATTCAAAAGTGTGAACAAAATTATTTAGAAAAATATACATTAGGTGGGGTAGCATTTATTTTTTCTGGATATTCTTCAGTTTTGAAAACAGATTTAATAAAATGATGAGCAACTAACAATTATAATTATGTAAAATGTCAGTAATTTCATATATAGTTTATAACCATTGCAAATGGAATATTTAAATGTCAACTGGTGTCTTTTGAATTACAATTGAAAAAGGTGTAGATATTGAAAACGGAACGAGAAAATGAATATACCGATTACATCCAAGTTGGCCAGTAGGTAGTTACGATCCTGTTGCGGGGGGATTTCCTCATAGACGGGATTGTCTGCCAGTCGGAAATGAGATGACGATTGTAAAATACACAAAGAAATAAATAAATAATTTCTAGGTGTTGCAAACGGAACGAGAAACTAAATATACCGATACCCATATAATTATGACCGAGCTTGTAGTATTTTGTCTCGTTTTGCAAAAAATGTGAGTTATGTCTTTTTATATTATTTTATATTAACGATACGCTCCAGCCTAAGGTGGAGGGTGGATTTTTTCCTCGAACATAGCTGCGAATAATAAAATTTTCTTCTTCTAAAAAATCAAATTTTTGTAAGTTATTTTCCCTCTTTTAGCAATTGTGGGATTCTCGTATGAATTATCATAAATGTGTTTTTGATAACAATTCAAGATATTACAATCGTGTCAGTTTTTGGAAGATTTCTGCTTACTTGAGTCTTGAGTAATTTTTGTGAAAAGAGTGAATTTGAGTCACCATAAATGAGCATATTATTTGGGCGACCCTTTACATGGCACTTTATAAATCAATAATAAAATGTTCTATTAAAATAAATAAAATTATTTATTATTTATTTTTTTATATAATTAAATTTGGCCAATTAACTAATTAACACTTTATTAACTTCGTAAATTTTCCTTCAGTATTTCCTTAAACTTATTACACATTTGTAATGATAAACCAGTATTCCTTAGATCCATTGATTTCAGATTCTTATTGCTACCGATGACTTCCAACAGATGTTGGCCAAAATCCTGTTTAGTTTAAATATAACAAATAAATAAATAAATCATTATCCGTTCTTTAATTTATTATCACACTTTGTTTTTACCTGTCCCAGGACATTGTTGCTGACATCGAGGTACCACAAAGTCTTATTTTGTATTATCAAAAGCATGAAGAGTTTTGTGATGGTATCTGTCAGGGAACAACCGGATATGTCAAGACTTCTAATGGGCAAACAGTCTAACACCCCAAAAATGGCGGCGACACCATCACTGCCTATGGGATTTAAACGTAGGCAGATTTTCTCTAGATTCAGATTTTTTATCACACGTCCCAGAATGTAGGCACCTTCGGAAGCTAAAATATATGGTTTTTTTGTTAATATAACAGAGGGTTTAACAACATTTTTATTTTTTATTTTTTAATTTATGATATAGGGTAGGCCATTTACAATTTTATATTTGAACTAGCGATTACTTTGATTTTGGAAGGTATAATATCACTAATTTACTTCCAAAATAGTGAGTCTTTAACGCAAATTGTAATAAATTTGCGTGGAACATTTTCGAGAATAGATCGTCCTTCAGTTCAGCCTTCACAAAGCTCATTTTCATCTCGGTGGCTATGTCAATAAGCAAAATTGCCGCATATGAGGTTCAGAGAACACCCACGTGGCTACTGATAAGCCAATGCATCCACAACGAGTTACTGTGTGGTGTGGATTTTTGGTTGTACTGAAAAATTAAGTTGATCGGATGAGGTACTGCTGAGCCAGTCGTGGTAGTCATATGAATGACATTGTGTTCCATTATTAAATGACAAAGTTCAATAAATCCAGAAATTTGATAAAAAATAATCAGTACTCTTTTTTATAGCCTAATATAAAGTTTAAAATGGCCCAACCTATACTCTTAAACCACCTAACCTATTTTGATCAAATCTACCAAATGGTACGCTCCACAAATATTGCGTTTTTTTTTTGAAATACTCTTTATTTGCCTCCAACCTTTATCTTCAATACTTACTTATTTTATTATTTGTCAAATCCAAATACTTTAAAGTGGCAAAGGACTCCTTGTTACAAGCACCCAAAAACTGGCGTATACCTTCATCACCCAGACTACAGTGTTCCAAAGATAGGGCGGTAAGGTGATGACAACCCTTGTCCAAACTATGAGCAAATAATCCCAGTTGATACGGCTCCAATGTGGTGTTATGCAAACTAAACAAATGAATACACCGAAAGAAATATGTATAAATAATTCGACTATACAAACAGCTGAGGCCAAAGGTGTGAATATTTTTTATATATTACAATAGTGTACACTGAAACAGAAAAGCTTCATTCCACCAATGACATCTTACACTGCATCGGCGGTACGGGTAGATATTTTTGTTGTTGCTTTATACCAATTCAATTTTGACAACACTTACCGTACATTTTGTTTCATAGGCACTCCTACTTAGAGTCCCACTGTGGAGTCCCTATTAGACCTAGACGGTCATCTATATGTATAAAAGAGTTGCGTTACTGACTGACTGACTTATCATTGACTAGCCCCCAGACCTAACGGCTGAAGCCAGGGTCATGCAATTTTCAGGGTAGTACCCAAATATGACGTAGACGTCGATTAAGAAAGGGTTTTACGAAATTCGTACTTTTAAGGGAGGATAGAGACAAAAGGATAAAAGTGGTACCTATTTAAGTATTGAAGCTATATTCGTGAAAATCGGTATCTACATTTCTCTGCCAACATAAATGGATTTTTTGAAATTTGGTCTTATAAGGGGTGAGCGGGACAAAAAGGGATAAAAATGTTACCAACTAAGTAGTACAGCTAAAATCGAGAAATTTGATATGTAAATTCCCCTGACCATGCAGAAGTGCAGTAAAATTGGATTTTTCGACATTTGTACCTTTAAGGGGCGCGGGACAAAAAGGGATTAAAATGGTACCAATTTAAGTACTGCAGCTATAGTTGTGAAATTTGGTGTGTAATTTTCTCTGTCAAAATAGAAACGCAAATCTAAGTTGATTTTTCGAAATTTGTACTTATAAGGGGTTAGCGGGACAAAAAGGGATAAAAATTGTACCGATTTAAGTACTGCACCTATAGTTGGAGTGTAAATTTCTCTGACAACGTAGAAGCACAAATATAAATGATTTTTTCGAAATTTGTTCTTATAAAGGGTGAGCGGGATAAATATAGTACCCACTAGAATGTTGCAGTTATAGTCGTGAAATTTGGTGTATAAATTCCTCTGACAAAGTAGACTTGCAGCATAAATGGAGTTTTCGAAAATTGTACTTTTAAGGGGCGAGCGGGACAAAAAAGGTTTAAAAACGGTACCGACTTTAGTATTACAGCTAGAATTTAGTATGAACTTTAGTGTGTAAATTCCTCTGACTATGTATATAAAGGGTGATTTTTTAAGAGCTTGATAACTTTTTTTTTTTAAAAAACGCATAAAATTTGCAAAATCTCATCGGTTCTTTATTTGAAACGTTAGATTGGTCCATGACATTTACTTTTTTAAGATAATTTCATTTAAATGTTGACCGCGGTTGCGTCTTAGGTGGTCCATTCGGAAAGTCCAATTTTGGGCAACTTTTTCGAGCATTTCGGCCGGAATAGCCCGAATTTCTTCGGAAATGTTGTCTTCCAAAGCTGGAATAGTTGCTGGCTTATTTCTGTAGACTTTAGACTTGACGTAGCCCCACAAAAAATAGTCTAAAGGCGTCAAATCGCATGATCTTGGTGGCCAACTTACCGGTCCATTTCTTGAGATGAATTGTTCTCCGAAGTTTTCCCTCAAAATGGCCATAGAATCGCGAGCTGTGTGGCATGTAGCGCCATCTTGTTGAAACCACATGTCAACCAAGTTCAGTTCTTCCATTTTTGGCAACAAAAAGTTTGTTAGCATCGAACGATAGCGATCGCCATTCACCGTAACGTTGCGTCCAACAGCATCTTTGAAAAAATACGGTCCAATGATTCCACCAGCGTACAAACCGCACCAAACAGTGCATTTTTCGGGATGCATGGGCAGTTCTTGAACGGCTTCTGGTTGCTCTTCACTCCAAATGCGGCAATTTTGTTTATTTACGTAGCCATTCAACCAGAAATGAGCCTCATCGCTGAACAAAATTTGTCGATAAAAAATTTCGAACCGAACACTGATTTTGGTAATAAAATTCAATGATTTGCAAGCGTTGCTCGTTAGTAAGTCTATTCATGATGAAATGTCAAAGCATACTGAGCATCTTTCTCTTTGACACCATGTCTGAAATCCCACGTGATCTGTCAAATACTAATGCATGAAAATCCTAACCTCAAAAAAATCACTCTAGAAGCGCCATTAAAATTGATTTTTTTAAATTTGTTCTTATAATGTGTGAGCGGGACAAAAAGGATAAAAATGGTGCCAACTAAAGTATTGCAACTGGAATCGTGAAATTTAATATGTAAATTCCTCTGACCATGTAGAAGCGCAGTCAAATTGAATTTGTCGAAATTTGTACTTTTAAGGTGGGTTTTTCGCGTGCGAAGCAGCGGGTACTGCTAGTACCTCATAACTTAAACTTGAAACAATTATTTCCCTATTTTCTTTTTCGTTTGGTGGGAAAGAATCCGCTCATATTTAATTGATAAAGATTTCGGATTTTTTTCAGTGTACACGTTTTTTTCTGCTTACCAAAAATTCACCAACTCATGACATTGCCCCAGACCCCGGGCCAGCATTACGGCATCTCGGCGCGATAAGGTGTTGCAGCCCAAATAGAATTGTGTGCCTATAGTTTTGGTACAATATGTCAAACGTAATGTATGCAGTTCCGGTAGATTACTCAAAATGAAATCAAGTGGAATGTGATCTGAAACGAGTGTGTAGAGCGAGTGAGTAACCAAAGATGTAGAGCGTTCTTAACAAGACAAGGTGTTGTCTTGCTGTCGTTGCGACACGTGCCCCACGCCCTTCGTCTTACCATTAAGCCCGTCCATGCTGGGCTGTAGGTAGTTTATCTCCAATTGATTTATATACGCTGCACAAATGTCCAATGTCGTCGCCTGTACACTTTCCTGGTCGTAGTCCGTGGTCGCAACATTTTCAATAAACTCTTGCAGATGTCGTTCCATGTAAATGTTAATCCAGGCCTTCGTCGGTTTTTTACCCTTTCGTGGCTCGGGATTGCTCAGGGTGGGCGCTGGTGGTGTCCTGGGCGGATAGGGTGGATATGTGTATGTCATGTAGTAGAGGGTTTTCCAACGGTGTTGATAGCTTTTGCGCCAAAAGAAATCGTGCTGTATGTAAGCGCTCAAAGTCTTGAGTGGAAGATTTACATCCAAGTTGGCCAGTAGGTAGTTGCGATCCTGCTGCTGGGGGATTTCCTCATAGACGGGATTGTCTGGCAGCCGGAAATGAGATGACGATTGTAAAATACACAAACAAATAAATAATTGTTGACGCTTGTCTTATGGCCACACAGACATCATCACCATACCACTCCAGTTTTCCAGCAGAAAGTCCAATACCAAATGTCTTAGACTTTTGGGTTGATTTGCTTCGGGCTCCACACCTCCATCGATGATAGGCAATGTTTTGCCATGAATCTTTGGTAGTTTACATTGTGACAGATCGAAATATGTTTTCAGAGTATTTAGTTCCACCGTTATGGGGAATTCAATGTGGGTAAAATCCATGGCCATGACTTGGCTTCACATTCGCAACTTGACTTTGTTTAAAACGACAAAATGCGTACAATGAAAAAGGATTTCAAATTGTTTAATGTTTGTTTGGCTTGTTTGGTTGCTAAGGTAACACCTTTAAACATTGTTTATAATGGCTAATGTGGAAACAAAAGAGGTGTTTTTATATTATCAAACAGATCTCTTAAAAAGTGTGCATGAAGAAAAAATCTCACAGTAGGACCGCAATATTCTCGAATGGCAGAATTGGGAATATTTCAATTTATTAGAAAAAAAATAGTCTACTTATGTTTTCAATAACTTTGGAGTTATCGAAATATCGGAGAAGGCAAACTTTTACAGTAAACTCAAAAATAGGCAGAACAAAATTGAGAAATATTAAAAACATACTTCCACAGTAGTGAGTCTTCAACGCAAACTGTAAAAAATGTACGTGGAAATTTTTCGAGAAGAGATAGGCCTTCAGTTCTGCCTTTATGAAGCTCATTTTCATCTCGGTGGCTATGTCAATAAGCAAAATTGCGCATATGGGGTTCAGAGAACCCACAAGTGACTACTGAGAAGTCAATGCATCCACAACGAGTCACTGTTTGGTGTGGATTTTGGGCTGTACTGCAATATTGGGTTTATCGGATGAGTGGCAAAAGTACAGTTTATGGGACTCACCTCAAAAAAATGACCCCAGAAACACGAAAATGAAGTCTCAAATAGGCGCACGGGCCCGCCACTTTTAGTCAAGTGTGAGTACTCAAATGAACGGAAATTTCCTGTAGATGGCATATATGCAAACAGAAATGTGTTATTTTGTGTGGGAATATGAAACTACATTTTAGTGTGGGTACTCAAATGAAAGGAAATTTCTTATAGATGTCATACATGAAAAAATAAATATTTTTGTGGACCCAGTAGGTCCCAGAGGTCGGAATCTTAAACCCAATTTAAGTGTGGGTACTCAAACGAAAGGAAATTTTCGGTAGATGTTAGATCTGCTAAACAACACTGACCTCTGGGGGCCTACTGGGTGCACAATAACAAATTTTTTTGCATATATTCCATCTACAGGAAATTTCCGTTCATTTGAGTGCCCACACTTGACTGAAAGTGGGCGGATCAGTTTTTCGGGTCCCGTGTTTTTTCGATCAATCTTAATTTAATTTGTATACACTCCACGAGAGTATTATGTCTTTGTGCATTTGTTTGTAACACCCAAAAGGAAGAGAGATAGACCCATTGTTAATTATACCGATCGACTTAGAATCACTTTTTGAATCGATTTAGCAATGTCCGTCTGTCTGTCTGTCTGTCCGTCCGTCCATCTACTCTTGTAATCACGATACAGGTCACAATTGTCGACCGAACCAAATGAAACTTTGCACAACGAAGTTTTTCGGGAAAGGAAGAACGCTATTTAATTTGAAGTAAATCGGTTAAGATTTAGATATAGCCCCCATACGAATCACGATCAGTAATGTCAATGGTAGAACGTTCAGGCACCACCATACCAAGTTGATTAAGAGTTTTGTTGCTGATGGCTAGACATATGTTTTAAATTTTTATCAGCGTATCGTTGAAAATGTTAATCGCAAATGATATAGAATCGTAATGGTGCGATAATGATGCAAAATGTCCTCAATCATACCCTCTATGAATTTTCCCCACAGGTCTTTTGGGTTAGATGGCGAGCAAGTTCTTAATATTATCGCAAACAAAGTTCGTATCTGGAGAGGATGACAGCTGACAGAAGCATACATTAATGTGGACTCCCAGCTTCTGACACGTCCTTCTCAACTGCTCTTAAGCTGAAGTGATAAGTAAAATTTTCAGGCGAATCGGTCCACCGGTTTGGCGTCCTATACGCAACATACAGATACACATTGATTTATATATATATAGATGTTTTATACATTTTCTGAAGTTCTTTTTTGGCGACATTTTAATAAAATTGTTCACTGAAGTTATGACAAAATCATAAATATTATGAAGACATTTCTTTCAGTGTGGACATTGATAAAACCTACAACGCATATAACAAAACTAAGATTAGTTTTTGTCGGAAATATCCGCAAAATCTTTGTTATAATTATTTATATTATATTTTACTAGCAGTACCCACTGATCCGCACGCGCCAGTTATTTTTTAGTAGTTTCTTCCGTCTCTGTTTTTGGATAGTATTTATTTGATTTTCTTTTGGTGAATATAGATAAATCTAAAATAAAATAGATAGCACTCATATACAGTAAAAGGAATGTGTTTTTTTTACATATCAAATTTCACGATTCACACACTATTATACTTTAGTTGGCACCATTTGTTATTTCTTTTTTGTGCAAAAATGCATTTAGATTGCGCTTCTATATGGTGAGAGGAATTTACATACCAAATTTCAAGATTCTAGCTATACTTCTTTAGTTTGTACCATTTGTATCCCTTTTTGTCCCGCTCACCTCTTATAAGTACTAATTAAAAAAAAAACATTTAGTTTACGCTTCTACGTTATCAAAGGAATTTACACACCAAAGTTCGCGATTATAGCTGCAATACTTAAATTAGTACCATTTTTATCCCTTTTTGCCCATCGCAACCTTTAAAAGTACAAAATTTGAAAATCCCAATATTTATGCGCTTATACACGGTCAGAGGAATTTACATAGAAATTTACACGATTCTAGCTGTAATGCTTTAGCCCATGGTACCATTTTTATCCCTTTTTGTCCCGCGAACCCCTTATGAGCACCAATTTCGAAAAATCTATTTATGTTGCAAGTCTACGTTGTCAGAGAAATGTAGATACCGATGTTCACGAATATAGCTGCAATACTTAAATAGGTACCATTTTCATCCCTTTTTGTCTCTTTCCTCCCTTAAAAGTAAAAGTTTCGAAAAATCCCTATTTGTAGCTCGTCTGTATGGTTATTGCAAGGAACACACCGAATTTCACATATCTAGCTACTGCCGTTTAGTCAGAACAAAGGTGCGATATTTATCCCTTTTTGTCCCATTTTACCCCCTAAACGATTTGACTCTTTTCACTCTAGATACCACACATTTTAACAGATTTTCTGCAAAATTTGCAAAACATCTTATAGTTCAACTAGAAACACCTGTGGTAAAAATGGGTCAGATCGGTTCAGATTTATATATAGCTCCCATACAAATTTCGCTCCCGATTTGACTTTTTCCGCTCTAGAGACCACATATTTCACTTGATTTGCTTCAAATTACCTTGTATTACCGTATAATTCTACTAGAAACATCTGTGTTGAAAATGGATTCTATCGGTTCAGTTTTAGATATAGCCCCCATACAAATTTCGCTCCCGATCTGACTTTTTCCGCTGTAGAAACCACATATTGTATCTGATTGTGTTCAGATTTTGTAAAACATCTTATATTTCCACTAGAAACACCCATAGTGAATAAAATCAGATCGGTTCAGATTTATATATAGCTCCCATACAAATTTCTCTCCCGATTTGACTTTTCCCGCTCTAGAAACCACATATTGTATCAGATTGTCTTCAGATTTGGCACAACATCTTATAATCTAACTAGAAACACCTGTGGGTAAAGCGGGCTAGATCGGTACAAATGTCGCTCCCGATTTGACTTTTGCGGTATAGAAACCACATATTGTACCCGATTTTTTTTTTAAATTGGCACAATATCTTATAGTCCAACTAAACAAAACTATGGTGAAAGTGGGTAAGATCGGTTCAGATTTAAATAAAGCCCTAATACAAATGTTGCTCCCAAAAGTTTAACCGATTTTGGCCAAACTATACACTTTATATTTCACCTATTTCGTTCCAGGTTCCTCCTCATACAAATGTCCTTTCCGATTTAACATTTTTTGTCAAACACATACATTTACAGGATACAAAAATCCTTCCCGTTTGCACTTTTTCACCGAATTGAATTGTATTCGGATAGAAAGTGGAGTGTATCATAGAGTCGGCCCCGCCCGACTTTAGCCTTTCCTTACTTGTTTTAATTTGGAGGTGCGCCCCATAAACTGCACTTCAGCCTAAAAAATAGTCAGTGATTTTTTTATAACCGATTTTAATTTAAAATGCTACATGGCCCATATAGAGTGGATATTTTTTTATAAATATTTTTTTGTAGATTTATTTCGAAACCTTAAAAAAAGGCGAAAATATACTTAAAAAAGTCGCGCAATTTTCCCTTTATGTTTTCTTTGAAGTTCATTTAATAATTATTTTTGTTATTGAAATTCTTTGTAATTTGAAATTTTGTTTCACTTTTTTATTTATTTATTGTTTATGAAAATTACCATAAAAGTTATCGAAATATTTTTCAGTCTTTATTTCTTCTAATTTTCAAATTTGAGTCCATTGGAATGGATTTTTTTAGATTTTAACGCCCGATAACTCGATAATAAAGCGATATATCGATAACACCCCGCGAAGTTTTTTTTTCTTATTTTGAGATGCTCTATCTAAATATATGGTCATATCTTGCGGCCTCGGATATCATAATATTCCCGATATTTTATATAACATAAAATGATAAACGGGAAGATCCGTTTGTATTTTCTGTGACGAGATAATATTTGAATAGGAGATGTGCTTCTACAGGATTTTCCAATATGCCTAGATAGATGTTGAAGTTGAATAAAATAAGTTGCATGGAAGATATCCACGTTCTTTTATTTTATTTGTATTATGTGTGAAGTTGTGACTTTGCGCACAGTGTTTCCCAATTGATTTTTTTTAATTAATTCTTTATCTTTTGAACTGAAGAAGGGATACCTCGACAAACTCATCATTTTCTCACTTTCACGAAAAAATGTGGAACGCTTCACGATTTTGCGTGTCATCCTTGCGCAGGGGCCATGCTAATCTTCTCTGTATCGTTCCAATTTTAGTATATGTTCTGCCGAAGCAAGAACGAATGTTGTACTCTCAACAGACTATTTGTACGTACATTAAAGCGAAAACGCATATGAGAATTATAAGACATTGGAAATATTTGACACATTCAGCGCTTCAAAATGAAATGAATGAAGTAGGTAGGAAAGGTCAGTTTGTCTTCGACTGGTATCATGATAGAGCCCAGAATGATGGTATTACTATACCACCTCATTAAGGGTGAATTTGTTGGGAAACCCAAAACATAACAACCAAAAGGCGAACCATACACATTCTCGTTTTCTATTTTTAGAGCATGGCTTAGGTAGAAAGCAAGATCAGTATAGGCAAGGCGACTACCTACATACAAGTACTTTCTTCAATACTATTTGTTTGCTTTCTCTGTTTAATTATACATTACTCCAATGTCTTATAATTCTCATATGCCTTTTCGTTTAAATGTACGTACAAATAGTTTCTTTAGAGTGTAACACTCGTTCTTGCTTCGGCAGAACATATACTAAAATTGGAACGATACAGAGAAGATTAGCATGGCCCCTGCGCAAGGATGACACGCAAAATCGTGAAGCGTTCCACATTTTTTGTTAACTTTTTTAATTATGTATTTGTTGAAATGTATATTAATATGGGGATTTGACCAGTCTTTGAAAACTAGTTGAATTATTCCATATCAAAACGAACAAAAAATTCCGCTATTTTTTGAAAATCTCAGAAATAATCCCTTAATATAGATAAAAAACCACAATTTCTAATAAAACAAATTTGAAAGCAAAATCTCTTAAAATGGGTGAAAAAAAGTCGAAAAAATAAATTACTTTTTTTCAATTTCGGCGCATTATGAACAAATACTTAAAATATGTTAAAAAACTTGAAACTAAAAAAAATTACTTTCCTTTAAAATAAAAAATCGAAAGAATACCCTATTGCCCGATTTTTAGTATGTTAATATTAATAATTCAAAATAATCCCTAGATCCTATTCTAATTTAATTTTTTACAGAACTCAAAAATGTTTACTAGAACAAAAGTTATTGAATTTTGGCTGATGGATTTTGATTCTGAACCACTGATGGATTTTGATTCTGAACCACTGTGGAGCGATAAACGTCAATTTGGAAGTCACATTTGTAGGGAGATATATAAGACTTACATGATATATATATATATATATATATATATATATATATATATATATATATATATATATATATATACAACTTACATGATATTGGAACGAAATCGCTTAAAATTTGTGGTTGTTAAAACAGAAAATTTCAAATCGGGAAGGACATTTGTATAATCGGGAAGGACAAAATATAATGTGTTATATGTGCCAGTTAGAATGATAGTGGTCTAGTCAAAAATCCAAAAAAAATCAGATATGCTTTTCTCTTTAGTTTCATCAGATCTCTAATTTAAGAACTTTTATTTTTGACATTTATAAATAATTTATAAAAATGCACTCTTTTAATGACATTTCTCATTTTATGCACAACAAAATTGTCTTTAGTGTTACTTTGAAAGTGGTCTAAGTCACACTATATCCACTAATATTGATGTGTGGCGATGCAACCAAGTATTTTTTATTTATAATGTCCATTTTAGGTGATTCAGATAATTTGAATAACATATGTATAAAATGAAATTATTTGAAAAGTAAAAAATAATTTCAATATAAGGTTTCAACCAGTAAATATTTATATACATATTCTTAAATTTTTTTTTTTTGAAATAAAATATTTTTGGTTTCTTTCATTTTTGGTAAGGAAGAATTACTTTTGAGAAAAAAAATTAAAAATTTTGTCTGTTCAATTTTTTCAATTTTGAGAAGAATGAAAGTGGTCTAAGTCAGTAGTGAAAGTAGTGGTTCCATTAGAGGTACCAACGTTGTCGATTTTTTTTATAAAAGTTCGATATAGTAGTACGATATTATAAGAAAAAAAGTTTGTGCTTTGGTGGAAAAATATTTTTCAACTGACTCAAACATAAACCATTGCATATCTTAGAACGTATAAAGTGTGTATCATGCTGGACCAAAATCAGCTATAGTTTGTTGTTTCTAGAGCGAAACAATCAAAATCGGGACGGGCATTTGTTGGGGGCTAATCAGAACATGAAGCTATGTGACTCTATTTCGCAGTAGATGTTTCTGGGTGAAATATAACGCGTTGTTTCAAATTTGAAGGATATTGAAGGAAAATTGTGATTTATAGAGCGGGAAAAGTCAAATCGGAAGTGTCACTTGTATGGGAGCTATAGATAAATCTCAACCGATTTGCTTCAAATTAAATAGCATTGATAAAATGGAATAATAATAGCGACCTGTACTTTGATTGCAAGAATTTATTGACGGACCAACTTGACTAAATCGATTCAAAAAGTGATATTATGTCGATCGGTATAATAAACGGGATATCCTTTTGGATGTTACAAACAAATACACACTCTCAGAAAAAAGTGAACCCTATATATGAGTTAAAATGAAATACAATTTAGAAAAATTGAACTTCGTATAGCGCTAAAGCAATATTTCCTGCTGTCAAGTTCAAACTTTTCCTTGAAACTAGTACATACATTGAACTCGATTCTAGTGAATATTTACTCAAACTTCGGAAAATCCCACTAATTTTTACCTCAAACCAAGTACATTTTTACCAAATAAAAGTAAGATTTTGCTGAAATTTTCCTAAATCTAAGTAAATTTGTCTTAAAACCTAGTAAATTTTTACTAAATTTAAGTAAGTAAACTAAGTAAATTTTTACTCAAACCAGTAGATTTTTACTAAATCTAAGAATAATTTTGCTGAAATTTTCCTTAAAATAAGTTTAATTTAACTAAAAATTCAAACAAATGGTTTTGCTCCAAAGTAAGCGAAACTAATACGAAAAAAGACCTCTGTCATGAAGAGTTGAGGTAATACTGCATAATTGCTGCGAAAGCATGATATACGCCTAGAGTAATATTTGAAGTATTTTAGAAATAAGTCTCCGCAAACGAACGAGAATTGCTTCTTAGATTAATATTCAAGAATTTTCTAAACAATTTCAGGTGATTTTTTATAAGTTCAATTATACTTAAATGTACGAAGAACTCGGCATAAATTTCAGTAAAAAATCCTAAATGGATGTTTTTTCATTCAAAAAATGCTTGATATTTTTTCTTACTTAAAACATTGGAAAAATTCTTCCACACAAGTATGAATTTACTCAATTGAAAAGATTTTTTATTCGATTCAAATAAATGTTTTTAAGTAAATTTACTATCCTATTTCTAGTAAATGAACTATTTACTATGGGGTGATTCCACGTAAAGTGACCGTTTTTCGGCAAAATTTCAAAATCAATTTATGATTAAAAAAACACCGATAAATATTCGTAATGTTTATAAAGGGTGATTTTTTAAGAGCTTGATAACTTTTTTTTAAAAAAAACGCATAAAATTTGCAAAATCTCATCGGTTCTTTATTTGAAACGTTAGATTGGTCCATGACATTTACTTTTTGAAGATAATTTCATTTAAATGTTGACCGCGGCTGCGTCTTAGGTGGTCCATCCGCTTAGTCCAATTTTGGCATTTCCACGTTTTTGAGTAACAGAGACCCAATTGGTGCGAACGGCGACGAATCGAAAATTGGTGGTCATCATTAACACTGGCCGATACAGCTGCGATATTTTCTTCAGTTCGCACTCTACGTAAGCGTGTTGGTGGTTTAATGTCCAACAATGTAAATTTGGTGCGAAATTTAGTCACAATAGCCCGAATAGCCGCTTCAGTGGGTCGATTAAACTGACCATAAAATGGAAGCGCGCAATGAACTTTCTTAACAGAGCACGCATTTTGATAATAAAATTCAATAATTTGCAAGCGTTGTTCGTTTGTAAGACGATTCGTGATGAAATGTCAAAGCATACTGAGCATCTTTCTCTTTGACACCATGTCTGAAATCCCACGTGATCTGTCAAATACTAATGCATGAAAATCCTAACCTCAAAAAAATCACTCTTTACTTCTCATAATACATATTTTTGATTATATTTCAAAAAATAATGACAACAACAGGTCGGATCATTTCCTTTTCCAGATATAGACTGGTGTCGTAACAGGATTTCCGTCAAAATGTCACACCCGTTACAATTTAAATATCCTGTATTTGCTATGTATATTCATGAAGAGATGTCGGTATCTACTCTTTTGATTGGCAAAGATTTATAAAGAAGAAGAACTTTACCGAATTCAAGAAAATAAGTAAAACCCCAAGATTTTCTTCAAAGCTAAGGTCACACCCGTGACGCTCTTGTTTATTGTTTACCTCCAATATTTAAAACGCTAAGACATATTTATATTCCGCTTAAACTGACGTTTTCAATTGGCAATATAGTAAAAATCTCAGTCAATGAATATGGGAGATATTTAAACATATTTAAGCAAAAGTGTCACACCCGTTCCAATGGAGTCACCCTGTGGCTTTGAATGAAGGAAACTTTACACATGCTTAGTTAATTTTCCTACTTTTAAGGAAATTTGTACTGAATTGGAGTAAAATTGTTGAACTAAATTATAATATGGACTTTTCTCAGATTTAGGAATGCTATTTTTCTGAGTGCAAAGATATAATAACCTAGTGGATAAATATTTTACACGGTCTATACACAGAAAACTTTTTAAAGTTTTTTTTATTATTTTATTTATTATAGCATTGCAATTTAAACAAAATATTTAAGTCTTATTGGTATAACCGATTTGTTCTACCTTTTTAAAATGTATTCTTACTGACCATTCAGTTTCCTATAATATATATAAAATTATATCTATGAAATCTACTTCAAAAGATATTCGTAAACATTACAAAAAATAAAATAAAAAAGAACAACTGTTTCCGCCCGGGATCGAACCGGGGGCCTTCCGCGTGTTAGGCGGATGTGATAACCACTACACCACGGAAACACATGCATGCATTGGCACAACAATCCCCCAACACTGATTCGAAATTAAAAAGTGTTTGTGTGCGTTTATTTCTGTGCGATACGATTAAAGATACTTTTGATTTTATTTCAAAGAGTTGTATTTATTTACTTTTTGATAAAAGCAAAAGCTATTTAAAAATAAATACAATTATTTTTAATACATTTTCTGCTCACAACCACTTCCATGGGGTGTGACCTTTGATTTTCAGAGTCAGCCGCTTGTTGTTGTTGGGGGCATCTAAACAAATTTGATGCTCGTATTTTAGTTTAATTAGATTGGCGACGATTGCGTTTAACGTTTAACCCTCTTAAAACCATTAGTGGCAGAAGAAGAACATCCCCAAGTTCAATTTGCTGTTGTTCCCCTTCCCTCCCTCGCAGAGAAAAACTTTAACACAACAAACACTACACCACCCTCCCCACCACCCCAGACCGTTGTGGAACAGCATTAGAAAAACAAAAACACAAACAAAATAACAACAAAGTGTGCTACCAACAAAAACAAAAATAACGAAAAAGCACTAAAAAACTTTTGCACCCCAAGTGCTTACCCAGCAGCTTCTTTCGTTCACCTTTCTCTCTCCCCGTATGTGCGCCACTGCTCTCCTGACTTTGTTTCCGATGATGCACAAATGTTGCTGCCGGGTGAAATGAGTGGGTGTACCATTAAAAAGGATACTTGAGCTAATGTTTTTCTCAGCGTTTTATTTGTTAATTCTCCTTCGTTTCGTCGTCTTTTTGCTAAGAAGGTTATGCGAAAAGATAATGAAAATGGCTGTAGGGATTTTAAAGTTTAGGTTTTATTTTGTGTTGTGTTGTTTTAGCTTTCCGTTCGTTCGTTTTTTTCTTAATTGCTAATATTTTGTTGACATATTGTTGAGAGAAATTAGAAGTATTGTTTTTCTTGTACCTTCGTACATTAAAAAATAAAAATTGACACGGGCGCAGGGAAGCAGTGATTTTGAATAAAATTCGCCGAATTTATCAGCATTTTGCTGATGTATACGTTATATTTACTATATAGGATAATACTACTCATACGTTTGTTTATCGCAGTGGTCATAAAACGAATTCATCATAAACTTTCATCAACAACTTTTAATTAGGAAGATATCATATGTCGTTCTTAATATTAAATTTTATAAGACATAAGTTGACATCCGATTTTATGATATCCTTCACTTTCTACGCCATTGCAATTCAATTAGGTTAAGTGTCCTATATCATGAACTGATGATACCCTCTTTCACCATATATGTTTCCAGCTGAAATATAACTTATTCTGATCAAAATCTTCTAAAATATGTGTTTTCTAGAGCAGAAGAAGTAAAATCGGCGACATTTGTATGAAACCTATATAAACCTAAACCGATTTGACCCATTTTCACTATAGATGTTTCCACATCAAATATAAGATGTTGTGGCATATTTGATCAAAATCGGTTATTTTATGTACTTTTTAGAGCAGAACAAGTCGAACAGGGAGTGAACAAATGTCACTAATTGAAAATAATGCTTTTCATTCTTCTCAAAATTGAACAGAAAAAATATTTTATTTTAAATCGAAAAAGTAATATTTCCATACCAAAAATTAAAGAAAGCACAAAATATTTTATTTAAAAAAACTAAATATATTATATTATTATATATTATATATTATATTATTATATATTATATTATATATATTATTTACAGGTTGTTTGTCTACGAACTTTGTATTGAAATTATTATTTTTCAAAATTCAAATAATTTCATTTCATATGTTATTCAAATTAATTAAAGTGATTCAGATCACTTAAAGTGGACAATGTTAGTGCATATAGGCGACTTAAACCACTGTTTTATAAATGTCAAAAAGTAAACATCTTAAATTAGAGATCTGTCCATCATACTGACTGGCCCTTATGTACTTAATATTTAGCCTCAAGCCAAACAATTTTTTACTGAAACTGGAAATATTTTACAACATAAATAAAAAATTAAGCAAATTCCTAACAAGCAAAGTAATGAGAAAACGATTTGAAATCATATCGCCTAGAAGAAAAATAATACTGTGGCAACAATCATATTCGTATTTCGGAAGTTACCCCAATTGGCCAGGGCGATACCCGACAGGATGATTATTTGGTAATATTTCCAGATTGTCCGGAAGAAATATATGTGTTATCGCCAAAATATCACTTAGATGGTGAAAGGGGAAATCACCAGATAACCACCCAGAAGACAAAACCCAATTTTTCGTATTTTTTTTCAAGCTAAATAAATAATTACATGAAGTGGTGACTGACGAAATACGATAACAACGCAAATGACAACAAAAACATAAAGGAATTAATAGTTACAATTTAAATAAAATTAATACAAATAGTTAAAGGGTGGACCATGTAACATTTTAAATTTAAACTTCCGATTACTTTGACTTTGAAAGGTAGAATAACATTCATTTTACTTTCAGGTTTATGTTTGATATTTGCGTATAGCGTCCCAATACGCTCGAACAGAAATGCGAAATATTAAAAACTTACTTCCAAAGTAGTGAGTCTTTAACGCGAACTGTAAGATATTTACGTGGACAATAAAAACACGAAGTTTTTAGTTGAAGCTCATTTTCGTCACGGTGGCCAAGTAAATTTGGTGGACAAGTAGCCAGTTAACAGCCTTTTGAAAGTACATCTAGTAAAAACGACAGTGTCATCATTTCCAATTTGATTATGTACGATGTATCCTCGTTAGTTCACTTGCTATCGAATTCATGTAAAAATGTATTATTATTGCAACAAATCTTCGACTTATGAAAGTTCAAATTAAAATTTACGTAGGGCAGGATAATTAGTGTGGAAGGTACTAGGATGTTCGTGTCACATGGTCCCAGCTTCTACTTTGTAAAAACAATTGTAAAAACATGATCAAATATGAAGTCATAGTGGATCCCATGCACCAGTATAGAAGTTATGAAGGATTTAATATTACCTATGATGGAGACAATTGTGGGGGAAGTACAAGAAGGGGCGTGGCTAAAGCGTAAATATTTTTAGGTTTACAGTGATTATAACAATGTTTTCTAATATCAAATTGCAAATGATTTTGACTACCCGTATAGATGTTATGTCGGTTTTATTATAACTAAAGGTTTGGGACGTACCAGAAGAGGTGTGGCAATGTCGCCCATATTACATGCGAATGTAACCACTATAAAAACATTGCTAAATATAAAATTTCACATCAGTATAGAAGTTATAACAGTTTTCATTTTACGTAGTTTTGGGTGATTTGTGTGGTAGGTATCCGTCATATTTAATACACTTAAAGCGATTATAAAATATCAAAATTACCAAAATATAGGTGATTTCGAATATCCGTGTGGAAGTTATATGGGTTTTAATTTAAAATTTGAATATGGACCATTTGTATTTCGGCCATCTTCGAACTTATATGTTCAATTAAAAATGTTTATGATATCTACAAGTGTTGCGAATATCACCTTCACATAGAAACAAACAGTGGTTTAGGAACGACCTCCAAAAATTGGGAACCAATTAATTTTTTTTTCGAAAAAAATTCTAGTTTTCCTGACACGAAAAAATCATAAAAAAATCAGAAATAATTTTTTGAATAGCTAACATTCTAAAGCAAAACAATGTTTATGTGTAAAAGATCTAGGTGTAAATGTAGAAGTTATGTACCTATTTATAGAAAGAAAATACTTTTTTTTAAATCGTGATTTTTTTAATTTTTGTTCAAATAGCGATAGATACAGCTTTACAAATTAGATAATTAACGATTTTTCATTTGATAACAGCTGGGATCTCAACGAAGAAAACGTGGCCTATTTGAAGAAAACCTTTGGATAAATGTAGAAGTGATGAGCCGTCTGTTTTTTGAGTCGTATCAACTGATTTTCATCTTGATGCCAATCATCAAAATTGTAGCATTTGGGGGTGAGAAAAATATAAATCTAGAATTATTGAGGAACAAAAACACATCAGAATTTGTTTAGTGGATGCATTTTGGTCGTCGTTTTTCATCCTTTTAGGCAATAAGTCTCATTAACATCTTGATGGCTTTGTTAATTGCCAACATTGTAACATTTGGTGAAAAATTCAGAAGTGATTGTTAGGGGTACAAATACATCCGCAACTAAAGACATCATCAGGTCACCCTTCTTCGAAATTAGGCCCAATGTCAGCTGAAGACTTCGATAATCGTCAGAATTGTGACAGTTGCTGAGAGACAAATGCATTATTTCTCTTCTGGAAATCCATATATAAAAAACTAGTAAGGAAAGGCTAAAGTCGGGCGGGGCCGACTATATAATACCCTACACCACTCCCTGCGTATGTACCTCGCTTTGATTACTAAACCCAGGTATTTCATGGGAGTAATTTTATGTAGTTCATACAAATTATATAAATTATATTCATATAATTTATATGCTATAAATTCATCTTTAGTCAAATTTAACGAATAAGGTAATTGATCCAATTGTCCGACAGACAAATACAAATTATACAGTAGTTAACCAAAGTCATACCAAAGTATGGACATATGGGCATCACCCAAACAATTCTCATTGCAATTCAATTCGGTAAAAAATTGAAATCGGAAAGGATTTTTGCATCCTCTAAATGTATGTGTTTGACAAAAAATGTTAAATCGGAAAGGACATTTGTATGGGGGTATATTGAAACCTGGAACGATGTGACCCGATTTCACATGTCTTCATGTCTGTATATGGGTGAAATATAATATGTAAAATTTGGCCAAAATCGGTTAAACATTCGGGAGCAACATTTGTATGAGGGATATATCTAAATCTGAACCGATCTTACCCAATTTTTGCATACATGTTTCTAGTTGGATTATAAGATGTTCTGCCAAATTTAAAGAAAATCGGGTACAATATGTCTTTTCTAGAGCGGAAAATGTCAAATCGGCAGCGACATTTGTATGGGGGCTATATCTAAATTTGGACCGATCTTACCCAATTTTTGCATACATGTTTCTAGTTGGATTATAAGATGTTCTGCCAAATTTAAAGAAAATCGGGTACAATATGTCTTTTCTAGAGCGGAAAATGTCAAATCGGCAGCGACATTTGTATGGGGGCTATATCTAAATTTGGACCGATCTTACCCAATTTTTGCATACATGTTTCTAGTTGGATTATAAGATGTTCTGCCAAATTTAAAGAAAATCGGGTACTATATGCCGTTTCTAGAGCGGAAAATGTCAAATCGGGAGCGACATTTGTATGGGGGCTATATCTAAATCTGGACCGATCTTACCCAATTATTGCATACGAGTTTCTAGTTGGATTATAAGATGTTCTGCCAAATTTAAAGACAATCGGGTACTATATGCCGTTTCTAGAGCGGAAAATGTCAAATCGGGAGCGACATTTGTATGGGGGCTATATCTAAATTTGGACCGATCTTACCCAATTTTTGCATACGTGTTTCTAGTTGGATTATAAGATGTTCTGCCAAATTTAAAGAAAATCGGGTACTATATGTCGTTTCTAGAGCGGAAAATGTCAAATCGGGAGCGACATTTGTATGGGAGCTATATCTAAATCTGGACCGATCTTACCCAATTTTTGCATACGAGTTTCTAGTTGGATTATAAGATGTTCTGCCAAATTTAAAGACAATCGGGTATTATATGCCGTTTCTAGAGCGGAAAATGTCAAATCGGGAGCGACATTTGTATGGGGGCTATATCTAAATCTGAACCGATCTTACCCAATTTTTGCATACGTGTTTCTAGTTGGATTATAAGATGTTCTGCCAAATTTAAAGAAAATCGGGTACAATATGTCGTTTATAGAGCGGAAAATGTCAAATCGGGAGCGACATTTGTATGGGGGCTATATCTAAATTTGGACCGATCTTACCCAATTTTTGCATACGTGTTTCTAGTTGGATTATAAGATGTTCTGCCAAATTTAAAGAAAATCGGGTACTATATGTCGTTTCTAGAGCGGAAAATGTCAAATCGGGAGCGACATTTGTATGGGGGCTATATCTAAATCTGAACCGATTTCCTCCAAATGCAATACCGATGGTCATTGGCCAGAAAAAATAAATTCTGCCAAGTTTCATGACAATCGGACAACAATTGCGACCTGTAGAGTGCGAACAAGCTTAGATGGACAGCAGACGGACAGACGGACAGACAGACATCGTTAAATCGACTCAGCTGGTGATTCTAAGCCGATCGGTATACTTAAAGGTGGGTCTAGCTCGATTATTTCTCGGTGTTACAAACATTTGGCGCGAAACTAACTTATAATACCCTAGACCACGAAGTGGTGTAGGGTATAATAAAAACAAATAATGTCTTTCGAATCAAATGATCTTCTTTAATCTTCAAAATTGTAGCTTTTTGGGGTTTAGAAAATTCGCACAGTTATTGGTGGGAAGTGAAACAAAACCTTCATCCTAAACTAAGTTTGGGAAAAAATTACCATGTGCTAAGTTTGAATCGATTCCTTAACTCCTTTCGAGAGTTATCGTTATGTTTTGGCAACATTGCCAATATTTCAGTAAAATACGACGAAATAAAATTTTGATTATTTTCTTCAAAAAAAAAATAAATAAATGGAAGTTATTGCCGCAATATCTTCTTGTAGATATAGGGTATAGTTCAGTTGAACTATAACTGATTCAAAAAAGGAGTAAACAATATTCAACAGAAAAATAACCAAATTCTCAAACGTTCCATGATAGATCTGCAATAAAGCTTTGAGTTATTACACCCTTTATTAACAAAAATGTCGTATCTCTTATATTCTATATTATAAAAATATCGATTTTATATTTTTAAATAACAAATAAAAATTAACAAATAAAAATAAATATTCTCTGACATTTGAAAAATAAATGACGATTTGCAAAATGTCCGTACTTCGATTTAGATGATTTTTGGAAGGAGAGTGGTGGTGGTGATATTTTAAAAATTCACTGCTAATGGTTTCCGACGAGCGTGTTTTTCTTTCTTTTGTTTGTTATTTTTTTACACACACACACCTTCATACATATCTCCTCGCATATTTATGCTATTTTTCAATTAAAATCAAATTGTTTTTCTGTCTGCATATATCTTTTTTTATTATAGCGTTTTATTCCTTTTTTCACCGTATTCCGAGTGTTTATTTAGGACTTTTTGGAAGTGTATTTTGTTTTGTCTTTCGGCAGATGAGTTCCATTCCATTCAACAACACATTTAATATGGAGCCGAATATATGTATGTATGTGAAGCGATGTAAGTACGTGGTATGTGCTACATATGGAGAAATTCGTGGAGGTGGGGGGAAGGTGGTCTAAAGTGTTTCGCATTGGGAATTCAGTGTGGGGTAATCCATTTCAATTGAACTAAAACCAAGGGAAGTTAACGCGAATGAGAAGAAGTGAACAAGTGGTCACCCGTAACATAACTCCTCTCACATCTTTGGGTCTTCAGAGGTTGGGCTGCAGGTTCTTCATCGAGCAGCTATCTATCATTTATATGTATGCATGTATGGATGTGTGTATTTAAAAAGGTTTCTAAACTGTTACTTTTTAAAAGTAACAAGTTTTGGCAACAAAAAATTTTGGTTTGTTTTCGAAAACCAAAAAAAAAAACCACTTGACAAGCTACCTCCAACCCGCACCGCCTCAAATTCTACAAGGCCATTGAAGGAGACTCAAGCAACTGAGAGATAGCAATCATGCCGAGGGGAAGTGAGTGATATGATAAAAGTTTTATATTTAGCACCACATAAATCTTTTATGGTTTAACAGCGAATACATTTTTGATTTATAATGGCGGCGTGTTTAAAAAAGGAACCTTTTCCCAACTGGAAGGAAGGTTGAACCTTA
This sequence comes from Polietes domitor, assembly GCA_947397865.1. Classification (NCBI taxonomy): domain Eukaryota; kingdom Metazoa; phylum Arthropoda; class Insecta; order Diptera; family Muscidae; genus Polietes; species Polietes domitor. The sequence goes on along the minus strand of OX377618.1, from coordinate 46,567,538 downwards.
GCTTAGTGTTATCCTGTTTATTTCTTGTATTTGTGTCTGTTTCAAATGCTTGGCTGTATGACTGTATTTCATTTGAATAATTGACATTTTCCCGCAGTTTTTTCTTCTTTGTTTCAACGTTCAGCGTTCGATTCGATTAATAGCAAAATTTATGCTGTTTAAGGCGAAAAATGAAAGATGCAGAAAACCAAAAAGGCTGACAAACTTTTTCATTTATTTATGATTTGTTTTGGAGCTCCTTCACTGACTAAGCAAAACAAATCTCCAATTAATTGAATGAATTTAAGTTAATTGTGTCTGTGCTGTGCTGTGCCGTTACCCCATGTCGTACCCTTACAAATGGTCTGCACAGTGGGGAAATTTGAAAAAGAGGTTTGAAAAAATTGGATTTTCTAACGGCTGAGCTGTAATAACTGTGAATAACTTTTTGTTCCTTTATATTTATGAAGCGATTTCATAAAAGTTTTTTCATAAATTTAATGAATTTTGCCTTAATATTTATGAAAAATTCATAAATAAAATTAAATGTTTCATACATTTTTTCATAAACATTTCATCTGTTTGTTTGTTCTTTATAGCAGCCTAAACTACGGAACCGACAGTATGTTTATGGTGAACCGGTGGTGAAAATAGGCTATATAAATTCTTGATATTATCAGTGGGCGTGACACCTCCAACACAAATTGGTTATTTATTCGTTTTCGTTCGTTTCGTTTTTTATAAGAGTCTTTCTAGAGTCTTGAATTTTTGTGAAAGTTCACTAATGTGCAGTTGTGCCAAAAATGGGCGGTATTGGAAAAGTGGGCGTAGCACCTCACATACGAAGTTAGAACTTATTATTGAATATTGTCGTGCATTTCGTGCAAGTGCATCTAGAATAAATGTGCGTAGCTGTGCCAAAAATGGGCGGTATTGAAAAAGTGGGCGTGGCACCTCACATACGAAGTTAAAACCTATTATTGAATATTGTCAGTTCTATGACACCTAGAGTGCTGAAATTTCGTCTGCATCTAGCATCAATGTGCGTAGTTGTGCCAAAAATGGGCAGTATTGGAAAAGTGGATGTGGCACCTTCCATACGAAGTTAAAACCTATTATCGTATATTATCAGTTCTATAACACCTTTAGTGCTGAAAATTCGTGTGAGTAGATAGTAAGTGCAAAGTGTAAATAGTTGTGCAAAGGTGGTCGTGAACCTTCCCATATGAAATTAAAACTTGTTTTACAGTATATTCGACACCGAGATTCCTATATTGTTGTGTGAGTTAATTTATTTGTAACCTGCTTAGACAATATACAAATGGATGGGATTTGAAAGATGGGAAATTTTTGATCTGAATTTTGTAAAATTACACGTTTTATCTGGATTTTTTTAGCACAGTAGTAAAAAGGGTTACAAAAAATGAAATATTCATTCGTCAAAGGCCGACTTAAGCAAGAAAACGGAAATTATTTGATTAGTTAACAATTTGATTAATTTTCTATGTGTTTTGAATGTAGTACATTCGAATTCCAGCTATTCGATTAAGTAAGTTCTTCTTACACAGGAAGTTTTTTTGTTTTGGTAATGGAAAGGAGGAGAATCACACTCAACCTAAAATCAATTTCATTTTTAACAATTCTTCCTTTATTCGCCGTACACTAAAGTTCTGTTCTTCAATATTCTCCATGAAACATATCCATTTTGTAGTACCTCAGGGAAGTGCCTTGATTATAAGCGGTATATATATTACCGATCACAAGAAAAAAAAACATGAAACCTGATTTTAATTTCCTTCTGTTTTCTGTCTGGAGAAGCGAGTATTTCATAAAGCAAAATTGTTAAATTAGTGAAACTTAGGTTCGCAAGATCAAAGAAAGATTTCGTAGTATTAAATAAACAATTCTTAAATATTATGAAATATGTCATAACCAATAAAATGTTCTTCATAAATATAATGAACTTACAACCACATTTTTAGTGTGTCGACTTTATTCGTTGAATGCTAGCAATTCTCATTTGTACTCTGTTAACTCTGACGAAAGTATGAACCCTGATTTAGGTCAAAGACATATTCATTGCAAAGAGTCTCCCAATGGAAACTTCAGTACTTACTATTTATGAAACTCTTTCATAAAACTAATAAAGAGTCTTCATAAAATCTATGAAAATTTTCATAAATCATATTATGCAAAATAATGAACTTGTATGACAAAAGTTCATCGAATGAGAACTTCATTACATAGTTTCTAAGAAATGTTCCATAAATTCTATGACACTTTTCATTGATTTGTGCTTTATGAAACATGTTTCAAACATTTTATGAGATATTTCTTTGGCGACTTTATGAAGAAAAATTTCACTGAGGTTAAGACAAAATCATGAATATTATGAAGATAATTCTTTCAGTGTAGTTTAGCATGAGCAAAAAATTCAAGATTTCCCTCTTAAAAAGTGGACTTTGAATAAACATATTAAACTAAGAGGGAGAATTGAAATGATGCTAAACTAATAAAGATAGAAGCATTGAAGTATTTTTAACAGATATTCTCCTCTTGACACTTATGGTGTTATCATAGTATGCGTATAAGTTTTAAAAATAACAGGATGAGGAAATGAAAAATGTCAATGAACTTCATTTTACCCACAGTTTCGGACGTATATCATCTGGTTCAAGTGTAACGACTTTTTATAAAAATTATCGTACGTTTTAATTAATTCCATTTGATTTCCTAACTGCCCCATTGTGCTCTGTATCGTATCTTATTTTATTACACTGCCTGCACCAGGCTTGAAATGGGTCGGTCAGCTGTGGAAAAGGGAACCCATGTTAATTGTTAAACTTTTTTGTTTTTGAGTTGATACACCAAAACGGAGCGGAACATAGACGCCATGACGTCTCTTTTTTGGTGGGGAATAAAATATCTCCAAAGTTATTATCGTCATAATATTAATTTCATCATATTTTGTTTCATTATCTTCTATCCTTTGTATTCATTTAGAAAAAGATAGTATAAAACACAACAAGACAAAGGGTTAAATGGGAACTGTCAAAAAGTTTCTGAATTAAATTAACAAATGCCGGAAAACACAAGCCATTAAAATAATTAAAAATCAATAAATCACAAGGAATAGCAAAAAAAAAATAAAACTAAAATTAATTAACAAAAATATTATATCTGGAGATGCGGGGCATCGATCCCCGTACCTCTCACATGCTAAGCGAGCGCTCTACCATCTGAGCTACATCCCCTCTTGAAAAGCGTTGAATATATTCCCCTCATCCACATCAATAGGTAGTTGTCTGTCGCCTATACGTCGCGTTTGAATTTTACTTTCGATTTTTGTGTGTTCGGAATGGTAAGTAATTGTATTACAAAAACAACATTTTTCTTGCTTTTGGTCGGTCTAGTAGTGCAACTATTGCGGGTGACTTTAATCTGTTTTGTACAAGACACACGTACAGTAGAGAGGGTTACGAAAAACTATTTTGGATTAAGCCAGTTAAGCAATTTTTTGATCGACACGTTGTGAAGTGTTTGTAATTTATTGTAACAATGTGATTGTAACATTGTCACAAAACTAGTTCAAATTGTCATGTCCAGTTTGTTTCGATTTTTTCTTTTTTTTTAATTTTAAGGAGTTTTTCCTTAACACGAAAGTTATTTCAAATTTTATATGACCTACCAGCAAATGACCGGAAAATGTTCACAGCTACCTATTATGCAAACTTCCATACACAATTGTAGAAATTTATCTCACTATTAACCATTTCGTAAATATTTGTCTCGACAATGGTTTTTTATCTATAATTTTCTTTAAATTATACATATATATATGTGTCAACACAACACTATGCAACAAAATTGATAACAGTAACTGATGTACTTTGGAACTCGAACAAAAAACGAAAAAAAACAACTAAAGTTCGACTGTAATTTCTTGATTCTATATCTACAAACCAAATGTCTGTGCCATTTTAGTACGAAAAGTACTGATACTGAAAATCCATTATGTATCGCCTGCACAGTGGAATGTACACACCTAATTTCATGATTCTGCTAATAACCGTTTGCTTGGTACAAGATACAAGGATTTGTGTCTTTGTCATTCCGTTTGTAATACCTTGAAATATCGACCTGAGACCCTTAAAGTATATATGTTCTTGATCATCATAAAATTCTAAGACGTTCTAGCCATGTCCGTCCGGACGTCTGTTGAAAGCACGCTAGCATCTAAACCAAAGGAGCTAGGACGTTCAAATTTTCTATAAATGCGTCTTATAGTCGTAAATCGGTTGGGATTGAAACTGCGCGAAATCGGAACAAAGGGAAAAAAATTTCCCTCACAAGGACTAAAAATACCCATAATAACCCTTAATATTTTAGAGTATTTATGCATATTTTTTCAATATGTCTTTTTGTACTACAACAAAAACGTGCACCATAAAGAGATTCTTATTCGTAGGGGGTGAAATGGGACAAAAAGGAATAAAAATGGTACATATCAACCGACAACAGCTAGAAATTCCTCTAATTGAGTAGATACATAATATAAAAATATTTTTTTATTCGTACTTTTAAGGGATAAAATGGGAAAAGAGGAATAAAAATGGTACAAACCAAACGGCTGCAGCTAGAATAATGAAATTCAGTGTATACATTCCTCTGATTACTTAGGCACGTAAAATAAATGGATTTTTCGAAATTCGTACTTTTTGGGGTTAAAATGGAAAATGGGAAAAAGCACCAACCAAATGACCGCAGCTAGAGTCATGAAATTCGGAATATACATTCCTCTGACTGCGTAGACACAAACAATTAACCGATTTTTCCAAATTCGCACTTCAAGGGATGTGTGCAGAGGGATAAAAATAGTACCAACTAAACGACTACAGATAGAATGGTAAAATTCGGTGTGTAAATCCCCCTAATTTCGTAGACACGTAAAGTAAAGAGATTTTAGAAAGTCGTATTCTTAAGGATTTTTCCAAATTCGTACTTTTTACTTTTACGGTACAAATTAGTTGAATAATGAAGTTAGGTTATTTTGCACTATGTACGTGAGAAAATTGTACTTTTGGAATTAAAATAGAACGGAAATAACCAACTGAAACACCCACTATCTACCAATATTTATGGTATTTAAGCTTTTTGAAAATATAAATATATAAATATTTATTTTTTTGAAGTAAAGAGTGATTTTTTTGAAGTTAGGATTTTCATGCATTAGTATTTGACTGATCACGTGGGATTTCAGACATGGTGTCAAAGAGAAAGATGCTCAGTATGCTTTGACATTTCATCATGAATAGACTTACTAACGAGCAACGCTTGCAAATCATTGAATTTTATTACCAAAATCAGTGTTCGGTTCGAAATTTTTTATCGACAAATTTTGTTCAGCGATGAGGCTCATTTCTGGTTGAATGGCTACGTAAATAAACAAAATTGCCGCATTTGGAGTGAAGAGCAACCAGAAGCCGTTCAAGAACTGCCCATGCATCCCGAAAAATGCACTGTTTGGTGTGGTTTGTACGCTGGTGGAATCATTGGACCGTATTTTTTCAAAGATGCTGTTGGACGCAACGTTACGGTGAATGGCGATCGCTATCGTTCGATGCTAACAAACTTTTTGTTGCCAAAAATGGAAGAACTGAACTTGGTTGACATGTGGTTTCAACAAGATGGCGCTACATGCCACACAGCTCGCGATTCTATGGCCATTTTGAGGGAAAACTTCGGAGAACAATTCATCTCAAGAAATGGACCGGTAAGTTGGCCACCAAGATCATGCGATTTGACGCCTTTAGACTATTTTTTGTGGGGCTACGTCAAGTCTAAAGTCTACAGAAATAAGCCAGCAACTATTCCAGCTTTGGAAGACAACATTTCCGAAGAAATTCGGGCTATTCCGGCCGAAATGCTCGAAAAAGTTGCCCAAAATTGGACTTTCCGAATGGACCACCTAAGACGCAGCCGCGGTCAACATTTAAATGAAATTATCTTCAAAAAGTAAATGTCATGGACCAATCTAACGTTTCAAATAAAGAACCGATGAGATTTTGCAAATTTTATGCGTTTTTTTAAAAAAAAAGTTATCAAGCTCTTAAAAAATCACCCTATATTATTGCGATATGTAAACGTATTGGTAGCCTTGCCTTATAAGCGTTGTTTAAAATAATAAAAATATTATATTTATTTACAAAATTATTTTTTCAATATTTGTTTTTGTTTAGGTTTAGCAATATTAAAAAATATATATTTTTTCATGTAATATTAATGCACTTCTACGAAAATCGACAGCCTCTGTGGAATGTAATCCATGGTGGAGGGTTTATAAAGTTCGGCCCAGCTGAACTTTACGCCGTTTTTACTTGTTTTTTTTTTATATTTGCCCTAAATGTACGAAAGTCCTCTTATTTTGCGCGTCTACCCAATCGGACGAGTGTAAATACTGAATTTCATGATTCTAACTACATCCGCATGACTGGTACCAATGTTATCACATTTTGATCCTAAATATACGAATGCCATATATTTATTGTTCGTGTCTACGCAGTGAGAGCAATGTACACACCTAATTTCTAAATGCAGTCGTCTGGTTGTTACCAATTTTATACCCTTTCGCCCCATTTCCCAAAAGTACAAATTTCCAAAAAAATCCTTTATGTTTCGCATCTACATAATCATATGTATACATATCTGTATACCGAATTTCATTACTTCAACTTCACCGGTTCTGTAGGTAGCATTTTTTATCCCTCTTTTCAAATTGTATGCATTAAAGGTACGTGTCTACCATGTCATTGGCACCATTTAATCCATTTGTTGTCCCATTTCTATCCCAAAAACTTGTAATTGCTTTTTGATGCTTTCACGCTACAAAAGGAATGTATGCAACAAATTGCAAGTGCATATAAAATTTATTTAAAAAATATCGCAATTGGCAAAATATTTCATAATTTCTCTAATATGTTACATCATTTCTGTGTGAAGTCGATAGCCTCTTATCTGCCGGTAATACTGTGGAATGTACTCTATGGTGGAGTACTCCTTTTTATTTGTTTTAATTCTTTCTCGTCTACAAAGATGACCATGACTTCTACACTTATGCAAGGATATTTTACATGTTGACGTTGTTTTCTTTGTTATAATGCTAGCTCTTAAAAAACAACATATTTTTTTGATTTATTTTTATATTTTTATGATTTTTTTCTAGCAATCAAAATGTTTTTTTAAATACTTTTTTTAATTATTTATGTTATAGGAGACTGTTCATAAACCACTGTTTCTATGTGAAAGAGAAATTTCCAAAATTTGTAGTCATCATATGTGTGTGTGATCGGTTATATAGGATTTCCTAATAGGTACTTGACAACATTGAATTTAATTTGTGAACGCACCATTTCACGGATCTGTTACTGTTACTTTCCTTTTTTCAGTAAACTCAATATTTTCATCATGCTAAAGAATACGAACGAACAACGTATGATGTATGATGATGAATATCATTGGAAAATCATCTTCAGTGACGAAGCTCATTTTTGGCTCAATGGGTTCGTCAATAAGCAAAATATGCGTTATTGGTTTGTTGAAAATCCACATGTGCTTCATGAATCACCACTTCATCCACAACAAATAACTATTTGGTGCGGTTTGCATGGCGGCGTCATTGGCGTCATTATCAAAATTGTAATTTTAGTAAAAAATATCCATAAAAAATTTATCGTTTTCGAGGTTAAATAGCCAAAATACTTTGGAAAATTTTTTGACTTCTTCAGGGTGAATTTTTATATTTGAAATAAAAATATTCATTTCCAAAAAAGTAATGTGCCCTTTGATAATTTTTGGAACAAGCAAGGTTTTCCATAAATTTATTTTTTTAATATGTATGAAAAATATTCCTAAATAATATGAAATGTTTTATACAATTTTTTCATAAACATTTCGAAAAATTATTAAAAGTTATTGTTTCATAAGATCAAAAAATCATTGTATTAAATTAAACAATTTTTTAAGATGTGTGTCAACTCTGTTCGGTTGAATAATAGCAATTCTCATTTCTCCTATGTTAACTTTGACATAAGTATGTACCCTGATTTAGGTCAAAGACATAATCATTGGAAATATTCCCGCAATGATCGACTTGTTAGTCAACCGGTATCCCGCAACTAAAATATGTTAGACGTCGTTTTGTTCGCTTTGGAAACCTCAGTATAAGTTATTGATACTTATGAATCTTTTTCAGAACATTAATGAAGTTTCCTTATTAAATCTATGAAAATGTTCATAACTTTTTGATTTGAACTGGGATATTGTCCTGGCTCAAGACCATTTGGCATCTATATTTAATTTTCATAAATTATATCATGAAAAATAAAGAACCCGGATATAAAAAAGGTACTGATTATTTTTTTAAATTTCTGGTTTTATTGGAAAGGTTGAGCTTTGCCACTTAATAATGGAACACAATATCATTCATATGACTACCGCGACTGACTCAGTAGTATTTCATCCGATCAACCCAATTTGTTAGTACATGGCCCAATGATGCCGCCAGCCCAAAATTCACACGTGTGGGTTCTCTAAATCCCATATGCGCCAATTTTGCTTATTGACATAGCCACCGAGATCAAAATGAGCTTCATCTGAAAACACGTAAATTTCTTACAGTTTGAGTTAAAGACTCATTACTTTGGAACTAAGTTTTTAATATTTCCCAATTTTGTTCGAGAGTCCCATTTTGAAAATGTCAAACATAAACCTGAAAATAAAAATTAATGTTATTCTACATTTCAAAGTCAAAGTAATCAAATTTAAAATGTTAAATGGTCCACACTATATAATTCTCGTAAGTCCCATGTAAGGGGAAATTGTAAAACTTTTTCAGTTGAATTGAAACAGTTTAAGAACTTGTTATTGACTTAAGAAAACCAAAACCAATAATTAAACATTTATTAAATCGGATCTATATTTCGGGCAAATATATATGTATTTAAAATTATATTAAAGCCCATACATAGTACGTGTTGTTCCACCTTCTCATATTATCACCAAAATAGTTTAAATATCTCTGTGAATATTTAGTTTTGCTTACACCACATGTGAGTACTTAAATAGATGTTACCAATTGTCCTAAACCACCTCCGCACATATTTGCTACGAATTCATTTATTAAAATATATCATTGTTGTTTACTTTATCAGTTGTCCACACATTTTCGTTAACCCTCGACCATGTGTGTGATGATGGTGATGTTCCCATACCCCTGGCAGCATTCAGTTAAGCAATGCGAGTTGTGATGCGTTTCTTTTTTTGCTCAGGCGGCAAGGCAAATAAAGTTGTCATAGAATTTAAGCGGATTTTGAAAAACTTCTTTTTAGAAAGGATATTCATATTCTCATATGTAAATGGGTGGGAATGTAAAGAACAAGGTTTGCTTACTTTTGATAACCACAATGGCTTAACTAACTGAAACAATAACTTTATTTTATTACACAAACGATTTTTATTAAAAATCCGACGAAAAAGGAACGAAACTAAACATGGTCAAAATGAAAGTACTAAATCATTTTACTCTGACACTATGTACGTTAAAGTTAGTGAATACATTCTAGTCATGGTCATCCTGGCCTTTACTACCACTAGCAATCGTACTCATACCGATACAAAGGGTGATTTTTTAAAAGCTATAGGAAAGTTTTTCAAAAAAAAACACATAAAATTCAGAAAAATGCATGAAATCTTTATTTGAATCTATAGTACGGTCCATATAATTAAATTTTTGAAGATTATTTCATGCAAATGTTGACCTTGACTGCGCCTCAAATGGTCCATCCGCTTAGTCCAATTTTGGCATTTCCACGTTTTTGAGTAACAGAGGCCCAATTGTTGCGAACGGCGACGAATCGATAATTGATGGTCATCATTACCACTGGCCGAGACAGCTGCGATATTTTCTTCAGTTCGCACTCTACGTAAGCGTGTTGGTGGTTCAATGTCCAACAATGTAAATTTGGTGCGAAATTTAGTCACAATAGCCCGAATAGCCGCTTCAGTGGGTTGATTAAACTGACCATAAAATGGAAGCGCTCGATGAACTTTCTTAACAGAGCACGCATTTTGATAATAAAATTCAATAATTTGCAAGTGTTGTTCGTTTGTAAGACGATTCATGGTTATATTATAGACCAAACTGAAGATGCTTGACAGTGAAACAAAACACGAAACGTGCGTCAGCTGTTTAAACCAGTGTTGCCAAAAAGATAATAGCTAAAAAATCACCGTTTATATCGAGATGGACAACCAAAATGCTGGAATCTTTAGTACAATATTTCGGAATAGAAAAACGGGAAAGATAAGGAATTTTCTAAAGGTAAATGCATTTTTTGGTATAAGAACAATCTTATTTTCAATGGAAAGATTACATATTTTTCAAAGGCAAAATTTTGACAGGAAATTTGAAATAAAACAAGAGACATATTTTCATACTTGTAAAAAGATACGTTTTCCATAAGATAAATATTTTTCTACAAGAAATAGACGTACGTTTCATAGGAAATATCTTCTTAATTTTTCTGGAAAAAATTATAAACCTTACAAATTGTCCCAGAAATAGGCAAAGCTACCATTAACTATTGATTACTAAAGAAACTCCGACAATTTGTATAGATTGTTTGTAATTATTGAGGAGGTTAAACCAGTAAAGAAACGACCTTCAAAATTCTTTAAATATTTTACATATGTGCGCAGATTATATTAGAGGCGGGGAAACCGCTCAAAAACCTACCCATGTGGTGCCATTACAATTCATAACATGTGTGTGAAACATGCAGTGGTTTTGCTTTGTTACATAGAGTGTCGTCTTCATCAATATCAGGCAACACGATGGTCAGCACTACCTGCTGCACATCAAGGATATATGTTCGATGAATTAATACATGCTGTTCCTTAATTTTTCTTCACTTCTGACTTGAGTGCGTACATTACCAATTAACAAATCAGTATTATATTCATACTAGCTGAACCCCCGCCCGCTGCACCAGGCAGAAAAACAAACGGAAATAAAAATCATCTTGTTTTTTCTTGTGATCGGTATTATATGTACCACTTATAATCAAGGTATTTCCCTGAGATACAAAGGAAATGGATATGTTCCATGGAAAATATTGAAGTACGGCGAATAAAGGAAGAAATGTCAAAAATCAAATTGATTTTAGGTTGAGTGTGATTCTCCTCCTTTCCATTACCAAAACAAAAAACTTCCTACGTAAGAAGAACTTACATAATCAATCTACATTCAAAACACATAGAAAGTCAATCAAATTGTTCACTAATCAAACAACACAAAAACTACCAAATTAATATAATTTCCGTTTTCTTGACTTAAGTCGGCTTTTGGCCATATTTCTTTTTTGTAATCTTTCTTTGCTATTATGCTAAGAAAATCCAAAGAAAATGAGTAATTTTACAAAATTCAAATCAAAAATTCCCCATCTTTCAAATCCCGCCCATTTGTATAACAATATAGGAATCTCAGTGTCGAATATACTCTAAAACAGGTTTTAATTTCGTATGGGCAGGGTCACGGATACTTTCCGCCCATCTCGGTGTCGAATATACTCTAAAACCGGTTTTAATTTCATATGGGAACGGCCAAGCCCATTTTCCGCCCAAATTTACACAACTACTTACACTGGGTCTATTGAGACAATTTTTCAGCACTCTAGGTTTTATAGAACTGATAATATTCAATAATAGGTTTTAACTTCGTATGTGAAGTACCACGCCCACTATCCCACTACCACCCATTTTTGGTACAACTACGAAGGTTTATGCTAGATGCACTCACAAAAAATTCATTCATATTGTAGCTGTTATAAAACTGAATATATGCAATAATAGGTTTTAAGTTTGTATGTGAGGTAGCACGCCCACTTTTCCAATACCGCTCATTTTTGGCACAACTACGCACATTGATGCTAGATGCACTTACACAAAATTTCAGCTCTATAGCTGTCATATAACTGACAATATTCAATAATAGGTTTTAACTTCGTATGGAAGGTACCACGCCCACTTTTCCAATACCGCAAATTTTTGACACAACTACACTCACACAAAATTTCAGTATTGTGTCTGTCATAGAATTGAATATATTCGAAAATGGGATATAACTTCGTATGGGAGGTGCCACACCCACTTTACCAATACCACCCATTTTTTGCACAACTCTACACATTGATGCTATATGCACTTACATAACTTACACTTTCAGCACTCTAGGTGTCATAGAACTGACAATATTCAATAATAGGTTTTAACTTCGTAGGGGAGGTGCCACGCCCATTTGTCCAATCCCGCCCATTTTTGGCAAAACTGTGCAGACTAATAATTAGTGGACTTTCACAAAAATTCAAGACTCTTGCTGCAAAGTACTCCGAATATGCTAATTTATAAAAAACGAATAAATCCCCAATTTGTGTGGGAGGTGCCACGCCCACTGAAAATATCAAAAATTTACATATCCTATTTTCACCACCGGTTCAACATGAACATACTGTGAAAATTTCAAGAAGATCGGTCCAGTAGTTTAGTCTGCTATAAAGAACAAACAAACAAACCCACAAACTTACAAACACAGATTCATTTTATATATAGATATAAGGAAATAAAAAGTTAGAATGACGATATGTTAACCTAATAGTCAGATTTTCTAAAATTTGAATTTATTTTAAAACGAAATATTAAAATATCATCTCTAACGTTCGATTCTGTGTTAGAACGTAATAAATGTATTTGGCTTTAAATTTACTGTTCACCTCATATTTTTATGCCCTCACTACTGTTCATTTGATACGGACAAAAAGTGTAACGTACCGAAGGAGTGGCAATATTTTTGAATACCGTATTTTATTCGAAAAGTTTATATATCAATGTTATTCCAAACATATATTTGCTGTGTTTTTAACGCACCAATAAATAAGCTAGCATGAATACACAATGTTTCAAACTATCGCTTGTTTTTTAATTTTTTCATAAACAAATTTTGAATTTCATAGTAGCTTATCTATCGGTGCAAAAAATAAAAAATAATTGTTTTTATTTTTCCATGCTTTATATAAGGTTACTTTCTATATATGTTTGTGTGCCACAAAATTTGAAATCAATTTTTGAAAGCTTTTTTCTCAACCAATTTTGCTCAAATTTTGCACACTTAATCATTTTCGATGACAATACAAGGAAATGGAAAAATTTGACCAATTGGACAAAGGGGCGTGGCACCTCCCATACGAAGTTAAAACCTATTATTGAATATTGTCAGTTCTATGACACCTAGAGTGCTGAAATTTTGTGTAAGTGCATCTAGCATCAATTCGCATAGTTGTGCCAAAAAGGGGCGGTATTGGAAAAGTGGGCGTGGCACCTCCCATACGAAGTTAAAACCTATTATTGAATATTGTCAGTTCTATGACACCTAGAGTGCTGAAATTTTGTGTAAGTGCATCTAGCATCAATTCGCATAGTTGTGCCAAAAATGGGCGGTATTGGAAAAGTGGGCGTGGCATCTCCCATACGAAGTTAAAACCTATTATCGAATATTGTCAGTTCTATGACACCTAGAGTGCTGAAATTTTGTGTAAGTGCATCTAGCATCAATTCGCATAGTTGTGCCAAAAAGGGGCGGTATTGGAAAAGTGGGCGTGGCACCTCCCATACGAAGTTAAAACCTATTATTGAATATTGTCAGTTCTATGACACCTAGAGTGCTGAAATTTTGTGTAAGTGCATCTAGCATCAATTCGCATAGTTGTGCCAAAAATGGGCGGTATTGGAAAAGTGGGCGTGGCATCTCCCATACGAAGTTAAAACCTATTATCGAATATTGTCAGTTCTATGACACCTAGAGTGCTGTAATTTTGTGTAAGTGCATCTAGCATCAATGTGCATAGTTGTGCCAAAAATGGGCGGTATTGGAAAAGTGGGCGTGGAACCTCCCATACGAAGTTAAAACCTATTATTGAATATAGTCAGTTCTATGACACCTAGAGTGCTGAAACTTTGTGTAAGTGCATCTAGCATCAATTCGCATAGTTGTGCAAAAAATGGGCGGTATTGGAAAGGTGGGCGTGGCACCTCCCATACGAAGTTAAAGCCTATTATTGAATATTGTCAGTTCTATGACACCTAGAGTGCTGAAATTTTGTGTAAGTGCATCTACCATCAATGTGCGTAGTTCTGCCAAAAATGGGCGGCATTGGAATAGTGGGCGTACCACCTCCCATACGAAGTTAAAACATATTATCGAATAGTGTCAGTTCTATGACACGTATAGTGCTCAAATTTTGTGTAAGTGCATCTAGCATCAATGTGCGTAGTTGCGCCTAAAATGGGCGGTAATGCAAAAGTGGGCGTGGCACCTCCCATATGAAGTTAAAACCAAAATTACACCTACTGTAATTTTGTGTAAGTGCATCTAGCATTAATGTGCGTAGTTGTGACAAAAATGGGCGGTAATGGAAATGTGGGCGTGGTACCTCCCATACGAAGTTAAAACCCATTTTCGAATATATGCCGTTCTATGGCAGATAAAAAACTGAAATTTTGCAGTAATTTTTCCTTCTACAAAAGATAACTAAAAAAGAATTTCTAGGCCCAATAGAATTCTGCTTGCATAAAGCATGGATTTGAAAAAAAAAATTTTTTTGATTTACTAGTTTTAATAGAAGTGTTGTATGCGAATTTGCCATGCCCCATTTAGTACCTCCAACATGTCCCCATGGGTACATGGGTAAATTTAAAACCTAGATACCTTCTGTAAGGATGTTCGGAATCATTAATTAATTGTTTTATGAAAATATGAAATATCTCCCACATAAATGATACGATTCTAAGGACATAATTTGTGTTTGGACATTACGTGTGATGGGATATAAAGGCCTTTTCTTATCGACCGATTCGATCTAAACCATTTTCAATTGTAATTCAAAAGACTTCAATTGAAATTAAAAAATATCAATTGAAATTCAAAAATTCCATTTGAAATTAAAAAATATCAATTGAAATTCAAAAATTCCATTTGAAATTAAAAAATATCAATTGAAATTCAAACAAGTAAAAAAGGAATTAAGTTCGGCCGGGCCGAACTTTATATACCCTTCACCATGGTTTGCAATCTACAGAGGCTGTAGATTTTCGTGGAAGTGCAGTAACATTACAGGAAAATGTTTAATATAGCCAAACCAAAAAGCTAAAAATATTGATTGTATTTAAATATTTTAAACCATACTTATAAGGCAAGGCTACCAATATATTTATACTACATATATCGAAATAATACGTCTAGTCAATTTAAAAAAGTAAGTATAAGGCAGCAATCTTCAAAATCTTTCATACAATAAATATTGGGGGATAGTGGAAGCATTTTCAGCTACAATCATTTGGTTGGCTGTTTTGATAATACATTATCTTCCACGTACACAATACAAGATAACATAACTTCATGAATCTACCCATTTTTGCAGTAATTATATTAAAGTACGAATTTGAAAAAATCGTTTATTTTTTGAGTTTATGGATCAGAGGAATCTATACACCGAATTCCATGATTCTAGATCCGGTCATTTGGTTGGTACCATTTTTATCCTTTTTTCCCAATTTACCCGCTTAAAAGTACGACTTTCGAAAATCTCTGTATTTTACATGTCTACGCAATTAGAGGGATGTACACACCGAATTTCATCATTCTAGATGTAGCCATATAGTGGGTACCATTTTTATCCCTCTGTTCCCATTATATCCCTTGAAAGTACGAACTTGGAAAAACCTTTTTATTTTTCGGAATGTATATTCCGAATTTCATAACTGGTACAATTTTTATCCCTTTTTTCCATTTTACCCCATAACTGTACGAATTTCGAAAAGTTCCTTTATTTTACGTGTCTACGCAAGCAGAGGAATGTATACATCGAATTTTATTATTCTTGGAGCAGCCGTTTGGTTGGTACCATTTTTATCCCTCTATTCCCATTTTACACCTTAAAAGTTCGAATTTGGAAAAAATACTTTTATATTATGTATATACTCAATTAGGGAAATTTACACACCGGATTTTGTGTTCTTAATTGCTGTCGTTTGATAGGTACCATTTTTATGCCTTTTGTCCCATTTCACCCCCTACGAATAAGAACCACTTTATGGTGCACGTTTTTGCTATAAGGGGAATGCGCATACCAAATATCAATCAAATTAAATAAACATATTCAAAAACATGCTTAACTACTCGAAATATTTTAGTCCTTGTGAGGGAAAAATATTTCCCTCTGGACCGATTTCGCCCACTTTCAATTCCAACCGATCTACAACTATTATGTCAATTTTGGACTTCCTAGCTCATTTCGTTTAGATGCTAGCGTGCTTTCAACAGACGGACGGATGGACGGACATGGCTAGATCGTCTTAGAATTTTATCACGATCAAGAATATATGTACTTTATAGGTTTCAAGGTATTACAGACGGAATGACAAAGTTAGTATACCCCCATCGTGGTGGTGGAGGGTATACAAATCCAATTGACGGTGGAAGTCTACTTTCGACCACTTTTACAAGCAATCCAACCTGGAGAATAATTGGTGTAATTACATCCATTTATTTTAATTTTATATTTGGGTACAATTGTTTTTATATATACACTGAAAGAAAAATGCTTCATTGCATGTATGAAATAATTTCATTAATGTGCATACATTGTTGCAAAGAAAGTTTCACGGATGTAATGAAATGTTACTTTGTCCTAATGAAATATATCATTAACAATATTCGTAATGATTTGTAGTGTCATGAATACAAGGAATTAGAAAGGAACTGAAGGTGTCCCTTCTGACAAACGCGCAACATACGTGGATTTTCCAAATTCGTAGTTTTATGGGGGACAAAAATGGGAAAAATTGTACCTGAAATGTAGGAAAAATAATGAATGAATAATTCAATTCTATGGGATTTTTTGCAAATTTTATAATGCAGGTCTAAATGTATTTTGGATAACCAATTCAATATTGAGAGGGTTTTTATTTGATTATATTGTTGGTCTAGCTCGTCTGGACCACAGTTCGTATGTTATATCAAATATATTCTGTTTTCTTGCTAATGATAAATTGCGGAGTTTTGGAAAACCTTATCAACAAGTATCACGAATTTACATTTCTTTATCTTTTCTTCACACTGACAGTTTGAGGTAGATCTCATGATTCGAAGAGATAATGTGATGTGGTATTTTCATGAGAATAACTATTCGGCATCCGAACTATAGAGTTTAGCAGATTTTTATTTCACTTATTCGAAAGGGTTGTCAGCCGGCTCAATGGTCTAGGGGTATGATTCTCGCTTTGGGTGCGAGAGGTCCCGGGTTCAAATCCCGGTTGAGCCCACTGTCTTTTTATCATCACTCTAATGAACAGTTCAACAACAACAATCGGTTATATTATAGAGTTGAGTGAGTGGGTATGTTAGTCTAAAAACACATTCAAAATATGTATTACAGAGTTTTGAAATGTATATATGGCAAAAATCCTTATTTTGATAGATTAACCTGACCTGGTTGTTGACAAGCATAAAAGTCAGAGACGATCAAAATTCATTTTCCATAACATATTTCCTATAATTATCACCAATATTATTTTATAGAATATATTAGAATCCTTTACTGCTATTGAATTTTGAAAATCTTCATACCCTACACCAGCGTATTATTTTAATTTGCATGCTCTCAAGTATCTAGTATGTAATTACATTGATTTAATGTTATTAATCTGGCAAATGACCGACAAATCCGACCAGAATTAAAACGGAAACCACCATTCATTCAGTCAGTCATAAACCGCAAATTCAAAATTCTATTTGGGGTACTTTTTTCTATATAAATATGTACTTTACATTACATTTAACGATACTTTTTTCATTACGAATAATTCATATTGACTTGAATGTGGTGTGGTGGGGTGGGGAGGGGTGATTCACTGAAGGCGGAAGGTGTGGGTGGTCTAAGTAAATGTTGGCATTTCATAATGTGTAACCTTTAACGTCAATTTTATGCAAATTATATTGTTTAGTTCATGTTCGGTTTCAGGAGAGGAAAAAATCCTGATACTTTGAAGGCTGCCTGAGTTTACATTGTGGACGTATGTGTGTTTTCATCTTTGGCCACAGTGTTTCGAAGGGATCACAATGTTCCATGCAAATACGTACGGTTGTAGTAATGGAATGAGAATTGAAAGTTCAATGTAGATGGTAAGGTTGAATAGTCTCAATGATACTTAGACCATAAGGTCAACATATAAATATCCGTAGATGACATTTTGGTTATATACCAACTTGTCATTTGGACACCCTCCCCTTTAGGATGGATCTGATGTATAATAATTTTATTATTTAGTTGGCAAAACCTAAAAATATTCATCACCGTCGAAATTATATTGTTGACTCTGAGGTTATGGGACAATTTTAGGATGATCAAACCCGAAAACGAAAACCGGACCAACCGGTTTTTTTCAACTGAGACCGATCGTCGGATTTTTTTAAACCGGGTTATTATATCACACGCTTCACGTAACGCCTTAGATTAGGTGCCACCTTTCAAAAAACTTCGAATTCGACCTCGTTTTTACGGTGCTACGTAATCAAACGGATTCTGATAGAGGGGTAAAAATTGAATATATATATATCGGCGTATTGAATGTTTGCGTATGGCGGTCATTCTTATGATGAAGCGTGATCCTTAAATATTAAGTATAGGATGTGTTCAGCAATATTACTTAGAACACTTCGAATATCATTTTAAACATCTAGGTCCTCAATATACTGGTCTTTTTGTCTCTCTTCTGCAAATGTGTAAAACACACACCTAATAAACCGATATATTTATACCCTCCTTTATGTCTTTGTACATTTGTTTGTAACACTCAAGAGGAAACGAGATATATACATCGTTTATTATACAGATCGGCTTAGAATCATTTTCGATTTAGCTATCTGCGTCTTTCTGTGTGTCCGTTCATTTATTCTTGTAATCAATTATTGTTCGATCCTAACAAAAATTGGCACAAGTAAGTGTTGTGACGGACGCTATTTAATTTGAAGAACCACATATTGTACCCAAATTTCTTTAAATATGGCACAACACCTATAACACAACACCAACTAGAAACACCTATGGTGAAAGCGGGTAAGCTTCTTTCAGATGTATATATAGTCCCCATACAAATGTTGCTCCCGATTGGATTTTTCTTCTCTCTGAAGATCACATATTTTACCCGATTTTATTCAAATTTGGGACAACTACTTATAATCCACCTAGCAATATCTGCAAACACATATTTTACTCGATTTTGATCAAACCTTACATATTATATTTCACCTATAAACATAAATGATGAAAGTGGGACACATCGTCTCAGGTTTCAATATACACCCATACAATGTCCTTTCCGATTTAACTTTTCCGTCAAATACGTACTTCTACAGAATACTTTTAAATAATTTAGCAGAACGCGGCACACAATGGCCCATGATTAGGACCCATTCAAAAATCATTCCCAATTTCACTTGTATACCGAATTGAACTGCAATGGGGTAGAAAATGGAATGTATCATACATTCGGCTCGTCCGACTTTAACCTTTCCTCATTTTTTATTTTTTTATGTAAAACCTGGGTAATTTTTTTTAATAAAAATAATTTCAAGTACACTCAGAAAAATAGCATTTAAATTTGAGTAAAATCCCAATTAAGTTCAACAATTTTACTACATTTTAGTAAACATTTTCTTTAAAATTAGGAAAATTGACTAAGAATGAGTTAAGTTTCCTTACTACAAAGTCTTCATTCAAAATCAGCAAAATTGTTGTCACATTTTACTTGGTTTCAGGAGAAATTCAGCAAAATGATACTTAGATTTAGTAAAAGTTTACTTGGTTTGAGTAAAAAATGCTTAGTTTTAGGAAAATGTTACTTAAATTTAGTAAACAATTTACTTGATTTGAGTAAGAATTTACTTACTTTTTACTTTGATTTTGCATAAATTTAATTGGTTTGAGTAAAAATTTATTAATTTAAAAATTTCGGAAAATTTTATTTAAATTTACTTGATTTTAGAAAAAATCGAGCAAAATTGTACTTCGAGTTACTAAAAATTTACTTGGTTCGAGGAAAAACTTACTGCCATTTTCCTCAGTTTGAGTAAATATTTACTTGGTTTGAGGAAAATTGAACTAGAATCAAGTTCAAAGGATGTACTACTTTGCAGAAATAATTTGAACTTGATTTGAGGAAACATTGCTTTAGCGCTATATGAAGTTCAATTTTCCTAAATTTTAGTTAATTTTAACTCATTATAGGTTCACTTTTTTCTGAGTGTAGGCAAATTTAAATGATTTGTGAAATGCTGTTATATTGAATTTTCAGTTTTAGCGAAAATGCCCAATTGTTTTATACCATAATATGATTGGTTTTACTATAACAATAGCCGTTGGCAGTGATTATTTAGGAGATGAAGCATCAGCAAGCCCAATATTAATAGAATAGGTAGAATTAGAACTGCACTTAAAGAAGTTTCCTTCATAATATTTATGAAGCGATTTCATAAATGGTTTTTCATAAATTTAGTGAACTTTTTCTTAAAATGAAATGAAAACTTCATAACCATGAAATGTTTCATATAATTTTTTCATAAACATTTCATAAAATTGTTAAAATAGTAAAACTTAGTTTCATAAGATCAAAGATAGATTTCATAGTATTACAAAAGCAATTGTTAAATATTTTGAAATATGTCATACCCAATAACATTTTTGTGTTATGAAATCTCTTAATAAATAAAATGAATGATTTCATAGTTTTAAAGAAATGTTTCATAACTTACAACTACATTTTTAATGTGTCGACTTTATTCGTTGAATGCTAGCAATTCTCATTTGTACTCTGCTAACTCTGACAT